>CM072714.1:3913107-4027433 GCA_036884735.1 Huso huso | reverse complement strand
TCCCAACACATATCAACGACAGACCATTAGAACTGAAGAGCAGCTCCTGAACTCAGACAAGCTCCCCTAACACACTTACATTAAAACACGGTATTCATTAATTGCAACAAAACTCTTAAAGGCGATGACAGGCGTCAGCAGTAGAGGAGAATGAAACATGAAGCCACATGATATTTTTATCAGCAGATAGCTTTCAGCCGGGATTGGTGTTCAGCATTTCTTTACAGAGTTTGAAATGATATGCAGCTCTGCGTATGGGAGCCAAAACCCTCACTGTATAAATTAACCTGTCAGATTTCACCAAGAACAAGTAGAAGAATTGTGAGGAAGATTAATAACAATCCGAGATTGACTGCCAAAGATATTCAAAAGTGAATTGGCTGCAAGTGGGACTGGGGTTTCCATTTCAACCACAGGTCGAGGTCTCAATGGTGAGCCAAGGAAAAGCCAGTCTTAGGAAAAGCGTACAACGACAATCTCTTAAAAATGGCATTTGAGTGCTGGGTATGAGTTCTGGTCAAATGTTTTGTGGGTGATGAAGCACAAATCAAGCTATCACATCACGCTGCTGATTGTCGTTACATTTGGAGAAAGCCACATTACATCAGTGCTTCTGGGTTTCAGGGTTTTCATTTCACTTTTCGCTCTCTCCTTTACGAATTGATTTTCACAATGAACACATTTCTCAGTTTGAATTCAGAAACCAAAACACATTAAACAGTGCTCAGAGTCATTTTAAAAAGGAAAGTATTTAAACACGATGAAAACACAGAAAACGTTAGGTTACCTACCTTAACCATGGTTCCCTGAGAGAGGAAAACCACCAACATGATGGGATGTCCCTGCCCACTGGGTAGGTATCATTAATGATTTTTGGTATAGTAAGCTAAAATAGGAGGACTGGCAAACACTGTTTGCAGTAGCAAAGGTCATTCAAAATGAGCTAGACAGCATTCAGAACTGGGCAGACACATGGCAAATGACATTTAATAGAGAAAAGTGTAAGGTACACACAGGCAATAAAAATGTGCATTATAAATATCATATGGGAGATACTAAAATTTAACGAAGGAATCTATGAAAAAAAGACCTAGGAGTTCATGTTGACTCAGAAATGTCTTCATCTAGACAATGTTGGGAAGCTACAAAAAGACCAACAAGATGCTCGGATATATTGTGAAAAGTGTTGAATTTAAATCAAGGGAAGTAATGTTAAAACTTTACAATGCATTAGTTGGACCTCATCTAGAATACTGTGTTCAGTTCTGGTCACCTCGATACAAAAGGATACACAAACACATTAATGGATTTGCCATGGCAAAAAAGCCTCTAAAGTACCTCCACTGTTTTATTTTTTCAAACACACTTTCCCTTGACAAAGGCATGCTGAACACACCGAAACTGTGGGAAGTTGACTCTGTAAGAGTTAGTAAACCAACCCTTCTAAAAGTGTGTGTGTCATGAAAGCACAGCAAAGTGTAATCAAGCAGTGAAAGCAGGGTAAAGTATAGGTAAGCACTGTAAAATAGCGAGGTATGGTAAATGTGTTAAAATAAACCCAACTGCAATAAATTATAACTGTGGGAAAAGCATGGAGGAAACTGCTCAAATACCCTGGTTAAGTTGTATTAAAATCAAGATATAAATGTGTAAAAAGAAAGAAACCAATCAGTGTGCAAAATCATAATGGGAAACACAATTCCGACTCCCCGGTTACAGTGAAGGTCTGCAGGAGTTGTATGGCAGCCACAGTCCTGCAGACTTTAGTTGCAGTTTGATCCAATCTGTCCAGTCTATCAAATCACATGCAAAGTCTATACATTGAGTTTGCTGACAGCAAGATAACATATAGAGCGCCCCCTGCTGGTCAGAAGAGGACTCGCGTTCTCTGTCACCACTTCTTGAAAGATATACTGTTCTGTATATAGAGCTCCACCTGCTGGTCAGAAGAGGACTCGCGTTCTCTGTCACCACTTCTTGAAAGATATACTGTTCTGTATATAGAGCTCCACCTGCTGGTCAGAAGAGGACTTGCGCTCTCTGTCAGCACTTCCTGAATGATATACTGTTCTGTAGATAGCGGTCCAAACTACCAACGTGTCACATTCCATATAGCAGTTCATAATACAGAGATAAGCCTCTTCATTTCTACAGGCATGACAAGCATGAGAGTCTGAACAGCTGGCTCTGAATCAACAGCATAGTGTGTGTGTGTGTGTGTGTGAGAGTCTGAACAGCTGGCTCTGAATCAACAGCATAGTGTGTGTGTGTGAGAGAGTCTGAACAGCTGGCTCTGAATCAACAGCATAGTGTGTGTGTCTGTGTGTGTGTGTGTGTGTGTGTGCGTGTGGGTCTGTGTATCTCAGTGTGTGTGTGTCTCAGTGTGTGTGTGCGTGCATGTGTCTCAGTATGTGGGTGTGTGGGTGTGTGTGGGCGTGCAGAGGTCCCAAGTTTCATCAACTGCACCCCCCTGATTAATCTGACCTAAATAATTAAAACTACATTTTGAATCCATAAAATAGAAAGAAAACCACAACACTGGTTCATTTAAAATGACATAATTTGCATCTTGAATTAAGAACCCATCGGTGAATTGAGCACACACACAGCGCTGGCCAAAAGTGTTGCGTCATCTAGATTTTTTTCGGATTGAGACATCGTTACAAAAACAAGACTGTGAACACAACTGAAATCTTTTATTTAACATCAGGTAATGCCAATCGACCTTTTATAGTAAAACATAAAAGTCATGGGCTGTTGTCGTCACACGTGGTCTACCGGCTCTGGGCGGTCAGGTATTGTTCACGTTGCTGTATCGGTGACAGAGTCGTCCTATAGTGCTGGGAAACATTCAGACGCCGTGCCACTGCGGGTTGAGATTCTCCGGTTTCCACGTGTGTGAATGACACGCGTGGTTTTTGTTACGCAACCCTTTCCAAGTTCAAACACTTCAAGAATAAAGTTTAGCAACTCATTTGAAAGTAATTTTTTTGTTACGACAGCTTTCTCTGGGGCTTAAAAAAATAGGGGCAAGTCTAAACTCATAACATGTGTATTTATTATTATTATTATTATTATTATTATTATTATTATTATTATTATTATTATTATTTTATTTTATTTAGCAGATGTGTATTTACCCTTATCCAGGGCGACTTACAGTCGTAAACAAAAATACATTTCAAGAATCACAGTACAAGTATTAATACAATTAAGAGCAAGATAAATACAATGACTTCAGTTCTAGTAAGTGCAAGAATATGACAAAATACGATTCAATAACGGAGCAGATAACAGTGTCAGTGATAGTTACATCAGGATACAATTAAATACAACTAACTGTTGTAACGTAACTTAATCCATTTGAGTTACATTTACTTTTTAATAATCAGGTTAGTTTGAACATTGCCGCTTATGGCAGCATTTACAAGAGCTGGAACCAGATAGGTGCAGAGATGGAGATAGAGGGAGAAGGGAGTGACGTCACATCCGTAGACTGACCACCGAACGGGGGGGGGGGGCACGTGTAAGGGAGCAGGCGGGGGCACAAGAGACAAGCAAACACAACACACCTACACAAAACAACAACAACACAGTTGAAAAAAAAACAAACGATTCCAAAAAATACATTGAACCGCAAGGGCTGATGGGAATCGAGTCCCCTGATTCTACTAATTTACGTTTGAACAACTAAAGTACATTTGAATGTTCAACTAACTTAAAATGGATGAGTGTCATGAATACAAATTGATTTTTTCAAGTTAATGTAACTTTAATGTATTTTAGGGTTACCATGTGGCTCCAGATTAACCGGACGCTGTGAGACAGAACGGGATTTCAAACTTGCCCCTAAATTGAAATAAATGAAGGTGTAAATGAACCATCCTTAGCTACAATTAAGAATGGTGCTTAAATACCCGCATGCGCGTCAAATAATTGTATTATACTAAGAATGAATTGCAGCCAGTCGCTATTTTTTTCTGTTTGTTAAAATTCAATCGCCCATATTATTCTGCAAATACAATCGCATCATCATCTCGTTGCTCTATCGATAAATTAGCTATTCGTTCATTAAGATCTGATCAGAAGCAGCTGATCAGTGTGAATTGTTTGCTGCGCCAAGCAATTCCACCACAGCAGGATTAATCTCAGCAAAGGTGGAGCTCATTTATACGTGAATTACTTTCAATTTAGGGGGAATTTTGAAATCCCGGTCTGTCTCAAAGCGTCCGGTTAATCTGGAGCCATATGGTAACCCTATGTATTTAGAATGACTTTATGTTCACAGTGTATAGATTGAGTTTGCTGACAGTAAGATATCATTAGGCACCATGATTAGTTATACAACATCAGCATATATATTTGAGTCAGTAACCCTAACCCAGGATAACGGTAGGCACTGTGACTAGTTTTACAACATCAGCACATGTCACTAATAGATTATGGAATGCCATATGCTAGCCTCCTGACAAAGTGGAACTGATATCTATAATGCAATATAGGAGCAAAGCTACATGACCAAATACAGCTGGCAGTTTTGCTGGAGTGGCAGAAAAGCTCCTGATAAAAGCAGAGCCCGAGCGAGCCTCCAGCACCGGTGCTAGAACATCCATACTCTGGTAAGTGTCTGGAGGGTAACTGTCTGTATCTGTTGAGCAGTGTTGAGGCTGTGCTGTTTCACTTTGGTTTAGTGCACAGATCGTTTGGGGCGTTTGTGCGGCCGGAAGCCTCTTGCACGAGATGACTTCTCTCTTATGAAAAATAAGAGACGTCCTCCGCGTGACGTATTGCCGTTCAGGCAGCTTTTTTGGTGCTGAGGCTTCCGCATTCTAACTCCGTGCCTTTCTACTGTAAGCATTGTGCGTTTTTAGTGATGTTCTGTTACGACAGCGATTAAAATGTTGCTTCATTCTGTGTGTGTTTAATGGGAGCTAGCTGTGTTGGTGTCACTAGCAACGATGAAACGTGTTAAAGGCTCTGTGGCGTGCTGTGCAGGGGAGTCACACAGGATCCTGCCTGGGTCTTCAGATCTTTGCTGGGGTTCCACAGGGCGCGTCACATCGCTATGGACTCAGAGATGGCGAGATACGAGCCGGCCGCTAAAAGCGCCTCCGGAAACCCGAGAGAGAAAGAAGCGAGTCACAAATCAGACCTCACGACGCCCAAACCGCCGCAGAGCAGAAACTGGAGACCGGGGTGAGCTGAACACCTGGAGAAGTACTTTGCAGGTACAAACTTGGGTGACTATTTGGAATAACTTGGAACGCTTTGACTTTCCAGGTGCGCGAGCTGGAGAACGAGCTTGAAGCTGAGCAGAGACGTGGCATCGATGCGGTTAAAGGAGTCCGCAAAATACGAGAGAGAAGAGTCAAGGAGCTCAGCTACCAGGTACAGTGAAGGCTTCAGCATTGCAGCATTGGGCTTAGACATTGAAAACATATTGGGGGTTACTGAAGGGGAACTAGGCAATTGAGATACACGAATAGCTTAAGAGGTAGCAAGTTAATTCTTAAAGGAGAGGAGAAAAGTCGGAGTAAAACGCCGACAGTCACAAACTCTAATTATAACAGTACTGTACACTTCAGAACAAATGTCTTTATATACTGTAAAAAAAAATGACAGAGAAGTGAACCTCCGTGTAGTTCCAGCTAGTTGTGTGTGTTTTGCAGTGTTGCATAAATAAGAATTGGATTAATATGCGGTTAACCATTCTCCGAGGTTTAGTTACAGATTAATAAACACGCAATCGATATGCCATGCGTGTGTGTGCGTCGTCTCATCGCTCATCGTTTTATTTGTATGTTGAGTGTATTTTTTGAGTTTCCTGCTCCAGTAAATAGACATTCGATACACAGGCTGATCTGTAAAGCTATCCGTATTCATGCGATCAGCAGTTTGAAAGCGTGGTTGCGAACGGCAAGCGCGGCGTTTGAAAGTGCTTTATTTAGGTCGTGTGGACAGTTTATATAGAATAATATCATAGTGGCGTTCACAGACTAGCTGGACGCCCTTAAAAAGGGCGACTTACATAGGGTATGTTTTTATACTGAACAGAACGATCTTTTAAAATTAGAGTAATCAAAAGAAACTACAAAATGATCTCGCAATATATATATATATATATATATATATATATATATATATATATATATATATATATATATATATATATATATGCCACGTGATCGCCGTTTCTAGGCATAAAAGACGCTCAGCTTTAGGGTTTTGGGCCG
Organism: Huso huso; assembly: GCA_036884735.1. Classification (NCBI taxonomy): domain Eukaryota; kingdom Metazoa; phylum Chordata; class Actinopteri; order Acipenseriformes; family Acipenseridae; genus Huso; species Huso huso. The sequence continues at coordinate 4,021,200 of CM072714.1, read as the reverse complement.
CTAGGGGGCCCCGCAAAAAAAAAAAAAAAAAAAAAATAGCTTTTTTTTGTTCTGCCAACTGTTCTTCAGTTCAGTGTTTGTATAGTGGACGGGTCCACATATCAGTCGCGCAACTCGGTTGCAAGCAATTGCTGTGTCCACATCTGAGCAATTACTTGTGCAACAAGGTTCCGCGTCTACAAGTTTCATTTTCAGTGCCATCTGAGGTGGTTTTTTTTAATTTTTATTCAGAACGCCAGGTGTGGTTTTTTTTTTTTTGGTTCTGACAACCGAGTTGACATTTTTTTTGTTCCGTGACAAGTTTTTATTTTTATTTTTTTTTGACAACCTTTTGTTGACACAGGTCGTAATGTGTGCATTAATTAATGAGGAAGGTTGGCTGTTAGTTTTTTCAACTGTTATTTTAAATGCCTTATTCCCTAAAGAAAAAACAACAAAGCCGCGTAAAAGCTGGAGAAAAACGTTTAATTTTGTTTTACTGCCGACATTTTTAAAATTAGAGCTTCTTAATATGCAAGCCGTGCAGTCAGCGTTATAAGAACCAATCAGAGTTGGCGAATTGCCACGTGATCGCCTGTGTCTACAAAAGTCGCTCAGCTGGTTGCTTGGGAGTAGAGCCCGGCTCCAAAGCAACTGGTTGCGCAACTGCTCGCAACTGGTTGCAGGGACATCCACATATAAGCGACTCGGTTGCAAGTAACTAAGTTGCGCAACTGATCGCTCAGGTGTGGACCCAGCTTTACAGTTCCTGACCTTCAGTGCCATCTAGTGGTCGAATATCAGAACGCCACTGTGGTCGTTCCACCTGTGTTCCAGACTTTGCTTTCACTGCCTTTTGTTAATAAAAGATGATGTCGCTGCTAACAGGTCCCTCTTTAGTCACTACATGTTTATTTGTACATTGTATGTTTGCTCGTACATATGTGTGCTCATACAGACGATTACAAGACAGTATATGTTGGTATATGCTACAGTGGGTGGGGCCCCCAAATCAAATAGAAACGGTCGTGTGTGTGTGTGTGTGTGTATGTATATATATATATATATATATATATATATATATATATATATATATATATATATATATATATATATATATATATATATATATATATATATATATATATATATACAGTATATGTATATATATATTATATATATATATATATATATATATATATATATATATATATATATATATATATATATATATATATATATATATATGATTACAAAATTATGTATTCCAGTAATTCTATATAATTCAAGGATTCCCCGGTGTGTGTGTGTGTGTGTGTATATATATAGCAATATATATATATATATATATATATATATATATATATATATATATATGATTACAAAATTATGTATTTCAGTAATTCTATAATTCTTATTCCTGTGTATGTATGTGTGTATAATGTATATATATATATATATATATATATATATATATATATATATATATATAATTACAAAATTATGTATTTCAGTAATTCTTATACCTCAATATATTAAACTGGAAAAAAAATGTAAATCATAATTTTTTGTAATTAATTTTAGTTTGGGGGGACATTAATCCAGCCGTAGACGATACATATGTCTCACGTATAAAACTCCAAAAATAAATGTATATTTTAAAACAAAATTAGCCACAGACTGGATATCCAATCCAATTGCAATTGTTTCTGGAAAAAAAAACCCCGCCAAATTTCGCATCCCTCTAGTCTAAACGAGTCACGTGACGATTTAATTCTCGTGATTCAGTGGACAGAAAAAAATTACATTTAAAAAAATATGTTTGATTTTTTTTTAAATAAGAATTGAATTGCAACGTTTATACTTGTATTGCTTTTGTTATTTATCGTCTCCTGGTGCTTAACATTACATAGATCCGCCTGTGATTAAATACACAGCCCTTACAGTAAATAAATATATTAATCAAATATATTAATATATAAATAATACATCCAATATAGTATTACTATATCTATATTAATTAAACTATATATATATATATATATTAATATATATATATATATATATATATATATATATATATATATATATATATATATATATATATATATATATTGACCCAGACACACTTTAGATTCTTAATTGCACATTTACTCGAACAAGCGCGGTGAAAATGGGAGATTTACAAATACTGCACCGATCTGTTCGTTGTATTTGATTTGATAAACATAGCGAAAAGTTAAAAACAAGAGCTGAAAATATAGGAATTCAAAAATGAAGGGTTAATTCGATATTTCTGTGCTTCAGGGTTCCAGTAATACACTTCCGTGTTTATATGAACGAAACTGGCGTTTCAAACCGGCTTTTTAAATGAATTAGCCAAATATTTTGGACGTAATTATTTATGGAGTTGCATTATTTCCACAGTCAATTTTTCAATGTCTTTGAAACAACCCTTTGTGTTTCACACAACCAAGTGAAACTCAAATCAAATTCAAATTAATGTATTTGTGTATTAGGTGTATGGCGTTATTGTATGAATCGGTTGGCGGGCTCTGCATACAGCACGTAACAGGAACGGCAAAAAAATCAAAAATCACTTCAAAGAGAAATATTCTTTAAAATCCTCTGCTTACTTCTGGCGTTTTTACATTTATTGAAACCCACAAAAAAAACGGTTAACGGATATAATCCGTTTTTATTTCGCTATTATAAAATGAGTCACTTTACAGTCAAGTAACGCTTAATTTCACCGGCTTGAACTAAACCGTAAAAAAAACTAACACTAGGTATAATGTATGCCTGTAAACAGTTGTTATTTTAAATACAGGTACAACAAAACTCATTTTATAAAACCAATGTTCCAGTATATCATATTTTTGTTCTCCTCTACTAGCCCGAATCCTCCTATCGGCGGCGCTCGTCATAGCGTTTAGACCGTGAGCCAATCACAGAGGCGCCTCACGTCGGTCACGAGACACCGCGAGCGGCTGGGTTGCTAGGCAGGGCAAGCGCCGTGAGATCGCGAGGGTGATTCAATTTTCAAACACACATCATAAAAATTTTAAATATAAATAAAATTACTTTCATTTTTTTTTTTTTTCACCTCTGAAATCTAGCGCCTCGCCCCGCCGTCTCTCAAGAACAGCTTGAAATGTTCTGTGAAGATGTGGACGCCGTTGAGACGGTATGAAAACGGGAGAGGACACGGAGGACAGACGAGGTGAGCTGGGTTAGTCAGTAATGTTTACACGAGAGCGAGTTTTCAGAAAAAAATAAAAAACTAAACAAATGTATTCGAAAGTCTGAATTAGATTTGTTTATTTTTTTTTCTGAAAACGACACTTTTCTTGTGTTCACGTCCCAACTCGCCCCCCGTAATTCCGGGACATTTTAAGACAGGGCCGGTTTTTCAAGTCTCGTCTCCAACCGGAAATTATAACTGACTTTATTAAACATGTAAAGCGAGTGTGATCTGCGTGGAACTGGAAGGAAATTGAACGGTTTTGGTAACTAATTACCAACCTGATCGGGGGCGGGCATTACTTACCGTGAGGGGTCGTTTCCGTCAATCAGACCTGTACAGCTCGCTGATTGGCTGTGTTTGTCTGCTTGGGGGCGGGACTGTGTGAAGCAGGAAGAAATAAATAAATAAAAATAACCGCAAGGTTTAAACGAGAAAGCGCGCTTGTGAGTGATTCTCTATAAAGACGGAATTGCGCTATTTTGATAGCTAATGTTTACCATATCAAATATAAAGTAGTACAATTTTAATATGATGCAGCTCCCCCGATAGAATCGCCCCGCGATTCACACCCCTTTTACTTGCTGTGGATTTAAAACGATTTTAGTTGTGGTTTAGAAGCGAGTTAAAAACAAGATTAAAACGGATACATGTTACATACTAATCATTTTACATTTCCTACCTATTAAAAAATCCTATCGTGTGTGAGCTGAAATTGATAGGGATACATTTTTACATTTCAGCATCACATTTTCCTAATATACACATTCTTACTAAAATCTTACTGCTCCTCATTTGTGTATATATGGCTCTCAACTGTACCTCATTATCAGTGACACTGTGTGTATGGCTCCCAATTGTCCCTCATTATCAGTGACACTGTGTGTATGGCTCCCAACTGTCCCTCATTATCAGTGACACTGTGTGTGTGGCTCCCAACTGTACCTCATTATCAGTGACACTGTGTGTGTGTGACTCCCAACTGTCCCTCATTATCAGTGACACTGTGTGTGTGGCTCCCAACTGTATGTCATTATCAGTGACACTGTGTGTGTGGCTCCCAACTGTACCTCATTATCAGTGACACTGTGTGTGTGGCTCCCAACTGTCCCTCATTATCAGTGACACTGTGTGTGTGGCTCCCAACTGTCCCTCATTATCAGTGACACTGTGTGTGGCTCCCAACTGTCCCTCATTATCAGTGCTGGCTCTCAACTGTCCCTCATTATCAGTGACACTGTGTGTGTGGCTCCCAACTGTCCCTCATTATCAGTGACACTGTGTGTGTGGCTCCCAACTGTCCCTCATTATCAGTGACACTGTGTATGGCTCCCAACTGTACCTCATTATCAGTGACACTGTGTGTGTGGCTCCCAACTGTACCTCATTATCAGTGACATTGTGTGTGAGGCTCCCAACTGTCCCTCATTATCAGTGACACTGTGTGTGCCTCCCAACTGTCCCTCATTATCAATGACACTGTGTGTGTGGCTCCCAACTGTACCTCATTATCAGTGACACTGTGTGGGGGCTCCCAACTGCCCCTCATTATCAGTGACACTGTGTATGGCTCAACTGTACCTCATTATCAGTGACACTGTGTGTGTGCTCCCAACTGTACCTCATTATCAGTGACATTGTGTGTGAGGCTCCCAACTGTCCCTCATTATCAGTGACACTGTGTGTGCCTCCCAACTGTCCCTCATTATCAGTGACACTGTGTGTGGGCCCCAACTGTACCTCATTATCAGTGACACTGTGTGTGGGGGCTCCCAACTGCCCCTCATTATCAGTGACACTGTGTGGCTCCCAACTGCCCCTCATTATCAGTGACACTGTGTGGCTCCCAACTGTCCCTCATTATCAATGACACTGTGTGTGTGGCTCCCAACTGTACCTCATTATCAGTGACACTGTGTGGGGGCTCCCAACTGCCCCTCATTATCAGTGACACTGTGTACTAACTGCCCCTCATTATCAGTGACACTGTGTGTGGCTCCCAACTGCCCCTCATTATTAGGGGCCCTGTGTTTTCATGACTTTTTTTTAACCTGTAACAGTAAAGTCCTACAGCCCCTAGATGTGACAGCCTCCACAGTAAGCCACATAATGACATCATTACGTTGCATTAACCATTTGAATTGCTCATTCCTTTACTACAAATTACTTATTAACAGATTAATGCTAAACAGAATGCCTGTTAATGCCTCACATCCCTGTGAATACGTGTAACAGGATTTTAAAAGGATATTTTTTTTAATTCAATATTATTTCAGAGAACTCATGAGTGTAAATACGTTAGGTTTTAATTTACCAGTACACTTTTACACAAATCATTTCATTAAAAAAAAATAAAATAATAATAATTACATTTTCTTGGGCACAAATATATATTTTGTCAACAGAAGAGAAGATACTGTTTTGTTTTGTTTTTTTAATAGATTTCCTGTTTTTGGCTCCGATCCCTGAACACTACAGATATTATAACCATTTATTGGAATCTGTGCATGTGATAGATTCTGTAATCTATGTAAGCTGTGTTTATTTTTTTTCTTTGTTTTGTTTTCAGTGGTTTTGTTTTGTTCTTTGAATATAATGTAAAAAAAAAAAAAAGAAGTTGTTCATAGGAAGCCCCTTAAGTGTTGCTTATGTTTGCATGAAAGACAAACACAACCCATTCTCAGTCCTTGTGCATTATATTTGGCTGTTAAACTTCAGCATCGTCAGTCGGGTAACCCCGTTCATGGATTGACGTTGCTGTGGAAACGCATCCATGTGAAGAAACACTTCTTTCAGCTTCCACAGACTTTGGTAACAACTGACAAATATATTTGTGCCTTTCTTGCTAAACAGGGAAATAATTCTGCTGCATTTCTCCAAAATTCAGTCAAAGAAATTCCGCTATTTTTTTTTTTTTTTTTGCATATAGTTGATCTCCCTCCCATTTCTGATTTACAGTCAGCATCAGACTCTGCAATGATAGGAGGCTGTGTGGTCCAGTGGTTAAAGAAAAGGGCTTGTAACCAGGAGGTCCCCGGTTCAAATCCCCCCTCAGCCACTGACTCTGTGTGACCCTGAGCAAGTCACTTAACCTCCTTGTGCTCTGTCTTTCGGGTGAGACGTAGTTGTAAGTGACTCTGCAGCTGATGCATAGTTCACACACCCTAGTCTCTGTAAGTCGCCTTGGATAAAGGCGTCTGCTAAATAAACAAATAATAATGAAATCTAGTGGGAGAGGTAACCAAACTACAAACATGCTGTGGGTCTAAAATCCTCACTGCCTTCAGAAACGTGTGAGCTGGTTAAATAGAAAGTGGTTTTATTGTGCATGGATCAGGGTTGTAGTAACGCGTCTCGTTTTAACATCACACTGTTTGTTTTTTCTCTGTGCTGTGCCACTCTCGTGCCAGTGCTCGGTGTGTATTTACTAATTCAGCAGCTTTGTTGTACGTTTGATGAATCCTAACGTTACGTCTTTCAGAATAAGTTCTGCCCAGTGTGCACCACACCAGGTGGATAGAGCTGCGGGCGAGCTCTCAAAGAAATGCTTTTTGAGTTTGTTGGTGCATCTATTTGTTCTAAAACAGCAAGTCCTGAGGTAAGCTTTTTCTCCACACGCATCACTTTGTAGAATGGCAGTCACTGTCTCTGTGTTTTCTAATTAGCCGGAATTGTCTAGGTTGAAGACACACAGTGGCTACACGGACATCTGGAGGTTCAGGGCTGAATTGCAGTTTAAAAAAACATGTAATGAAAAATGCGGTTCCCTACTCATTATCGGTGATATTGTGTGTGGCTCCGAACTGTCCCTCATTATCAGTGACACTGTATACAGCTCATTATTATTATTTATTTCTTAGGAGACGCCCTTATCCAGGGCGACTTACAATTGTTACAAGATATCACATTATTTTTACATACAATTACCCATTTATACAGTTGGGTTTTTACTGGAGCAACCTAGGTAAAGTACCTTGCTCAAGGGTACAGCAGCAGTGTCCCCCCACCTGGGATTGAACCCACGATCCTCCGGTCAAGAGTCCAGAGCCCTAACCACTACTCCACACTGCTGCCCATACATTACCATACAATACAGTACAATACAGTTTATTACATTTCAGTTTATTAGTGAAAAATCTGTTTGAAGGCCTTGCTTCTGATAGTCTGGAGAGTGGAAATGACCCCACCCCCTGCAGAGCCCTCTGTCATGTTAACAACCAATCAGCTGCTGCCTTTGATGATGGGCATGGTTTGCAGCCAGTAAAGATGCTTGAAACTGCTGAAGTGAAACGACGAGGAAGTACAAATCTAACACATTTCCTGGAATGGCAAACCAGGACATTGAAAAACGCTTGTGCTGTTTTATTATGAAAATCTAACTTTGCAATTTGACACATTCTTTTGATACTTCATAGTGAATAGATCTTCAGATAGGTGACATTGAAGTGATGTGTGAGCCGCAGCCTCTTTATCATTGAAGTGATGTGTGAAGTGAACTGAATTGAATTGGTTGGTCGTGGTTTGGGAAGACCTAGATAATGTCAACACCAAGTCTTATCGCTTCATTCCCTGCAGGGGCTTCATGCCACCATTATGATCAAGTTATGGTACCTCTGGATGTTTTACATCAGTGTTAAGACTAGCATTGTCAGGAAAGAAGAAAAACACCGAGACACAGGGAGAGGATGCAAATGAAGTCTATTTATTTTACAGTAATTCTACAGTGACTATTCAACAGATTTCATATTATATGAATCTCTGGTTCAAGTCGTCGAGTCCTCTATTCTGCTTCCTTTCCCTTTAGAAACAAAGAAATGAATTCACGATTAATCACTGTGTACACTGTGAGACAAACACAGCTTTACTCTTTAACTGTTTAAAAAAAAAAAAATAATCATGCTTGAAAATAAAACAGACCACCCTGCTTTATCTCACCAACATTTAAAACAAAACACTACATTGAATTAATACACATACCGAAGCATTAATAAGATATACCTCTAGTATAGAATATGAGAGATATGTTATTATACTGTCCAACATTTGTAATTAGAAATATATAACGCTGCTTCTGAAATCCTGTCCAAAATCTCTATCACTGCACTGAAGTTGCTTAAAATCAGTAAAATGCTTTCACAAAGATCAGAGCGTTGCTCAGGAGGAACACCAATGCTCTCCTGGCAAATGCTTAACTGAGACCAGTTCAAATGCCTTGCAGTAAAGGGAACTGTGCTGGATTTCATCTTTTAAGTCACCTTGGCTCCCAGCTCATGGCTCTTGGTCCTCAGCTTGTTGACCTGGGACTCAGCGATATCAGCGCTCCTCAGACTCCTCAAGCTCGTGCTGCACCTTCCTGAACTTAGCCAGGTGGGTGTTGGCTTGTTCCTCCTGAAAGGGAAGCGCGAGACACAGGGTTACACAAATGGGTTCCAATACAAGAGTGAAAGAAAAGCGGTGCTTCAGAAAACATGGTGTTTCAGATCTCAAGGGTCACGTACAGCTTCCTCAGCCTGCCTCTTGTAAGCCTTCACTTTCAGCTGCAGCTTATCAACCAGATCCTGGAGTCTGGCCACATTCTTTTTGTCTTCTTCACCCTGCGATGAAATCAATCACAATAATAACTCACGTGACCAATTACTAAACTTAACGCTGCAATAGAGCACATTCAGAGTGATCAGACTCAATACATTCATAAATTGTACAGGCAGCACTGTAGATTTAGACTTTATTAAACCAATTCTTTAATGGAGCTCAATGCAAAGAAAATAGCCCGTTTTAGGTAACCCTGGATTGCTCTCACCCTCCCCTCTCTCATGAAATATATGTCCTTTGTCATTATATATTAAGTGATTATCATAATATTTATCCTTTGGCAGTTAAACTTTATTATCTCCATTCTACAAGACTTTTACAGTTTTCCCAGCATTCTTAGGCTTGTCAGTTATTGCTTAGTTGGAGTAGGTCACAGCCCCACTTTCATATTCTGCTGGACAGAAAAATAAATTCCTACTGTTTCTTTTTATTGTAATTTTCAAGAGCCTAACAAGGAAAAGTGGTTTATAGAAATATAACATAAAAACATAAGGACAGTTTGGTAGCGAGAAGAGTCTATTCGACCCAACAAGGCTCATCCCTTCCTGAGCAGAATCGAATTGTGTTTTAGATGTTACTTCTTCACCTGAAGAGATTTCATTCTTTACACTTGTCCTCATCACCCATTCCATTAAGTCCTGGGATCAGCCTAGTTGCCCTTCTCTGTACCTTCAGTAACCCCCAATATGTTTTCAATGTCTAAGCCCAATGCTGCAATGCTGAAGCCTTCACTGTACCTGGTAGCTGAGCTCCTTGACTCTTCTCTCGTATTTGCGGACTCCTTTAACCGCATCGACGCCACGTCTCTGCTCAGCTTCAAGCTCGTTCTCCAGCTCGCGCACCTGGAAAGTCAAAGCGTTCCGTTATTCCAAATAGTCGCCCAAGTTTGGACCTGCAAAGTACTTCTCCAGATGTTCAGCTCACCCTGGTCTCCAGTTTCTGGAGCTGTTTCTTTCCACCCTTCATGGCCAGCTGCTCAGCCTCATCCAGACGGTGGGTCAGGTCCTTCACTGTCTGTTCCAGGTTCTTCTTCATCCTCTCCAGGTGAGAGCTGGTGTCCTGCTCCTTCTTGAGCTCCTCTGCCATCATGGCAGCCTGGTAGTTGAAGGGAAGACATTTAGAGCTGGAGCAGCAATAGAAGTGGGGAAATTGTAACTGTGAGCCTCACGGCATGTCTCAGCCAAACAGGTTCTGAGTAGAGCGGTAATTATCCCACAGGTAGATGGCATCTAAAAGCTAAGAGGACTTTAGAATCATGAAACTCGTAAATGTCAAGCAGCCTAAATTATCAAGTACGGAAACTAAAAAGATTTAAAAATCTTTTCATTCATATAATAGCATTAATGTCCTGTGCAGCTGTCATTAACTGTAGAAAATGTCCTTGTCATTGTTTAAGTGGCCTCGGATTTAGGTTGGGACACCTAACTGTCTCTTTGCGGTTGGCCGTTAATGCTGAACTGATTGAACACCAATTGCTCAGTGGTGGACAGCCTCATCCCTGCACATTACATTGGTTTGAATGTAGGCTTTGAACTGGAGCAAGTGAAACCTCCACAGCTTGCAAGGTGAATGTTAAGTAACAGGCGTTTAAAAACACACACCCCCCAATCCAATAGCATCTATCATTACCCATAAAAAGACTCACGTCAGTAATGGCTTTCTTGGCTTTTTTTCTTCTGCATTTCTTGCTTCCTGGATGGTGTCATCTACTTCGCTCTGCAGCTGGCAAACATCAGACTCGAGCTTCTTCTTGGTGTTGATGAGACTGGTGTTCTGTAACAAGGTAAAGACTGTCAGCTCCCAAAAGCTCATAAACATCATTTAAAACAAGAGTAAAAAACAACAACACCGCAGGAATTCCTTCGGACCTGGGAGTGCAGCAGCTGCACACGCTCGCTGGCGTCAATGAGCTCCTGTTCAGCCACTTTGCGGCCTCTCTCTATCTGTTCCAGGGCAGCCCTCAGCTCTTCAATTTCAGCCTGCATCAGGGTGTTCCTGCGTTCCACCATGGCGAGCTGTTCCTTCATGTCTTCCTGTCCTCGGACAGCATCGTCAAGGTGCAGTTGGGCATCCTGGATAGAAAATAAAAACCAGTAAGACAATTAGGAAGATCTGTTCACAAGTGAAATGTGTGACACTAGCCCTCAAAAGAAAGTCTCCCTACCTTGAGTTGTCCTTGGACGTTCCTCAGTTGTTTCTGAGATTCAGCTGCTTGGCGGTTGGCGTGACTCAGCTGAATTTCCATTTCATTCAGGTCTCCTCCATCTTCTTCTTCACTCTCAGGGCATCGTTGCGGCTCCTAACTTCAGAGTCGAGAGTGCTCTGCATGGAGTCTATCACTCTCTGACTGTTTCTCTTCAGCTGTTCCAGCTCCTCGTCTTTCTCAGCGATCTTTCTGTCAACCTCCGATTTCACCTGGTTCAGCTCCAGCTGGACACGGAGAATCTTGGACTCCTCGTGCTCCAGTGTAGCCTGTTTTATTAAAGATTCAAAGAGAAAGATAGAGAAGAAACTTAACATAGTATAGAGGTAATGGACATGGAGATGAGAAGGTGTGTGTTTCTAAAGAATTACCTCCGCCTCCTCCAAGGCGGTTTGGATTTCTGACTTTTCAGTTTCAGTCTGCTTCTTTGACTTCTCCAGCTCATGAATAGCCTTCCCACCCTCACCAATCTGTTCAGTCAGATCAGAGATCTCCTCTACAAGACGAAGAAGAAGATGAGAAACATGGTTAGAATTGGAATGCAACAATAACTGGGCGCTTTTCATTCACAGCATCCCACTGCAGGTTTAGAGACAACAGATTCAAATGTTGCTCCTCCATGATTCAGAATGCACAGTCAGAATTGCATTAGTGCACTGAAGAAGACACTAGCCGAAACGTTTGTCTACTTCACTTGGTTTCTTCCCTTTTACCTTGTCGTTGGCTCTCACTGCAGTGTATCACACAGAGATTGTATTATAATTAGTGCTATACATTTTTAATACTGGCATATAAAATTTTACATTTGTTTACATTACATTTGCCACTTTTCTGCCCAATTCTATCATTGACCCTTGGTGTCAGAAACATTTACAGTGACCGGACAAAATGGTTGACTTTACAAAACAATGTGAGCACGGGATGAGTGAATGAACCCGTATGTGAATGTGAACAGGGTGTTGAAGTCGGGACTCACGCTGTAAGTTCTTGTTCTCCGTTTAAGGGTTTCAAGGTGGTCCAAAGATTCTTCATAGGAGTTCTTCAATTTGAAGAGCTCAGTGCCGAGAGAGCGAGCCTCTTTCTGTGCAGCTTCCAGCTCTGCCTGGCCTTCTTCAAACTTCTGCTTCCACTCAGCAAGAACCTGAAACAATACAGCTCATAAATATACACCAAGATGTCTCTTTGTTACTAACTTTGAGCCAGACAGCAATATTTCTACCAGATGCCCTGTATTAGTCTGTTTTTTGAACAACCATCTTTTGCGTACCTTGTCAAAGTTTCTCTGCTTCTTGTCGAGAGCAGAGGCTTGTGCATTTGCTCTTTCTATGTCAACCATGAGATCTTCCACTTCACTCTGGAGCCTCAGTTTGGTTTTCTCCAGAGAGGCACACTTTGAGTTCACAGCCTCAATGTGTTCCTCAGCATCTTGAAGGCGCTGTACCAGCTTTTTCCTGGGAATGAGTGTTTGTGTTTAGAAAAGGGAGCAGAGAATGAACGCACTGAAATGTATGTGAAGTAAAGCGTGGTTATTTACTTTGCTTCTTCAAGCTCCTCCGTGCGCTGGATAGCATCAGTTTCGTATTTGGTTCTCCACTGAGCCACCTCACTGTTAGCCTTGGACATTGCACGCTGCAGCTCAGCCTTGGCTTCCTGCTCCTCCTCAAATTGCTCACGAAGCAGGTCACAGTCATGGCGGGCAGATTGCACACTATGAGCCAGGGCATTCTTGGCCTTTAAAGAATAACAGAAATATTACAATAAAAAACATGCAATGCCAAAGACTACAACACCATATACGAAGTGATTACAATGTACAAATATTGACTGGAGTTGAGTCTTATACTGGAAACCCGTTGCCCAGAGGCTGAGAAAGTGAGACAGTGGGCTTTATTGCTCTCTGGAGGTCGTTTGTTCCATTATAAGGTGAAGTCTAAAGTCACCAGCTGTTTTATTACACTTGTATTTATTAAAAATGATTCATCCTAAGAAGTCTGTGTGACGGTGTAGCTGGTCCGCTGTTCTGTTTATTGTGGGGTGTCCTCAGGGGGCTCTATTGACTGCTATTGATTACAGATCATTTGGGGAACAGCACAGACTATTGGTCACGTGACCCTGCATTAGCCAATTGGCATGGTATCAATCTACGGGTTCAATAAAATGACATTTTAAAAGCATGCCTAAGGTGTGAATGCACTGTGTAATAGAATAATGGTAGTATTACTTTTTGATTCTTCCTCCAGCTGCCTCTTGAGCTCCTCAATTTGCTGAGTGAAAGCCTGTTTGCCCCTCGTCAGCTGAGAAACTAAAGCTTCCTTCTCTTCCAGCTGGCGAGAGAATTCACCTGAAACAGAAGCATTGAGAGTTTTCAAGGACGCTCTTTCTTCTACTGTGCTGTCAATTCAATTGCATCAGGCAGCAGGTACCGCTTACCGTTCTCTGTCAGAAGAGGCGTGCTTTTTGCCCACTGATGTCATTGATCTGACGCGACGTTCTCGTCGTTCTTGGTCTTAATCTCACTGTGCTGGTCCTCCAGAGAACGGCACATCTTTTCCAGGTTAGCCTTTAGTTAAAAGATGAAAAGGATTAGTGTACATGAACACAATCCTATAGGCTCGTCCTGAGAGCACACACACACACACACATACATGCATACATACATCCGCTGTTCACTGTACCTTGGTTTTGGCTACAGATTCCATGTTGCTGGAGAGGTCATCAAGTTCCATTTTCAATTCACTCTTTTCCTTCTCAAGCTTCTGTTTCACACGCTGGAGGTTGTCAATCTGTTCTCCCAGTTCCGCCACGCTGTCGGCTTGCTTTTTGCGAAGAGCAGCAGCAGTAGCTTCATGCTGCAGAGTGGACTCCTCCAGGTCACGTCTGAGCTTCTGAAACTCAGCTTCACGTTTCTTGTTCATTTCAATCTGAGCTGAAGTTGCACCACCAGCTTCCTCAAGCCTTTCACTGATCTCTTCAAGTTCCCTGGAAAGATCAGCTCTTTGCTTTTCAGTCTTTGCCCGAGCAGCTCGTTCAGCTTCGATTTCTTCTTCAAGCTCTTCAATGCGCGCCTAGAAAATGGAACAAAATGGAAACATTTCTCAGGTGGAATCAAACATCTGTAATCCAGTGATTTTTTGTGAATTTAAAGAGTTTGATTTCCCCACAATACCTGGAGCTCCTTAATCTTCTTTTGAAGTTGAGCACCCACAGCTTGTTCATCCTCAATTTTGCTAAGCAGGTGGCTTGTTTCAAAGTCCTTCCTGGAAAGTTCAAAGAATTGATATGATGAATTGAGCCACAGTAGTAAAAGTACAGTCTAGCAGTCGTAGGCGCTGTATTCAGGTTGCAGTCTCCTTTTGAGGAGTTCATATCCCACCTCTGGCAAGAATACATTTTTTTCTAACATGAACACATACTGTAGCTAATGCTGAACCACCCTTTAAGACCCGACTTGACAACATTTTGGAGATCAACCTGCTGTTAGGAACCATACAATCTTTGGTGGACTGAATAGTTTTCTCTTTTTCCTAAATTGTCTTATGTTCTTATATAACATGACCTGCATTATTAATATCTGGTTTTGTGAATCAAAGGGGTGCCAAATTAGTCCCAGTATTGTCTCCAACGTAGATCCTTATGTTCATTTAGTTATTTTGTTTGCTTGTTAAATCTACACATTTCAATCTACATTTCTTTCTATATAGTAGTCTTACTTCTTTATCTTCTCATCTGATTGCTGCTTGTCGTTTTCCAGATCCATTATGGATTCCTGGGCTAGCTTCAGATCTCCCTCAAGCTTTCTCTTGGCTCTCTCAAGGTCCATACGGAGTTTCTTTTCTTGCTCCAGTGAACCTTCAAGCTACACAAAAGGAAAAGCCAATGATATGATATGATTGTATTTGATGAAGTTAAACCCCTTGAGAGTCTGCTTGGTCTGCTTCACTCACATCGTCCACTTGTTGTTCCAGCTTAGACTTTGCTTTGGTCAGAGTGTTGACTTTGTCCTCCTCTGCTTGCAGGTCATCAAGGGTCTGTTGGTGTGCCTCTTGGAGGGCTTTCTTTTCCTTGGTTAATTTTGCAAGACTTTCATCCTGAGTAGCCATTTCTTCAGTAAGGTTTTTAACCTATATAAAAGGGTTAAAACAAAACCAATGGATTTGTTTGTGTTCAGTTTTTTAATAAATAATTGCATGTCGCTTGTTAAAATCCTCACCTTATTTTCTGTGGCGTGCTTCTCCTTCTCCACTTTGGCCAGTGTGAGCTCGAGGTCGTCAATGTCCTTCTTGAGCTCAGAGCACTCGTCTTCCAGTTTCCTCTTCTTGGCAGTCAGCTCAGAGTTCATTTCCTCCTCATCTTCCAGTCTCTCCATTGCCTCTTTAAGTTTTGCCTCGAGCTGAATTTTGCTTTTGATAAGACCCTCGCATCTTTCTTCAGCATCACAGAGATTTTCACTTTCCTGCAAACACATCATAAATGTTTTAGTAAAGGAACAGGAATTGAAATGTTTACCCAATAAAGTCGACACTTTCTGCATGAGGGGGGAAATGACCAGAATATTTGAAAGCTCACTTATTATTAATGAGTCCCTAGGAATGTCTTGAGATACTGTAGTTCAATAACAATATGCTTTCAGGGTTTTGCATTAGATTTGTGTTGGTGGTGTTTCTGAAATGATCACGTAACCCCAGTGGAAATGGGTCCTTGCTCTGGTTTATTCATTTTATATGCTGGTTTTGTCCAGAAGGAGGCGGTACAGAAATATGGCAAAAAGAATCATGAATCATGAATCTCTCACATCTAGGCAGTGTCCACCACATGAGATAAAGCAATTGTAAGCCATAGTAATAAAGAATGGATACGTACCGACTGGACTTGAAGCAGCAGGTCATTCTTTTCCTGCACCACAGAAACCATTTTCTCCTCCAGTGACTTGCGTTTTGCTTCTGACTTGGCCAGATTTTCTTTGCACTTTTCGAATTCTTCCTTCATGTTGGCCATTTCCTTTTCAGATTCAGCGCTCTTCAGGAGTGGCTTGATCTTGAAGTAGAGCTTCATCCATGGCCAGTGTTTCACATTCATGAATGAACGAATGTTGTACTGGATGGTGAAAAGAGCTTCCCTATAATACATGAACAAAAGAACACAAATTATATATGAGCCTTTTTGTAAAACTCTTGTTTAACTCACAAAAGCAGAACACTGTTATATCTGATTTTTGAAACGTTTCCATAACTATAATATATATTTCTAAAAAGAAATCACAATGTGCTGGGGAATCAAATCTCAAAGTCTTTTTGCATTTTATCCGTAGCAACATAAAACAAAGTTTATGAAATGTTCCTATTGCAGAAATAGTTTGTTATTTCTTCATCACCTTCTTTCCATCATCTTTTTGAATTCCTTTCTCATCAGGAAGCCACGGGCCTGAGCCTGAGTGCAGGTCACGAGTTTGGCTAACTTTTCATCTCGCATCTCCTCAAGTACACCCAGCAGACCAGCTTTAAAGAACACCTGAATTCAAGAGATTCACGGTAAAATAGGCTTTTGTCTTAGCATGGCACACCATTAGACTAGGGGAACAGAGTTCACTTAATCATGTAACAATAAACAAAGAGTCTCTATCTTGAAAATGATTGACTTTCATAAGTGAAATGTGGTTTACATTAGCATTAAAATCCATCTTTACTGTACAATAACATTTTCAAGGTGATGCTAATTTTAAAGACATATTTATGTAGACTAACCTTGGTGTGCCCAAATTTATACTCATCGTGATTTATATCAATGGATCCCAAAAGCTTCTCTGATGCTTTCTTGTTGTCCATGAACTGACCATCAGGGATGACACTTGCATTTAATACTTTGTATCTATGTCAGAAATAGTGAATACATGTCATTATACACTTTGAATAGCTGCACAGAGAAATGTAAAAGAATGAAAAAGCATTCATGAGAGGGAAACTCAGAGGTGTTGATACCTTTGCTTGAAGTCACCATACAGGATTCTGCTTGGGAATCCCTTTCTGCAAATTCTGATACCTTCCAGCACACCGTTACATCTCAGCTGGTGGATAACCAAATGATTTTCCATCAGGGCTGTAAAGAAGGGTACATGTTATATAGAACAGTAATCATGTTTTTATAATTTAAATACAAATAAAAAGTCACGTCATTTATGTACACGTAATTGATGTTGCTTGCGATACTCATGCATATACAGAAGTGTTAGACGATAAAGCAATTTTCTGTTCTCGATTATCGGCTGTCAATTAACATGATAATCATGATTATCGGCTGAATAAATAAAATACTTGTCGTGTGTCTTGTTATTGTTCCATATGCCGCATGACGAACTTTCAAAGGTTTAGAACTACCTTTTGCATTGCTGACTAGCGAACAAACCTTCAAACCTTTGAACAGCCCGAAATACCTGTGATTGCAGTTAGACATGTGTCAGGAATGAGCATCAAAATGAAGAGTCTCACGCGCTATAACATCATAAGTACCTGGAGTCTTTGACTCGTTGGGAATCAAGCAGCGCACAAAGTGAGGGTGAGTGCTCCTCAAGTTGGACATCAGTTTGTTCAGATTCTCCTGTAGCATGATGAACATTGGAAGATTGATTTCACATTTTTCAATTCATAAACGACACGTAGTACAGATTCAGGGTGTGCCGATACTCGGATTCTCCCAGTATTCATCGTCAGGTATTAAATAAATCAAAGCACATCTATTTATTAATGTGTTGACTTCAAAGCAGGACAAGCTGCCCTTCTCTCACCTCTACAATTGAGTACCAATCAATGCCAATGAACTTTTACATGGAGTGTTTTCAAAGATCCGGGACGCTGACATATTTACTGCTGTATCACCGTACCATCGCCATAAACTGACCAAATATGTTGCAAAACTAGCAAATGCATTTGATGCAAGCGGAGTACAAAAAGGTGAAGCAGGAACACATACCCTGAAGAGTCCAGACACAGTCTGGAAGGAGCCACCCTTCTTCTTGCCAGCCTTCTTCGCGCCTCCAGCATCTTTAAATGCAAAAGAGCAAAACCTCAGACAGGTGAAGTACAATCAGTATGAAGCAGGTTGAACCCCTCCCTTAACCCTCAATAGCAATGTGTGTATAAAATGAAAACCATTAGAAACGTCCAGAATCTGACACAGGTAATCTGCAACACCTTGAAGGGTTAAACTGTATGTTTAAAGGGTTATGAAGGTTCACA
This sequence comes from Huso huso, assembly GCA_036884735.1. Classification (NCBI taxonomy): domain Eukaryota; kingdom Metazoa; phylum Chordata; class Actinopteri; order Acipenseriformes; family Acipenseridae; genus Huso; species Huso huso. The sequence continues at coordinate 4,002,953 of CM072714.1, read as the reverse complement.
AAAACAAGTCACAGGTCTGGCTAAAACTGCTCTTATCAAGATTGTATACATGGCTGAGTGGAACGAACAAAGGTGGAACACATAAGGGTGAGTTGGAGCTGTAGAATATAAATACTCTCAGAAGTAATGAGGCTATTCGGGAGACTCACAATGACAGCCACACTCCTGTCCTGAAAGAATACCTCCAGTTCAGGTAAATATCACACACCTATCTTGTAACTGTATATTAAACTAGATGGCTATTATGCCATGTCTAGATATATAATCTAAATAACTGTTTATTTCTGTATTACTGATAATCTTTGAATGCTAATCCTTGAATAATGTAATCTTAATAAATACATTATTATTATTTTCTTAGCAGACGCCCTTATCCAGGGCAACTTACAATTGTTAGAAGATATCACATTTTTACATACAATTACCCATTTATACAGTTGGGTTTTTACTGGAGCAATCTAGGTAAAGTACCTTGCTCAAGGGTACAGCAGCAGTGTCCCCCACCTGGGCTTGAACCCACAACCCTCCGGTCAAGTGTCCAAAGCCCTAACCACTACTCCACACTGCTGCCCTGATTGAATTTACTCGCTGTTGTCAAGTATAATTAATAACATGACTTATCTAAGGTAAATACAATGATTATAGTCTGCTTCCACACCCTTGCAACCTTACCTCCAGCGGGTGTTGCGAAACTGGCATAAAGGTGGGCCAGGAGTTTCATGGATGATTTCTGGTACAGCCCCACTACAGTGTCGTTCAGTGGGTCCTTGTTCTTGTCCAGCCAGCCGCCGACGTTGTAGTCAACAGTGCCAGCATAGTGCACCAGGGAGAAGCTGGCCTCAACTTTGCCTTTGGCGGGTTTAGGTTTCTGGAAGGCGTTGGTCTTGCTAAGGTGTTGGTCATACAGCTTGTTCTTGAAGGAAGTGTCTGAGGCCTTGGGGAACATGCACTCCTCTTCAAGGATGGAGAAGATGCCCATTGGCTAGTGGAAACAAAGATGTGAATTTTAGAAAGAGAAAAACAACAGAGACAGTGACAAGAGCGTTGAATTTATTAACAGCGTCACTGACGTACCTTTTCAATAAGCTCAATGCAAGCAGCCAAGTCCATACCGAAGTCAATGAAATCCCAAACAATCCCTTCTTTCTTGTACTCTTCTTGTTCCAGTACAAACATGGTATGATTGAAGAACTGTTGCAGTTTTTCATTGGTGAAGTTGATGCACAGCTGCTCCAAGCTGTTGAACTAAATATATACATAAAAAAATATATGAAATCCCAACAATAAATAACGCTGTGTGTAGTACGGAAATGACGATACAGAAATCCTCCAACTTACATCAAAGATCTCGAATCCTGCAATATCCAGGACTCCAATGTAGAATTGTCTTGCCTGCTTTGTATCCAGCATCTCGTTGATACGGACAACCATCCACAAGAACAATTTCTCATAGACAGATTTGGACAGAGCGCCAACAGCGTTATTGACCTAATGAGATAATAGAGGTTGTGTTAAATGAAACTATTATTCAGTTGAATTGTGTGCAATGTTCGTGGAGGTCTAGAGCAAACATATTACCTGGGGGACAGTCTGCCCCTTGGTGACATACTCATTCCCCACTTTCACTCTCGGGTAGCACAAGGCTTTCAGCAAGTCAGCGGAGTTCAGTCCCAACAGATAACTGACTTTGTCAGCCACTGAAACCAAACACAACATCTTGTTTACGACTCCTGGTAATCTTGGATGTGTAAACTGGTTGTAATCACTAGAATAGCTTAGTAGGAGATTTGCATGTCTTGAAAAACAATGTGTGTTCATCTAATGTCTGATTCTCAACAGTAATGCAAAAGCAATGGCGCTATCTCTGCATGATTTCTGCAGGCTCTCACAATAGCGTCTTGCAAGGCTGCCTTTCATGTCTTGTTAGCTGCTTATACGAGAGGTGCTTGTAAATCAGTTACCTTCAGTGCCGTCTGGTTCAGCCTGCTCCTCACGCTGCTTCTGCTTGAACTTCATGTTACCGTAGTGCATCACCGCACCAGTGATTTTGTAGATGCCCAATTTCTCTTCATTGTTGAACCCAAGAATGTCAATGGCAGACTGGATAACAAAAACAACATGAGGAGCATCAACACTAAAAAAAGGGTAACAAAATCATTAAACAAAGCTAATCAATGGAACTTACGTCTGTGGCCATTAACTCCTCTTTGTCATCAATGCTGGCGACGGCAATCTGCCCTTGACTGATCATAGGGAAATCATAGGGGTTGGTGGTAATGAGAAGCATGTCTGGAAGGAAGAACAGCAACAAACACATTGTAGAATATTTCAGCACAGAGACATCAATCAACCTGTTAACAGAGTGATTTAGTTTCACCTACCAATAAGTTCTGGCTTGTGGTTGGTCATGATCTGATAGAAGATATGGTAGCTCCTTTCTTCTTTCAGCTGAAACGTGACTCTGGATTTTTCCAGCAAGTCTGTGATGAATAAGTATTACAGTCAGAATTGTAAATGTCTTTAAACAAGACACAGATGGAAAAGAGATACTATAGAAAAAAAAGAAACTTACAGGTCTCAATGTCTGCGGAGGCCAGTTTTCCTGTGGCTCCGAAGTGAATTCTGATAAATTTACCCTGAATGAAAATAAAATGAAATCACGTCAGTATGCTAATACACTGTTAATGGTTTAAGAAAGTCCAAACATGCTCCAATATAATGGAAACAAAAGCGTTGTCACTTACAAAGCGAGACGAGTTGTCATTTCTCACAGTTTTGGCATTACCAAAAGCTTCCAGCAGAGGGTTAGCTGAAATAATCTGATCTTCCAGGGTTCCCTATATAAGACACAATCCTAGAGTTAGTTAATGGAACTGGAACCAGTTGAATGTTCCGTACTATTTCATGTCAATGACAATAGTTTCCAACCTGGATTTTTCCAGGAGCCGCCTCTTTCTTCTTGTCACCAGACACTGCGATTGTCGCAAAGTACTGGATGACACGTTTGGTGTTCACAGTCTTTCCTGCACCAGATTCTCCACTGAGTAAAAGAGAAAAACACGTTGAGCTGATATTTCTGGAGAGGTTCATTTTGTAATAATCTTTGTAGTTATATCCATACTTACGTGATCAGGATTGACTGGTTTTCACGATCTGTAAACAGAATTAAGAATGTGATTAAAGATTGTTTCTAAGTTATTATCTAGTTTAACTGATACTAATGAGCAACAGATCCAATGTGGGGTCACACTAAATCAGATTTTCATTTCTTTCACAATATTGGCATTTAATGCTCTTCATAACTCATTCTGTTTGGGATATATGAGATCCATTACCGCACCAAAAAGCATGAGATATAAAAACAAATGGAAGGAGCTGAATGGATTTACCCCAGAAAAAATAATAGGCTTGATTTTGAAATACTTACCAGTAAGCATGAACTGATAGGCATTGTCAGAGACAGAGAAGATGTGTGGGGGAGCCTCCATACGCTTCTTGCCTCTGTATGCAACAACTACGGACTGGTCGTACACTGGAAGCCACTTGTATGGATTCACAGTAGCGCAAAACAGCCCAGAGTAAGTCTGAAATTGTGAACATATGAAATGCAGTTGAGTCATAATAAAAAGAACCTTTTCAATGTGTTCATTTACTCGGTGCAAACACACTCACGTAGATCATCCATGCTGCAAAACGCTCTTTGAGGTTATACAGCACAGTGGCTTCATTGAGGTGGGTCATCATGGCCATGTCCTCAATCTTATCGTACTTGGGGGGGTTCATGGGCAAGACATCGTCCTCTTTAACAGTGACGGTCTGAAAAGGAAAGTTAGTTAGCAGCGGCAAAGCAGCGTGGAAGTGGTTCTTGTGAACAGCGAAACAAGCGTTCAACAGCAACGCAACTTCTAAGCTGTGACTTACTTCCCCAGCTTCAGTTTTGACGGTGGCTTTGCCCCCTTCTTTGCTCTGGATGACACCTTTGACATAGAACTCTGTGGCGTGTGGTACGTAGCAGGCGGTTTTAGCGTCGAAAGGTCTGCTTTGCGCCTCAATTCTTTCCCTCTCGGGCTTCCGGAGGTATATGGCCGCCGCCCCGTATATCTCCATCTCTGCGTCCGTACTCATGATGGCAGATTACTGCAGCTGGAACAAGTGATGTAGACAGTGAACGAAACATGTAGATTATCAATATACAGGACAGAGGCTCACAGCGGAAAAGATGCAGAATACACAGTTTGTAACCCAAGCAGGTCCATTATCAGGTGCAAAGCGCAGTGTGTTTTATTAAATCATACCGTGAAGTGGACAGGAGCTACAAGCACAGCACACAGGTGGTGCAGTTACACTGTGCACCTTTCCTGACATACATCTATCACTTACAACTGATCAACTCAGTGCGTTTATGCTTCAAGCAGACTTCGTAAAGGCTAGAAACTGATTTTGTGCTGCTTGTAGATTTTAACATGGATCAGTTTTACAGGGATTTGCAGCACAGTTGAGAAAGCAGAAAGTGTTTTAGAAAGTTGTTTTTCTTTTAGCGACATGGGAAGTGTGTGCTTACTCACTAAGGGGAAGATCTTCTACATTAATCTCCACACTACAAGTTATAACATACTGAAATAAAAGATTCCCAGTCTATTCCGTAGCTTCCTAAAACACCTTCACTTGAAGACTCAGTCCTGCTGTTAAATACAAATAGAAAAGAATCACAAATAATTCTTACCTTCCTCAGCAAGAAATCCCGGAATTTGGAAGGTTTATGAATTGGCGACACTGCAAACAAAATGAAGAAGATACGTGTGATTTCTGTGCAGGGCATGCTGGACTCATATGCTGCGCAATGGAAGCATTTAATAGCTGATACTGACTCCTGATTGTTAGGGAGATGTTTCTGAATGGGTTGGAAATGGTTTAAAATTTAGAGTGCGCAATTATTTTATCACATTTCACTCCCTAATTGTCCATCCCTGTCCAATTATGTCCCCTCACTGCAGCAATTCCTCACAAAAGCTCAAGAGGACTGAAGGTCAGTAAATATCCTCTGATCCCCAAGCCAAGATGAGATGAGAGTGGATGCCAGTGAGCTACCAGCTCCTAACTCGCTCAAGCAGCAGAACCAATGTGACGCTCCTTGTGGAACCCCAATGAAGATCTGAAGACACAGGCAGAAACCAGCACTCTCCCCCTGCACACCACGTCATAGTGCCTTTACCAGGGGAGACCCTCGGGAACCCCTGCGCTGCCCTGACTGTGTGACTCACCATGCACATCACACAGCCATGCCTTTACCAGGGGAGACCTCAGGGACCCCTGCGCTCCCCTGACTGTGTGACTCCCCCTGCACACCCTGCCACAGTGCCTTCACCAGGGTAGACAATCATAAGTCATATTAAATTTTAAACTCTGATTATAAGCAATAATTTACAAACGCTGTCTGATTGCCTTGAAAGTGGACTGCAATGCAGCCGCCTCCATTACTGCTTAAAAAGACATCAGTGGACAAGTACAATAGAAAAGCTGATTAATCTGACTCACTCTTTACTGTGCTGCAGATATGTTTCATCGTTGCTATTGACAACACGTGTTAAACCAACACAGCTAGAGAAGCCATCTCATGCAAGAGGCTTCAGGCTGCACAAACGCCCCAAACGATCTGTGCACTAAACCAAAGTGAAACAGCACAGCCTCAACACTGCTCAACAGATACAGACAGTTACCCTCCAGACACTTACCAGAGTATGGATGTTCTAGCACCGGTGCTGGAGGCTCGCTCGGGCTCTGCTTTTATCAGGAGCTTTTCTGCCACTCCAGCAAAACTGCCAGCTGTATTTGGTCATGTAGCTTTGCTCCATTAACACATTGTGGATATCAGTTACATTTGTCAGGAGTGTGATCAAAGGGTAGCATATGGCATTCCACAATCTATTTACTGACACATATATCTGCTGATGCTGTAAGTTCAGGCACAGTGCCTGCTGTTGTGTTATATCAGTCTGAGCAAACTCAATGTATACACTTTGAATGTGATTTTATAGACTGGTCAGATCGGATCAAACTGCAAATACAGCTATGGCCAAAAGTTTTGCATCACCTAGATTTGTAGGCTTGAGACATCAAAAGAACTATGATGATGTAACTATCACTATTTAATCATATCCTGATGTAACTATCACTATTATCTGCTGTATTATTGAATTGTGGTTTGTCACACTTGTACTTTGCTTGAACAAAAGTTATTGTATTTCTTGCTCTTATTGTATTACTTGTATTGTAACACTTGAAATGTATTTGCTTACGATTGACCGGAGGGTCTTGGGTTCAATCCCAGGTGGGAACACTGCTGCTGTACCCTTGAGCAAGGTACTTTACCTAGATTGCTCCAGTAAAAACCCAACTGTATAAATGGGTAATTGTATATAAAAATAATGTGATATCTTGTAACAATTGTAAGTCGCCCTGGATAAGGGCGTCTGCTAAGAAATAAATAAAATAATAATAATAATAATAATAATAATAATAATAATAATAATATATGAACATTATTTATTTATTTCTTAGCAGGCGCCCTTATCCATTGCGACTTACAATTGTTACAAGATATCACATTATTTTTACATAAAATTACATTTGTTATACATTATTTTTACATAGGTTAGATATTTTATTTAATATCGTGTAAAAGAAACTCCAAAATGATATGGGAAAAGTCTAGCAGAAGCCATAATAGCAGTGCAGTATTTCAAGTTGGGTTTTGAAACGTCAGTTACATTGCTGTCAGTTTTTCATTAAGTTTATGGAAAACTACAAAGCGGTGTGTAATTCAGTATGCTAACGTGACATTATTCAGCAGCTTTCAATCGACTTTGTGAAGCAAAATTAGTTCATTCTATAGGGTGATGTAAAACATTTGGGCATAGCTGTATGTTTTTTTTCTGTAGAAGTTCTTTATTTGCTTCCCATTTTATAAATAAAATAATCTTATATTTCCAGGCGGGTTACAGTAATTATATTCTCTTATTTAAATTTGATTTTTATTTTCTACTGATGTTGCTGCTATTATCTGTAGTGTGATATTTTACAATGTGATATTTTGTACTGTGATATTTTGTAAGTCACCCTGGATAAGGGAGTCTACTAAGAAATAAATAATTAATAATACAAAATAATATGAAGCGCTTTCTCAAACGCCCGAGAAATTATATGTGGTTTGTTTTCTGTATAAATGGGCAATTGTATGTAAAAAATAATGTGATATCTGTATAATGTGAAATAATGTGATATCTTGTAAGAATTGTAAGTCGCCCTGGATAAGGGCGTCTGCTAAGAAATAAATAAATAATAATAATAATAATAATAATAATAATAATAATAATAATAATAATAATAATAATAATAATAGTTCTTGATATATATTTTTCTCCCTACATAAATAAAATACCGTTATATTTACAGGCGCGTTTGTGTCTAATTTGCATTGCAGTAATTATGGAGCGTTTTCTCAAACGTCGGAGAAATTATACTGAACACAATGACAGCAGTATGACTTCCACCAGTACCTACGAACATCCTTTCTCACTGAACCTCAAGAAGCGGGGTCCTAGTGTCACGGGAGAGGGGCTTGAGCCAAGGAGCCCCTGTCTGAGCTCCTGTTATTGAGTGACTCACAATCCTGGGGTGATAGCCGCACTGTCTTTACTGGCTTGAGTCTCCGGCCGAATATGACCCGATGTTTTCACATGTATAAACAGCAGCTAGTCTAAATTCAATTAACCCCAGTTATTCGGTGTCCTTGAACACAGCTGTCTGTAACACTTGCGTGGGCGGACAAGCGGATGAAGGTCCTATAGCGATTAACTTATTAATGTTACTGAAGAAGACATTTGTTTGTAATGGTTTTTTTTTTTGGTTTGGCCAGGGAGGGATCACATTGGTATTCCAGTTTGTTCTGTGCAGCTCTGGCCAAAAGTTTTGCATCAGCTGCAATTTTAGGAGACGTAATTTATATATATATATATATATATATATATATATATATATATATATATATATATATATATATATATAGGAACATAATTTAGATATTTTATTCAACATCAAAGAAATTAGATTGTAAAAGTCTACCGGAAGCCCGGTAGTTCACACACCCTAGTCTCTGTAAGTCGCCTTGGATAAAGGCGACTGCTAAATAAACTAATAATAATATAAATGCATTAACTGAACATTTAATTTAACGTCATGCAATCAAAGAAACGACACAATGATATCGCAGAGGTCTACCGGAACCTACAATAATAGCAGTACAGTAGTATTTCATGTTAGATCTCTGAAATATTAAATATTTCTATTTGTGTCCGTTTTTTCTTTCGTTAAGTATATGGAAAACTACAAAGAGGAAGTATGTAATTCAATATGTTAGCCTAACCTTATTCGTTATAACATTATGAAGCTAAATGAGTTGATGCTATAGAGTGGTGCGAAACGTCTAATCATAGCTGAGATACGATGCCTTTTCCAATTGCGTCTGTATCCTAGCAGAATGACCCCTGAAGCTACAGCAGCTGCTGTTACAACACCCCCCCACCCCACCCCCGCACTGAGGCGTGGGGTGTAATTTAATAGGATTTTTTTAATGTTCCATTAATTCCACATTAAAATTTAAAATGTATTTGTCGAACCAGGATAGAGCCTTGGAAGTTTTGCCCGGAAGTTTTGCGTCACCTAGAATCGTAGGATTGAGATTTTCGGAAGTTTATTTTACATCATGTAATGACAGAAACTTCAAAATGATAGGTATCGCAAAACTTTCACCGAAAGTCATAACAGTAAGTCATAATTGTTCCGAGTTTATCGTTAAGTCTATAACTACAACGCGGTACGCAATTCAGTATGTTCGACTTCATGAAACGTGACGGGGTTAAATCATTTGAACTTTATTTATAATGATTTAAGCTGTGTCGGGTTTTTTTTTAAAATTGCACTTTGATTATTTTTTTTATATTGATATGTTTTTGAAGCGCGTAAGGAAACCGCAGTGTAATTAATGAGTTAGTTTTTTGAGAAACTGCTTCTTTGTGTATCCGCATATAGCGATTGGAGCTCATGTTGCCGCTGCTGCTGCATTCCTAGCCCGGGACCGGCTCTGCCTGTAGGGAGAGCTCTAGAATGGCTCCTATGTGATTGTTTATCCTGTACAGTAAAAATCCATTTCCTTTCTTTGATAGCTGTGAGAATGGGGTTATTTAGTCAATGGAATACGTCGGTATCTGAACTCCACTGGAGGTGAGATTTGAGGACTCGCTAGGTTTTATTCTGTTCCGATTTCTTTCGATTTTGAATTATTATTAATTTCTTTGCTGACGCCCTTATCCAGGGCAACTTACAATTGTTACAAGATATCACATTATTTTTATATACAATTACCCATTTATACAGTTGGGTTTTTACTGGAGCAATCTAGGTAAAGTACCTTGCTCAAGGGTACAGCAGCAGTGTTCCCACCTGGGATTGAACCCACGACCCTCCGGTCAAGAGTCCAGAGCCCTAACCACTACTCCACACTGCTGCCCTTTATACATTTCGTTGACCGAGTCCTCATCCACATCTCCAATTCACCAACGTGGTTAGCGCTGGGTTCTCTTATTCTGCTTAGGTCCCCTTCCGTGCTTGACAACCTGCGAACGACGGGGTCTGCAATTTGTGTGGCTGATGTTAACTAGCACGCCTCTGGACAATCATCAATGTGATCAAATCTCTGGTAAATGCAACAAGCGTATTTGATATTATTATTAATATTGTGTTTATTTAGCAGACTCCTTTATCCAAGGCGACTTACAGAGACTAGGGTGTGTGAACTATGCATCAGCTGCAGAGTCACTTACAACTACGTCTCACCCGAAAGACAGAGCACAAGGAGGTTAAGTGACTTGCTCAGGGTCACACAATGAGTCAGTGGCTGAGGTGGGATTTGAACCGGGGACCTCCTGGTTACAAGCCCTTTTCTTTAACCAATGGACCACACAGCCTAGTAAACACATAAACACATAAATAAAGACATTGAAATCTAATTTTTGCGCGTTCTCTACTCTCTTTTTGCATTGCTGTTTTCCTATAAAATAACTCCCCCCCCAACCATTAGAGAAGCAAAATTAGTTAATTATAAAGGGTGAAATAACAACAAATCAATGGCAAAAAAGGACAAATCATTCAAACTGGATAATTAAAACAACCACAAAAAACATGGATACAAAATTAAACCATTAAATAATAAAAACAAATCTCAATGTGCTGCGAGTGATCGTGGTTATAGTCAACATTGACAGGATTTGCAACCCTGGTCAGATTTCAAAAACACGTTTATTTAGGTCTTGTGAAGGGGCCCGTTTTTTATGTTCGAAGGCAAGGAATTTCAAAGATGAAACACTGACGTCTCTTAAAAGGCGCTTTTGAAAATCGAGCCGGACCGAAAGCCTTTCTAAAAATAAAAACGAAATGGGTAATTTAAGACGTCTAACCAAAAGTGAAATTCCTTTGAGAGTTTCTCGACCTGTGTCGAAGGAACAGTCGGTGTCGCGCCCTGTGTTACGACAGCTGAATCCGAACAGGGAGGTTAATTTTGGAGAAGCATTTCTGAGAGTCGAGTTTCGTTTCAGACGGAAGTCAAGGAACTGACTATAGCTCTGGACAAAATGTTTGTATCACTTTGAATTTTAGGATTGAGACACAATAAAAAATACAACTATATTAGCATAATTTTAGATATTTTATTTAACATCATGTAATAAAAGAAACGACAAAATGATATCGCAAAAAAAAATTCTACCGGAAGCCATAATAGTAGTACAGTGGTATTTCATGTTAGAATTTGAACTGTCACATTTTTCAATTTTTGTCGAACTGTGGAATTCAATATGTTAACAAGGAACATTATTCAGCAGCTTTCATTGGACTCTATGAAGCTGAGGGAGTTCATTCTATATAGAGGGTGTGGAATTCAATATGTTAACAAGGGAACATTATTCAGCAGCTTTCATTGGACTCTATGAAGCTGAGGGAGTTCATTCTATATAGAGGGTGTGGAATTCAATATGTTAACAAGGGAACATTATTCAGCAGCTTTCATTGGACTCTATGAAGCTGAGGGAGTTCATTCTATATAGAGGGTGTGGAATTCAATATGTTAACAAGGGAACATTATTCAGCAGCTTTCATTGGACTCTATGAAGCTGAGGGAGTTCATTCTATATAGAGGGTGTGGAATTCAATATGTTAACAAGGGAACATTATTCAGCAGCTTTCATTGGACTCTATGAAGCTGAGGGAGTTCATTCTATATAGAGGGTGTGGAATTCAATATGTTAACAAGGGAACATTATTCAGCAGCTTTCATTGGACTCTATGAAGCTGAGGGAGTTCATTCTATATAGAGGGGGTGGAATTCAATATGTTAACAAGGGAACATTATTCAGCAGCTTTCATTGGACTCTATTGAGAAGCTGAGGGAGTTTATTCTATATAGAGGGTGTGGAATTCAATATGTTAACAAGGGAACATTATTCAGCAGCTTTCATTGGCCTCTATGAAGCTGAGAGAGTTCATTCTATATAGAGGGGGTGGAATTCAATATGTTAAGAAGGAACATTATTCAGCAGCTTTCATTGGACTCTATGAAGCTGAGGGAGTTCATTCTATCCCATGAATTCAATATGTTAACAAGGGAACATTATTCAGCAGCTTTCATTGGACAAGGGAACATTATTCAGCAGCTTTCATTGGACTCTATGAAGCTGAGGGAGTTCATTCTATATAGAGGGTGTGGAATTCAATATGTTAACAAGGGAACATTATTCAGCAGCTTTCATTGGACTCATGAAGCTGAGGGAGTTCATTCTATACCTGGAATTCAATATGTTAACAAGGAACATTATTCAGCAGCTTTCATTGGACTCTATGAATGAGGGAGTTCATTCTATATAGGGGGTGGAATTCAATATGTTAACAAGGGAACATTATTCAGCAGCTTTCATTGGACTCTATGAAGCTGAGGGAGTTCATTCTATATAAAGGGTGTGGAATTCAATATGTTAACAAGGGAACATTATTCACAGCTTTCATTGGACTCAATTTACTCAAAAGTATAAAAAGTATTTCATGGTATTTCTGCAGTTTTCCCATGCTTTTTCCCATGGGTTTACTATACATTTACCACAGTCAACCTGGTTTATTAATAGTCTTCACCATACCTCTCTGTGCTTCACAACGCCTGTGCTTTACAATGCTTTATCGTGTTTAAGCTTTATTACACTGTGCTGTGCTTTTACTGTGGGACACGTTTATAAGGGACTCTGCACAAGAGTTGAGTTACATACATCTGGCCCTTGAAATTAAAACAGGGCCTCTCTCAACACAAGTGAAAAAAAACTCCTAAAAGAATTGAATCTATTCAGTCTTGAACAAAGAAGACTACGTGGCGATCTGATTCAAACATTCAAAATCCTAAAAGGTATTGACAATGTCAACCCAGGGGACTTTTTCGACCTGAAAAACAAGGACCAGGGGTCACAAATGGAGATTAGATAAAGGGGCATTCAGAACAGAAAATAGGAGGCACCTTTTTTACACAGAGAATTGTGAGGGTCTGAAACCATCTCCCCAGTAATGTTGTTGAAGCTGACACCCTGGGATCCTTCGAGAAGCTGCTTGATGAGATTCTGGGATCAATAAGATACTAACAACCAAACGAGCAAGATGGGCTGAATGGGGCCTCCTCTCGATTTGGAAACTTTCTTATGTTCTTATGTTCTTATTATGACTTCCGGTAGACCTTTTTTGGCGAGATCATTTTGTAGTTTTCTTTGATTACGTCATGTAAATAAATAATGATGTCACATTTTTTTTTAATCATGTCTCAACCCAAAACTTGTAGTGGACGCTAGGCGTTTGTACAGATCTGTACAGTACACTGTGTATAAGATGCTCCTCTTCTCTTCAGAGCAAACACGCGGGTGTAAGACGAGCCCTCTTCAGCACAGTGAATATAACTTCAGGAATGCTCAGATCATTACCATAGGCTGAGGATTAGTCACACACTGCACGGCAAACTGTAACTGATAATTCTATACTGCGCCATGACCAAATACAGAAGCCAGTTTAGATGAACGGACAAAAAACACCACACCCCTATTCCGCCGACACCAGTGGCTCTCTGCAACTACGGACAATTAACGCGTTTCTCAGCGTGTTTCCCGGCCTGTAGATTGAACTCATTTCGGTTCATAAAGTCGAATATACAGCCCGCTGAAGTTCACACATTGAACCGCTTTGGAGTAAAAAAACGAAAAGCAACATTAACGTACCAACCCAGAAAAAAAATAAGATTGTAACACACACACACACACACACACACACAAAAGAACAATTTGGATCGAGTTTATCTCGTGTTAGTTACAGGTTTAAAATGGTTTAATGAGATGTGTGCATTTTTACAAATCCCACAGCACACGTAGCGTTCGAAACGTGGAAACCACAACGGAATCTACAGAAAGACATATCAATTTCAGCTTGTAATCCTTATTTAGATAAAATGACCTATGATATCAGTGTTCGGTGCCGTGTTTCATTGGACTAAGCTGAATGTGTTTTTATAGGGATACCCTGTGCGTCACCCACCCCCGTTTGAGAAGCAATACACTGCGCCCCTAGTGGTGGTCCCATAGAACAACACAATAGCAATGACGCGGACAACGCGCCACCCCCACAACAACACATCGACGCGCTTTATTATTTAAAAAGATTCCAAATTCTAGACGTGACGCGATCACGGGTATGCCTCCCGAGAGCGTGTTTCTAACCAGTGTGATATTAACAGACCATAATTAGAGATTCTGATTTTTCTCCTCTACGACTTCGGTCGATCCATGTTAAGTCATTCGTGTCTCTCAATCACACTCAGAAACGCGTTTATAGGACAAACTGATTTAATCGACGGGGGACTAGTCAAGTAATTTGAGGGCTCAGTTGGAATAGAACCACTGACTTAGGACAGGGGGTCTCCAATCCTGGTGCTGTCCCTCCTGGTTTTTCAATCAGTCGATCAGTCTTTATATTATATAGCGCCTTTCATAGCGGACCACCATCACAAAGCGCTTTACAAGATGCAGTAACAACAAGAAAATCCATAATACTTTAAATACAGAGAAATGCATCACACATGAAATAGCAGCAACAGCTAATAGCAGATATCAGGCTTAAAGAGCATGGAAAGCAAGAGAGAACAGGAGGGTCTTGAGAGCTGATTTGAAGCGAGCGACGGTGGGAGCGTCACGCACCAAAGCTGGGAGAGAGTTCCAAAGAGTCGGGGCCGTGAAGCTAAATTGGTCCAATTAAGTAATTTAGGGAACAGTTGGAGCACAAACCAGGAGGGACGGGGACCCTGCAGGACCAGGGTTTGGACACCCCTGATTTATAGGAGGCGGTGCGGTCCTGTGGTTAAAGTCCAGGGCTTGTAACCAGAAGGTCACGGGTTCAAATCCCACCCTGCCACCGACTGACTCACTGTGTGTGACCCTGAGCAAGTCGCTTCACCTCGCTGTGCTCAATCAACGTCCTATTGTAAGCGACTCTGAATATAGTTCTGTAAAGCGCTTTGTGATGATGGTCCTCTACAAAAGGCGCTATATAAAAATAGATATTATTATTATTATTATTATTAGAGGACAGATCTCAAAACCCAGTGGCCATTTTGAAAAGAGCTTTGAAACACACTTTACAGTTATCAGTGTAAAAACTTTTCAGGAAGTTAACAAAGAAAAAGAAATTTTAGCAGCACTTGGGGGACGTACTGTGCTCTATTTTACTAACCCCCCCATTTACCCTTTAAAAGGACCCCAGTGATTCTGCATCAGCAACATGACTAGGCAGCCCCCCCCACTTAACATTAAATCAAATCTAATGGAAAAACGAGGCAACGCGTGTATCATTTTATTAAGAGATTAACAAATAAAAACATCTTCAACTCCTCGCTGTAAATTTCAACAGCTACTGAATTTCTCTACAGACCACGTCTTAACCGCGCAGCTGTACCATTTAACAACGAACCAGAAATTGACACGAACACGAAAAACCTGTACACTTCAGCGTCCCCCCCCCCTCCCTGATTCACGTCTGCACTGCAGCTGCAATCCGCACACTGAACAGCACTCTGGCAGTCGGTCCGCTGTGCTTCCTTACATTTTTATGATGTTTGATGTCATCCTTGTTCTGATCCAGGATTGTTCAATCAATCCCGGTCCTGGAGGGTCATAAATCCACTCCAGGTTTAACAGGTAACATGAGATCATGAATGAACAGCGTGAGGGTCTGAGGCTTAACTGGTTCAGTTAAACAAGTCAGAACAGGGCTGGAACAAAGACCAGGAGTGGAAGGGAGAGAGAGAGAGAGAGAGAGAGAGAGAGAGAGAGAGAGAGAGAGAGAGAGAGAGAGAGAGAGAGAGAGAGAGAGAGAGGGCTAGGGCTGCTCTTCAGTTCTGTAAAGCAAGTGTCTTTATTTTAGAAAGCAGCAGCGCCATCTAGCGGGGATGTAGTGTATTACCAGGCAGCTGGAACTACAAGCACATCATCTATTAGAACATAAGAACATAAGAAAGTTTACAAACGAGAGGAGGCCATTCAGCCCATCTTGCTCATTTGGTTGTATTAAAGAACACACACTGAGACACACACTGACACTGACTGTGGTAAATGTATAGTAAACCCATGGGAAAAAGCATGGGAAAACTGCAGAAATACCATGGTGGACTTTTATAAGGGGGTTGATTGAGTCCAGTGAAAGCTGCTGAATAATGTTCCCTTGTTAACATATTGAATTCCACCCCCTCTATATAGAATGAACTCCCTCAGCTTCATAGAGTCCAATGAAATCTGCTGAATAATGTTCCCTTGTTAACATATTGAATTCCACCCCCTCTATATAGAATGAACTCCCTCAGCTTCACAGAGTCCAATGAAAGCTCCTGAATAATGTTCCCTTGTTGACATATTGAATTCCACCCCCTCTATATAGAATGAACTCCCTCAGCTTCATAGAGTCCAATGAAAGCTGCTGAATAATGTTCCCTTGTTAACATATTGAATTCCACACCCTCTATATAGAATGAACTCCCTCAGCTTCATAGAGTCCAATGAAAGCTCCTGAATAATGTTCCCTTGTTAACATATTGAATTCCACACCCTCTATATAGAATGAACTCCCTCAGCTTCATAGAGTCCAGTGAAAGCTGCTGAATAATGTTCCCTTGTTAACATATTGAATTCCACCCCCTCTATATAGAATGAACTCCCTCAGCTTCATAGAGTCCAATGAAAGCTGCTGAATAATGTTCCCTTGTTAACATATTGAATTCCACCCCCTCTATATAGAATGAACTCCCTCAGCTTCATAGAGTCCAATGAAAGTTGGTAAGGAAGTGAATCTCACAGCATGCAGGCATGTGTTCTCAGCTGGTAGGAGTAGGTGAATCTCTTCCCACAGGCTGCACACAGGTATGGCGTCTCTCCGGTGTGGAGCCGCTGGTGGATCTTCAGGTTCCCCAGGAGAGAGAAGGTCTTCCCGCAGTCCGAGCAGCGGTAGGGGGCCTCTCCGGAGTGGCTCCGGAGGTGGATGCCCAGCTTCCCGGACTCCCTGAAGCTCCTCCCGCACTGGGGGCACTGGAAGGGCGTCTCTCCCGTGTGGATGCGCTGGTGGATCTTCAGGTTCCCCAGGAGGCCAAAGCTCCTCCCGCACTGCGGGCACTGGAAGGGCGTCTCTCCCGTGTGGACCAGCCGGTGGGTCTTGAGGTTGCCAGAGTTGGTGAAGCGTTTGCCGCAGTCGGGGCAGGGGTAAGGAGCCTCTCCTGTGTGGCTCCGGACGTGGCGTTTGAAATCTCCCGAGTGGTGGAAGGTTTTGCCACACTCCCCACAGCGGTGGAGGGGAGGGGAGGAGGAGGAGGGGGCAGGGCTGGAGCAGGAGGGGCGTGTCTCCACGTTGTCGGAGCGCGCGTGCAGGATCAGGGTGAAGTGCTCTCGGTGGCTGTTCTTGATGTGCTTGTTCAGGTACTGAGCCCCAGTGAAGGAGATCTTGCAGTGAGGGCAGGGGAAACACAGTTCCTCTGCCTCCGATTCATCCACTGTAGGAATAAAACCAACACTGTGAAATAACAATAACAACAATAATATTAATAATAATACTAGACTTCATTGAGGGGAGCTCTGAACCCCAGGACTGGGTGCAGCAGCAGCAGCAGCAGGGCTAGTGTGAGTTTGTAACCCTGCTCAAACTCCTGGTTCCTGATCATTTCAAATAATAATAATAATAGACTTCATTGAGGGGAGCTCTGAACCCCAGGACTGGGTGCAGCAGCAGCAGCAGCAGGGCTAGTGTGAGTTTCTAACCCTGCTCAAACTCCTGGTTCCTGATCATTTCAATATTAATAATAATAATACTAGACTTCATTGAGGGGAGCTCTGAACCCCAGGACTGGGTGCAGCAGCAGCAGCAGGGCTAGTGTGCTCAAAGTTTAATAACCCTGCTCAAACTCCTGGCTAACCCTGATCATTTCAATCATTTAATAATAATAATACTAGACTTCATTGAGGGGAGCTCTGAACCCCAGGACTGGGTGCAGCAGCAGCAGCAGCAGCAGCAGCAGGGCTAGTGTGAGTTTCAATGAAGTCTATGATTTGTGCAGCCTCTGTTAAACACGCTGTCCCAACACGTGCTTGTGTGTAACCAGCACATCTGGGATGCGAGCAGCCAATGGAAAAGAGCCCTGCTGTGTAATGTGTGTGATATAACCTCGTGTTTCAATGCGCTGGGAAATAAGGCAGGAATGGGCTTTCTCCTTAGCAAACGCTCCACAGTAAAATAAAAATGATAAACGCATTGCCCAGCTGGTTTCTGAAGTGTGTGGTTATGCAGTATTTTTAAAAATATGAATAAACATATAAACTTTGCAGGGGTTTCTGTAACATTATAACAAAGGAGTGATTTTAAAATGGTTTGATAATAATAATAATAATAATAATAATAATAATAATAATAATAAGGTGTTGCTTACAGGTCACAGTGATACTGGATGGTGTTTTTTCTTCCTCGTCAGTGGATTCTCCTGCAGTGATCTCATTTACTTTGAGACCGGCTGCCGTGTCAAGCCTGCCATCTTGGGTGTGGAATGCTCTTTGGTGTGAGCGGCCATCTTGGGTGTGGAATGCTGCCGGCTGCGGACGGCCATCTTGGGTGTGGAATGGTGCTGGCTGTGGGTGACCATCTTGGGTTAGGAATCGCCTCAGTTGTGAGCGGCCATCTTGGGTGTGGAGCTGGGGCGGCTGTGAGCGGCCATCTTGGGTGTGGAGCTGGGGCGGCTGTGAGCGGCCATCTTGGGTGTGGAGCTGGGGCGGCTGGCCATCTTGGGTGTGGAACTGGGGCGGCTGTGAGCCCTGGGGTCTCTCTTGGTCACACTGCAGCTCAGTCTCCTCCTCTTTGATCTGAATGGTCATGTCCTCACGCACAACCCACCTGATTGGAGCCTTGCTGCCCGCAGTCCTGCGGCCGAGTCCCGCACTGCCAGACCGGACCCTTCTCATCGCCAGCACCTGTGCAGGGAACACAACCACAACACGCGTTTCCATAGCGACTGAACTGAAAACGTGTTTAACAGGCCCCCAGCTTGAGCAGCTCAGCTGGTGAGAAGTGGTTTTATTTTCTATTACGATTGTTTGAAATGTTTGTTCTCCTTGAATTATTTTATGCTGTTGATTTTGTAAATGATTATTTCTGACATAGGAGGCTGTGCGGTCCAGTGGTTAAAGAAAAGGGCTTGTAACCAGGAGGTTCCCCAGTTCAAATCCCCCCTCAGCCACTGACTCATTGTGTGACCCTGAGCAAGTCACTTAACCTCCTTGTGCTCCGTCTTTCAGGTGAGATGTAGTTGTAAGTGACTCTGCAGCTGATGCATAGTTCACACACCCTAGTCTCTGTAAGTCGTCTTGGATAAAGGCGTCTGCTAAATAAACAAATATTATTATTTATTTCTTAGCAGACGCCCTTATCCAGGGCGACTTACAATTGTTACAAGATATCACATTATTTTTACTTACAAATACCCATTTATACAGTTGGGTTTTTACTGGCGCAGTCTAGGTAAAGTACCTTGCTCAAGGGTACAGCAGCAGTGTCCCCCACCTGGGATTGAACCCACAACCCTCCGGTCAAGAGTCCACAGCCCTAACCACTACTCCACACTGCTGCTCCAGCCCTTTCACTGCTTTCTGAGGGGAGCGCAAGGCAGCTCTCGTGAGGGAGACAAAACCAGCAGGGACCGTTTCTCCTCATAGCGGTGCAGCGCACCCTGCTGGCCAGGCGCCCCGGTGAGCTCAGAGCGGACACCTGCGGGACTGGCCTTTGACCTCTAGGGGTCAGTAGCGCGCTGACCTGCTCTCAAGCCCCTGGGTGTAAAGAGAAGCGACTGGCACGGGGATCGGAGGACGCCCACTGAACCTTCAGTCCTCCCGAGCTGTTGGAAGATATTGCTGTGGCGTGGGAGTCTAAACGGGCACTATAAAAACAATTTGAGGGGACTGATCCTGCACGTACTCCTATTGCACAGCAGTGTGATCCAGTCCAGGTTTTACTGCTCCCAGCTTGATCAGCCCCCAGTGTGTCTAGCTAACAAGCTCAGGGTGTGTCTGATTATTAAACTCCCAGTGAAACCAGGACTGGATCACACTGCTGTGGAGCGGGAGCCTTTATTTCCATACCTGAATAATATTAGAGGTCAAAAGGTGTACGTTTTAGGCAGGTGTGTGTGTCTCTACGAGGCATAAACACTCGTGTCTTCACGAAAACAAAGCTACACTACAGAATGTTAAATCTGACAAAAAAACGGTATGCTATTAATAAAATAATGGACGGTATGCTACAATTAAAAGCGTTACTGTTCTCATTTTATAACGTAATGTCTAGAGTGAATCAATTCCTAATCTTTTAAATAATAATATTAACAAACGTTGACACAAAAGAAAAGGCGTTTTTGTGTTGTTTTGTTTTGCGCGTCAGTGTCTCACCTTATGCGCTGTCCTGCGGCTCAAAAATTTTATATTCGTTGAAGAAAACACAAAAGAAGAAGAAAAAAATAAAATAAAATAAAATAAAACGACTCGGGCCGAATCAAAACAAAACCGGACGCAGCTTCCGTTTCCAATTTCAATTGAACCGGATTCGTCACAGCCAGGTGATGGGGCCAGCCAATCAGAACCCTCGCCCGGGCTGGTTCAGCCAATGAAGAGGGGAGAATCCCACTGCTTGAAATACACATATAAAAAATAATGTGATATCTTGTAACAATTGTAAGTCGCCCTGGATAAAGGACGTCTGCTAAGAAATAAATAATAATCTATTGGAAAAAGGTAACAGTGAGCATTCGCAAAATATACTAAAGGACGTAGAATCCCCTTCCCAATTCTCACTGTGCTAACAGAAACACACAATATACGTATTTATTGTTATTTATTTCATAGCAGACGCCCTTATCCAGGGCGACTTACAATTGTTACAAGATATCACATTATTTTTACATACAATTCCCCATTTATACAGTTGGGTTTTTACTGGAGCAATCTAGGTAAAGTACCTTGCTCAAGGGTACAGCAGCAGTGTCCCCCACCTGGGATTGAACCCACGACCCTCCGGTCGAGAGCCCTAACCACTACTCCACACTGCTGCAGTAATAATAATAATAATAATAATAATAATAATAATAATAATAATAATACGGATTTAATCTATTGTACTGCAAAAATGTGAAACAAAATGTACCGTGTAAAAATGCTTTGTTCTTAATTGTAAGACAAAACTGAACACGTCGTCAGATTCGTCATACATACAAAAGTGTTCTTTTAATTCTGCAAGAGAAAGTTTTAAAAAATAAATAAATAAATAAATAAAAACCGAGACATAAGACACCAACCGCGCGTTCACGACGCAGAATGAGCTTGACGTGGACGCGCAAAGAGAAAAACGCTCGTTCCCGTGAGAGGACGCGCTCTGCACATGCGCACTGAGGACAGAGCCCACAGACACGCATACGACACCGGTGGGGGTTTCATGTGTGTTTTTCGTGATGCGTTACATTACAGCCGGAGACGCTGAGAATTTGAACGTGTTCGTGTACGTCAATGAGAGAAAAAGTTTGTGTTAATGTGAACACAACCTCGGTCATCTGCTCAGAGTTGAATGCGACTTGCAGCGTCCTAATAAGAGATGTTTATTTATGTGGGAGTTTTTGCAGGTCGGGTCTCTGCGTTCACATGATGAATCGGTGGAGATACGAAACTCAATCGTTCATAAGACTGCTTTAGTAATTTAACACGCACAAATCCGAATACAGAATTGCTACGCCAGTTGAAATCGGATCGAGCGTCTTCAGAAAATATTTTAAGCACACCGGGCTGTTGACAAATCCATATTTATTTAAGAGACACACAACACACAAGATGGACGTCAGCGTCTCAGTGTCGTGCTTTCACGACGAGCTCGCCTCTACTGTCGAGCGCGCACTCAAAGCGGCCGTGGACACCGTCTTGTGGGAAATCACAAAAACCGTGGGGGGCAGGTTTGCCGAAAAAGAAAAAGAGAACGAAAAACTGAAGCTGAGGCTGGAAATGTCGGAGCGGGAGCTGAGAGCGATGCGAGAGTGCCTGATGATGAGCGGCGCCCGAAGTCCGCCATCAGCCGTCAGCTTCAGTCGTGCCGTACAGAACTATACCGAGGACGGTACCGGAACGTGCGTCCGGTTCAGGGAGCAGCTGAACGACCCGCGAGTCGCCGAGGACCGTGCGTTTGCAGCCGAGCAGAGACCCGTTTTAATCGAGGAAGTCGAAACCAAAGAAAACCTTAACTGTGACGAGATTGGAGAAAGAGCGATAACAGGTGATTTGTTTTTATTTTTCATTAATGTTCCGCACCCCCCGCTTTTGTAATGAGGTTAGAAAATAGCGGCTTGCATAACAGTTTGATCCGCTCCTGGTTTTACGATGAGTCCGACACACCTGGGCCTAATCAAGCTCGAAGGAAAACCTGGACTGGGTGAAACTGCTGTGCAATAGGAATCATTTTCATCCGTGTTACTAAAAATAACTTGCAAGTAACCCAAAATGTGTTCTAGTATTTATTCTGGTAAAGCACAGAGAGGTCTGGTAAAGCATAGGGAAGCATTGTAAAGCACAGAGAGGTCTGGTAAAGCATAGGGAAGCATTGTAAAGCACAGAGAGGTCTGGTAAAGCATAGGGAAGCATAGGGAAGCATTGTAAAAGCACAGAGAGGTCTGGTAAAGCATAGGGAAGGTAAAAAGCAAGCATAGGGAAAGCACAGAGAGGTCTGGGAGGTCTGGCACAAAGCATAGGGAAGCATTGTAAAGCACAGAGAGGTCTGGTAAAGCATAAAGCACAGGAGGTCATTGCAAAAGCACAGAGAGGTCTGGTCTGCATTGTAAAGCACAGAGAGGTGGTAAAGCATAGGGAAGCATTGTAAAGCACAGAGACACACACACACAGTGAACTGTCACATTTCATTGAAATAAATGCTTCCAAAAAATCTGGAAAAGGGGGCACTGTACAGTGAAGAACTCACCTTTTTATGTGAAGATGTTGTGGGGACGTTTCTTCCCCTCTGAACTTTCTCGCGCACCCATATTGTGAATTTGTATTGCTCTTGGTCCTGTCGTTTCTGGTTGGCATGGATACGGCTTCCCGCACGCCAAACCATGCCGAATATTCAGATATGAGCCCCGCCCCCCGGCCTCCTGCTTCATTTCAGCGTTTGAAACGGCTGTGATGCAAATTCGGAATGATTGCCAAAGTCCCAAAAGACCGAACCGCAAGCGTCCTTCATCGCTGAACGGCGTTTCTATTGGGAGGTTTTGGAATACATACTGAATGCAAACGGCAGTGTGGATAATCGCCTTCTTGTCTTCTGTTTCCCAAGACACAGGTGCTGCGGGGAAACTGGCCTATCAGACGACAAGACCAGAGACAGAGACAGAGCTGGCGTCTGTTAAAGAGGAACCCAATGAGTCTGTCCACAGCCAAGAGCACGGGAATGCAATAGAGACTGTCCACAGCCGTGGACGTGGAGCTGAAATAGAGGCTGTCCACTGCCGTGGACGTGGAGCTGAAATAGAAACTGTCCACAGCCGTCAATATGGAGCTGAAATAGAGGCTGTCCACAGCCGTGAATATGGAGCTGAAATAGAAATAGTGAAAACTGAAATAGAAACTGCCGTCAATATGGAGCTGAAATAGAAACTGTCCACAACCATCAATATGGAGCTGAAATAGAGGCTGTCCACAACCGTGGATGTGGAGCTGAAATAGAAACTGTCCACAGCCGTGAATATGGAGCTGAAATAGAAACTGTCCACAGCCGTCAATGTGGAGCTGAAATAGAGGCTGTCCACAACCGTGGACGTGGAGCTGAAATAGAAACTGTCCACAGCCGTGAATATGGAGCTGAAATAGAAACCGTGCGCATTAAAGAGGAGCTCCCTGAACTCGAATACTCTTGCACTGAAGTCCCCGACTCGGACCATAACAACACCCGTGTCCACGACGAGCATTCGGAACCGTTGAGCCGCCCTCCCGTCCTGGATCCCGGGAAAAGCCCACAGCGGAGAATCGCTCCGGGTGAGAAACCGCACCGCTGCCCCGACTGTGGGAAGAGGTTCCGCCGCCTGGCTCACCTCCGAGACCACCGGAGAATCCACACGGGAGAGAAGCCGTTCCACTGCGAGGACTGCGGGAAACGGTTCAGCCGTCTGGAGCACCGGAAGATCCACCAGCGCATCCACACGGGAGAGAAGCCGTACCACTGCGCCGCCTGCGGGAAACGCTTCAATCAGCTGTCTGCTTTTAAAACTCACCTGCGCATCCACACGGGAGAGAAGCCCTATCGCTGCGACGCGTGTGGCGCCAGGTTCACGTACTCCCAGCAGCTCAAAACGCATCGCTGCCAGGGGCCGGCAAACAGCAGGGAGAATTCACACTCGGCCCGCGGAGACTGGAAGACGCCGCTTCACTACGGGTTATAAACAGCGGGAAACAACGGCCAATGAGAGTTTGGGATTTGTGTTCTAAGGAAATCTGGTCAGTGCAAGCGTGTGAAGTCATTCGTGGCTTTCAGGAATTTGATACAGCAAGCGTTTTTTGTCAGTAAACTCTTTTTTTTAGAAACGGTCCAAAACAAAAACATCACAGCGAGACTTCTTGCTGGATTTCCAAAAGCCTCGACTCCAGTTTTTTTATGAAGGAGACAAAAACATCAACATAAAACTAGAAGGGAACAGCCAGGCGCTGTATTTCAGTAGCAGTGGGTTTTAAAAAGTCGCACGGACAGCTCCTGAACATGTTGACTGTGTTTATTCTCCTCGGCAGGAATCGCAGGTACAAATACTCCAACTTATTAGAGAACGATTTCTCATACAACTCAGGGGAGTCGGTCTCCTGTACCCCGCTTGCCAGCCCCGGTCACATGACACAAAGGGGGGGGAGGGGGTCTATAAAGCAGCAACAGCACCATCTAGTGGTCGGCAAACTCCAACACAGCTCGCTCCAGAGTGAGCGATCACTAAACCCTTCTGTACAGATTTGGATTGATATATATGTGTAGCTGTGGCGGGACGTTTTGCATCACATGGGAGTCACAGTGGGACTGGAGCTCAGGTTTGGTTGATGGCTTTGATCCGCAACAGACCCCCCCCCCCCCCCTCACAGAAGCCAGTGTCCCCTTTCAGCGTTTTCTGAACCTCCCCTTGCTGGCTATTGTCAGAGTGGATGGCAGCACAAGCGATAGCCACGAGGATTTTGGCTTTTAAAAAACGCGGCGATCGCTTTCCAGCGGTCTTGTGAGGATCACAGATTAGAAACGAGCTCCGGTCATCGCTGCGTGGCAAACCACAGGGGTGCTATCGGGGATGGAGATAAAACACAAGGCAGGGACGGTGATGCTGTGGACCCGTTCGCTTTTTTGTAAATTTGTTCTGCTGATTCTGCTGTTGAACTGTTACAGATTTGTTGAACTGAAAAAAATTAAAACCTGATACAGATTTAAGAACATGATTCTAAACAACATAGAGTCCAGTGAAAGCTGCTGAATAATGTTCCCTTGTTAACATATTGAATTCCACCCCCTCTATATAGAATGAACTCCCTCAGCTTCATAGAGTCCAATGAAATCTGCTGAATAATGTTCCCTTGTTAACATATTGAATTCCACCCCTCTATATAGAATTCAGCTTTTCCAATTGCTGAATAATGTTCCCTTGTTAACATATTGAATTCCACCTCTATATAGAATGAACCCCTCATAGAGTCCAATGAAAGCTGCCCTAATGTTTTCATAGAGTCCAATGTTTCCACCCTTGAATTCTCACCTTCATAGAGTCCAATGAAAGCTGCTGAATAATGTTCCCTTGTTAACATATTGAATTCCACCCCTCTATATAGAATGAACTCCCTCAGCTTCATAGAGTCCAATGAAAGCTGCTGAATAATGTTCCTTGTTAACATATTGAATTCCACCCCTCTATATAGAATGAACTCCCTCAGCTTCATAGAGTCCAATGAAAGCTGCTGAATAATGTTCCCTTGTTAACATATTGAATTCCACCCCTCTATATAGAATGAACTCCCTCAGCTTCATAGAGTCCAATGAAAGCTGCTGAATAATGTTCCTTGTTAACATATTGAATTCCACCCCTCTATATAGAATGAACTCCCTCAGCTTCATAGAGTCCAATGAAAGCTGCTGAATAATGTTCCTTGTTAACATATTGAATTGCCCCCCCTCTATATAGAATGAACTCCCTCAGCTTCACAGAGTCCAATGAAAGCTGCTGAATAATGTTCCTTGTTAACATATTGAATTAATGTTCTATATAGAATGTCAGCTTCATAGAGTCCAAACATATTGAACATATTGAATTCACCCCTCTATATAGAATGAACTCCCTCAGCTTCATAGAGTCCAATGAAAGCTGCTGAATAATGTTCCCTTGTTAACATATTGAATTCCAACCCCTCTATATAGAATGAACTCCCTCAGCTTCATAGAGTCCAATGAAAGCTGCTGAATAATGTTCCCTTGTTAACATATTGAATTCCACCCCCTCTATATAGAATGAACTCCCTCAGCTTCATAGAGTCCAGTGAAAGCTGCTGAATAATGTTCCCTTGTTAACAATTCCACACTGCTTTGTGACTCGAAAAACTTCAAAATCTAACACCAAATCCTCCTGTTGTAGACTTTGATAAGTAAAACATCTCAGTTATGTTGGTGTCGTTTTTTTCATTTTTAAATCCTGTCTCAGTCCTAAAATTCCAGGGGATCCGAACGCTGTGCTCAGAGCTGTAGACCGTCCTCAAATTTATTCTGCTTTTGTTTTCTGACGCAGGGAGTGAGGCGGACTGGGCTGAATTTGACGCAAGACCAGCTTCAGTAGAGATGAGAGCCGTGCGCATTAAAGAAGAGACTGGGGGGTCCGTCTGTATCGAAGAGGTGACTCCCCAACTCCAACCTGCTGAACCGGGGCCTCTCCACCTCCTGGAGGAAGCCTTTGAACTGACCTGCTCCGCTGTGGCTCAAGCCAGCCCAGGGGTGAGGCATTCCCCTGCCCGCGACAGAGAAGCAAAGCATTCTGGGAGCGGAATTCGAATCCCACATCCGTGTCCGGACTGCGGGAAGCGTTTCGTCGAGCTCGGACCGCTGAAGAGACACAGACGGACTCACGCGCGGAAGACCCCTTATCCGTGCGCGGAGTGCGGGAAGAGGTTCAGCCAGAAGGGGGCGCTGCAGGACCACCTGAGAATCCATACTGGGGAGAGACCGTTCCGCTGCGGGGAGTGTGGGAGGAGCTTTACCCGCGTGGACGGGCTGCGGATCCACCAGCGGATTCACACTGGAGAGAAGCCGTACCGCTGCGGGCAGTGTGGGAGGAGCTTTAGACATTCCGCTGGACTCAAACAGCACAGCCAGACTCACACGCCCCGCGGTCAAGGTGAAGCGTCAGTGGAGTGCCACAGGGATCAGTATTAGGTCCTCTGCTATTCCTAATCAACATTAATGATTTAGATTCTGGTATAGTAAGCAAGCTTGTTAAGTTTGCAGACGATACAAAAATAGGAGGAGTGGCAAACACTGTTGCAGCAGCAAAGGTCATTCAAAATGATCTAGACAGCATTCAGAACCGGGCAGACACATGGCAAATGAAATTTAATAGAGAAAAGTGTAAGGTACTGCACACAGGCAATAGAAAAATAGGAGAAAATAGGAGGCACTTTTTTACACAGAGAATTTTGAGGGTCTGGAACCAACTCCCCAGTAATGTTGTTGAAGCTGACACCCTGGGATCCTTCAAGAAGCTGCTTCATGAGATTCTGGGATAAGCTACTAACAACCAAACAAGCAA
Source organism: Huso huso (assembly GCA_036884735.1). Lineage (NCBI taxonomy): Eukaryota > Metazoa > Chordata > Actinopteri > Acipenseriformes > Acipenseridae > Huso > Huso huso. Next base: position 3,975,466 of record CM072714.1, on the reverse strand, counting down.
GATGGGACGAATGGGGCCTCCTCTCGTTTGTAACCTTTCTTATGTTCTTATATAGACCTGAGAAGGGCTCCAGGTGTATCGTGGAGGAAGGAGAGGTCTACTAACCAACTCGAGGCTAATATACGCCACAGAAAACAACGTTCAGACGAGGTATGAACTGAGGAGACAATGGGACAGTTCAGGGCTGTTTAGTGGAGACAGTGTTTGATCCTTGTCCTAAGCCTTGACTTTCATATCAACACCTGAGAAACAAAAGGTTTTAAAAACATAATGGATATATTCACAAATGATGTTTGTGTTATAGGTGATGTGAAAACTTTTGCTGTAGAAATGGGCAGTCCAATCTAAATTCTACCAGTAGCTGTGCTTCAGCAGAGGGAGGTTATCCTCGCTTTAATAGCTACCTTTGAAAAAAATCGCACCAATGATTTGAAAATATTATTTTGATAGATGTGTTTAAGTTTTTGTGGCTCATAATGTTTGTGTTATTATTTGAGATCCATGCAGGCAATATAAATCTGCATTATAAATATCATATGGGAGATACTGAAATTGAAGAAGGAATCTATGAAAAAGACCTAGGAGTTTACGTTGATTCAGAAATGTCTTCATCTAGACAATGTGGGGAAGCTATAAAAAAGGCCAACGAGATGCTCGGATATATTGTGAGAAGTGTTGAATTTAAATCAAGGGAAGTAATGTTAAAACTTTACAATGCATTAGTAAGACCTCACCTAGAATATTGTGTTCAGTTCTGGTCACCTCGTTACAAAAAGGATATTGCTGCTCTAGAAAGTGTGCAAAGAAGAGCGACCAGAATTATCCCGGGTTTAAAAGGCATGTCGTATGCAGACAGGCTAAAAGAATTGAATCTATTCAGTCTTGAACAAAGAAGACTACTGGTGATCTGATTCAAGCATTCAAAATCCTAAAAGGTATAGACAGTGTCCACCCAGGGACTTTATCAACCTAAAAAAAACAAGGACCAGGGGTCACAAATGGAGATTTGATAAAGGGGCATTCAGAACAGAAAATAGGAGGCACTTTTTTTTTACACAGAGAATTGTGAGGGTCTGGAACCAACTCCCCAGTAATGTTGTTGAAGCTGACACCCTGGGATCCTTCAAGAAGCTGCTTGATGAGATTCTGGGATCAATAAGCTACTAACAACCAAACGAGCAAGATGGGCTGAATGGGGGCTCCTCTCATTTGGAAACTTTCTTATGTTCTTATTAATAAACATTGTAACCTGTCCTCTTAATTTGCTGGAGTCTCATTTCTCTTATCAGTCTGCAGTATGTCTAAATTAATTTGAATGTACTTTGTAATTTGACATCATCTTTATGTAAGAGAGCGTGTGTCTGGAAATGCACGTGTAACCAGAATATTTTGGAGTTAGAAATGCCGTTTCATAAGGGATACCAAAACTACTAACCTTGTTGAGGGTAGATTTTGCAAAAAATGTACCAGGATAAAATCTGTAGGAGAGACAGCTACAGTTTTATATAGAAGAACGCAGAATCGCATCTCAAACACGAGAAATACAAAAGAAAACGAACCTGCAGCTCGTTACACCATTAACTATGCAGGAAGTGACATCACAAACACACCAATAGATTTGAATAGAAATGAGTGAGTGCGGTTGCCATGGCATCAAGCCGATAAGCCCCTCCACAGTTTTGTTTTCAAACACGCTTTCCCTTGACAAAGGTGTGCTGAACACACCAGAACACGCCTCTGTCTCTTAAGTGTGTTGTAACAAGCAGCCTTCGAAGAAGGGGGCACTGAGATTAGTGTGGGGGGATGGTAAACAAACTGGACTGTCAGTTTTCAATGCCATTGTGTTTATTTATAATATAGCGCCTTTCGTGTCAGTCAAAACAAATAAGACTTCAGCGTCACAAGCAAGAGTAAACATTACAAAACAGCAATACATAGAAATATAATGATAACACTGTCAATCAATCAATAAGAAGGGGCGGACAAATTAGTGTTGGGGAATGTAAACAAACTGGACTGTGAACAGCTTCCTGTGAAGAAACAAAGCAGAAATGAATGCCCTCTAACAATCTCTCTCTCGCCTCTTTCTCATTCTCTCTTTCTCATTCTCTCCTCTCTCTCTCTTGCCTTTCTCTCTCCCTCGCCTCTTTCTCTCCCCTTCTCTCCCTTTTCTCGCTCTCTTTCTCTCTCTCTCCTTTCTTTTCTCTCTCTCTCTCTCCTCTCTCTCTTTCTCTCCTCTCTGTCTTTCTCTCTTTCTTTCTCTCCTCTCTCTTTCCCTCTCTGTCTTTCTCTCTCTCCTCTCTCCCTCTGTCTTTCCTCTGTCTCTCTCTCTTTCTCTCTCCTCTCCTCTCCTTTCTCTCTCTCCCTCTGTCTTTCTCTCCTCTCTGTCTTTCTCTCTCTCTCTCTTTCTCTCTCCTCTCTCCTGTCTCGTTACGTTCTTTTCTTTACCCATAGTATCTTACATCTATAGCAGCTGGCCCGTACAATAACAAAACACTGAGCCCTCGCTGCACAGCGCAGTTAAAGGTAGAAACTGGCGCCATTTTGGCTCCACGCCGTCAGCACTGCGCTTTAAAACACAGCGCGGAAGTAGCCAACATGGCGACCGCCGCAACCCAGTTTCATAAACACCTCCTCCCTGGCGTTTGACAGGGAGGCCAGCCAATCAGCCTCGCAAACTGGATCAAGAGTGTTTCTGCAGCCAATAACAGGCGACGGTACCAACCAACCACGCCCACTGCTAGTGACGTTTTCAGAAAATAGACAACTGTAGTTTGCTTTACTTATGGTGTAGAGAGAGAGAGAAAGCAGCCGCTGGGGAGTTTCCGCGATGAATTTAATTAGTTTTGTAATGCAGTTTTATTTATCTATGTTACCCGCATGGGGTTTCCAGACAGAGCCTTTTTGACAATAACTGTTCATTATTAATATTAAAAATTAGAAGGTTTAATAATAAGCTAGCAAGCGTTTAAAAATAAACGTATTTAAAATGAACGCGTTAAATGGAAGGAGTCGGGTTTTAGCGAGTTAGGAACAGTGTATAATTCATTATGGAGGGCAACTATTCTCCCGATTGTGGCGCTGCATTTGTGCCATAAAAAACGTGAGAAACGTTTCACGATTCAGTCCCCCTGAGTTTCAATAGCCATAGTTTTGTATGTAGCAGGACTGGGAATCAGACTCCCGCTGCACAGCAGTGTGATCCAGTCCTGGTTTCACTAGGAGTTTAATAATCAGACACACCTGAGCTTGTTAGCGAGACACACTGGGGGCTGATCAAGCTGGTAGTAAAACCTGGACTGGATCACACTGCTGTGCAATTGGAGTCCCAGCCCGGTGTGTGTATATAGGAAGGGTGTGGGTGTGGGTGATTCTGCGTTCTTCTATATAAAACTGTAGCTGCCTCTCCTACATTTAATTCTGTTACATTTTTTGCATTCAGAACAGAAAATAGGAGGCACTTTTTTACACAGAGAATTGTGAGGGTCTGGAACCAACTCCCCAGTAATGTTGTTGAAGCTGACAACCTGGGATCCTTCAAGAAGCTGCTTGATGAGATTCTGGGATCAATCAGCTACTAACAACCAAACCAGCAAGATGGGCTGAATGGGGCCTCCTCTCGTTTGGAAACTTTCTTATGTTCTTAAAGTCATTTTTAAGTAAGCACGCTGTATTTAGATAATTGATCGACAGAACGGGAACTTAATCAACTTTTCAAATACATTGCAGGATTTCACAAAAAATTTAAAAACAGCCAGAAATACTATATTAAAAAAACATCGCTGTACAGAATTTAGAAAACACTCAGTCAGGGCTATAATAGATCATGACTAAATATTATCTATTACACACTATTACAATGAAATCCTTGGTTTAATCAGCTTGAACGCTGGCTTTTTTTCATGTTTTGGTCAGTTCCCTTTTTTTTTAAATGAGTTTATCTTCTCTGATAGTCTCATCTCCCCCTGTCCGCGAAAATGTGATGATAATTTGCATTGAACCGATGCTGCAGCTACATGTTTGTGTGTTTGGTGTCTATACCGCTGTAAAATCAGAATACAGCGTTGTGTGTATCCGTCAAAAAACACACGACCGTGAACGCTAACATTTATTTAAACTTTATAGAAGTTAAAGTCGTTGTATTTATCTTGCTCTTAATTGTATTATTACTTGTACTGTGATTCTTGAAATGTATTTTTTGTTTACGACTGTAAGTCGCCCTGGATAAGGTCGTCTGCTAAGAAATAAAATAATAATAATAATAATAATAATAATAATAATAATAATAATTTGTGTTTATAGTATCTCTCATACTGCAGCATTGCAAAGCGATTTACAAGTCAATACCACAAGTTACAATAAAATAATTTTAAAAAAAAGAAACATGAAAATGTTCTAGTACAACGAATCAAAAACAATTAAAAGCATCAATATTAGAAGAGACATCAAGAGAAGAGATAAGTATGTGTTTAAAACAGGAGGTGTGTTTGATGTGTATACCTTGTCCAATATTGTGTAATACCATCAATTATGAACAATAGGCTACAACGCCTATTGAGGTTTCAAATGCATTTTTTTATTTATTGTATTAGTATGATGATTATATTTTTGTAAAATATGACATTCCATTTTAATGTACGCAATGATTTTATGGAATTCTATGGAATTTAATGGAATTCTCTTGGCTGACGTCACCGTGACGTGTCTGCGGAACTCCGCCCCCCCAGGCCCGCCCACCAGCCTGCACGACACCGCGTGTAATTCTGGGAGATTCTCAGACCGGACCCGGACGTGTCCCGTGTGGAGAACGAGAAGCAGACCCAGGGGGGAAAAAAAAAATAAAATTAAAAAATAAAGCAAGGAGGAACGGTTCAACGAGTCTGTGCTTCATGACATGGGTTTGTCCGGTTTGCATAAACAGGTACTACTTTGAGGGAGGATTGTAAGATGATGCGGACAGATAGAAAAATCAGTTTCGTCTTGAAATATAATTTAAAATGGGAGACGTATCGAGCAAAAACCAAAATAAATGCGCACTAGTCTAAGAGCGACCTAACCTAGAACCGCTCTGAATTATTGCGGACTGTAAGTATTACGACATAGCGTGTTGGCGATTTTAAGTAATTCGCAATTGATTTATTTTCCATGCCTCTCGTATCTTTTTTTTTTTTCTTGGGTGTCTTTGTCTCGTTATATCATCGCTGCTGTGCTGTCGAGCATTTCAGTGGAAGAAAAAAAAAAATTCAAATAAACCTCACGGTGACACAGCAGCGGCCATAGAAGAAAAAAAACAACTTCACTTCCGGAAAGGAGTCTGCCCTTCTCCGGCCGTGTCGATGGTAACGCAACCGCCGCCATTTTGGCTCCGCCGTGGAGCCGCGCCGCGGGTTAGAATATTAACGCGGAGCCGACATGGCGTCCGGCGGTCTCCGGTTTCATAACCCCGCCGAGTCACTCCAGCGAGGAACGGGGACCTGACCCAGCCCGGTTCGGCGAGAAACACTCTGACTAGTTCGCCACGAAAATGTGGTTTGTAAGTTTTTGGGGTTTGTTCAGACTTTCCCTCCCCAAGTAGTTGGATAATTCTCAAAGCTGCGTTGTTGGAGAATGCCGCGGTAATTCGCGCGTAACTAAACTCAAACCGCGCTGCTGTAATTACAGCGCTGGGAATTGATTTAAATTCTTTATAATCGAACTGAACCCGCCGATTTATAGTCATTGAAATGCGGTTTATCTGTATCGCAGTTTCCCGCCTGCCGGTTTAATAAATAATGACGCTGAACCGTAGATTTTGAAAATGTACATTTGGTAAGCAGCCAGTGTTTTTATTTTATTTATTTATATATAAACAATTCAACACGCAGCGTTTATTATATATTTTATTAAACATTTGCTGCCTAACACGGTTAGGGCTGATGTGGGTCGGTTGTTTTGATCGAGTCGCTGCATGCTCTATTAATCGCTAGGTTTATTTCTTTATATATATATATATTATTAATTTTAAGGATTTGAACCCCCCAATGCGTGTGTTTGGGAATACAGCGTGTGGCCGCATAAAGTCGCCTAAAACTTGCTTAATTTTTAATATCATTTGTTGTATTCGTGTAATATTATTAAAACGTGCTGGTTTTTACTGAGCTTGCGTGGGTTTCGAAACTGAATTGTTTTTCCCAAGCCACTTAAAAAAAAGAAAAAAAGAAAGTACGAGAAAATGGACGCCAGTATCTCCGTTTCTGGGTGCAGTGAAAGCGTCGTGTTTGAAATTATAAAAGTTTGTCGGCGGCCAATTCACAGAATTGCAGGTGGAAATGGCCGGAGAGGATACAGAGAATGAAACTCGGAAACTCAGATTTGGTAATCTATCAGGACGAGGGATTATTACCCGGTTAGGTAAATTTGTTTTTCCCCGGATAGACTCGCTCCAACTCTCCAAACTGCAAGACATTCTCTGTAGAATTCCGTAACAGAAATCCTATAGCATTTGTTTGGAGCAATTTGATATGGAGACGAATTAATTGCAATTAATTCATGAGAACCTCATTTTATCTGTGCGCACTGTGCGCACTGTGTGTGTGTGTGTGTTTCAGTATTTGAAAAAAGCCGTTAAGCTGTGTAGAAAATTGTTCCCCTTTAGTAAAATCATATTTCCATTTTGTAACCTCCCTTTTTCAAGCATTTGTTTTATTTATGTATATATAATTATTAAGTTTTGTATTTATTGTATGCGAAATGGCCTGTGCTTTTTAAACGCTGAATCGTCACGTGTAATTACTTTACGCTTTGTAGTTTTGTCCCCCCGCCGTATACTTTTACGAAAAACGTAGAAATTGAAAAATATTGCATTTTGAAATCTAACAAATACTACTATTAAGAACTTAGCTTCCAAACGAGAGGAGGCCCCATTCAGCCCATCTTGCTCGTTTGGTTGTTAGTAGCTTATTGATCCCAGAATCTCATCAAGCAGCTTCTTGAAGGATCCCAGGGTGTCTGCTTCAACAACATTACTGAATGTTTGAATCATCACAATTCTCTGTGTAAAAAGTGCCTCCTATTTTCTGTTCTGAATCTATTAATTCAAGACTGAATCGAAAAAAGATTCAATTACCTTTTAGGATTTTTCAGAGCCTGTAGTCTTCTTTCTTCAAGACTGAATAGATTCAATTCTTTGAGCCTGTCTTCGACATGCCAAACCGGGATAATTCTGGTTGCTCTTCTTTTGCACTCTTTCTAGAGCAGCAATATCCTTTTGTAACGAGGTGACCAGAACTGAACACAATATTCTAGGTGAGGTCTTACTAATGCATTGTAAAGTTTTAACATTACTTCCCTTGATTTTAATAATTATGGCTACCGGTAGACTTTTGCGAGATCATTTTGTAGTTTCTTTGATTATGTTCATAGTTTTGTTTCATATAAATTGTCTCAATCCTCGATGCTAAACCTTTTGTTTTGCTTCTGTGATCATCGCTGGCAAATCTCACATGTACTTTGATTCATTATGTCCTCCTAATCTCCACTCTGTCGGTCTCTGGTGTGCAGCGTGTCACTGATTCACATGAATAAGGCCCCATTGTTGAAGTCTAATAATTAGTAATTAATAACATGAATATTACAATCCTGAAATCTTCCCATGATCCTTTAGTTTGGGAGGGGGGGGGCTCAAACGGTCGCGTGAAACAGACTCTGGGTTCAATTCTGATTCACAGCCCCCACCTGCCAGAATTTGTGTGCTGAAATTGCATTTGCGATCGCAGTGCGGGTTTTGTTCAGTTATGATTTTTACGCTGCAGTTTATAATTAAGATTTCCAGGGAAAAAGTGACAAACAAACGCGTTATACGCTGTGTTTGGTTTTTAAATGACCCTGCAGTGATAATCGCAGGTGCGGGTACTGATTTGATTTGACTTGGTTGTGGATCTCGCAGTTGTAATTGATGTTAAGTCCGGATCTTGGGAAGGATGAGAGGGAGGGGGGGCCCCTGAACTCGAAAACTCCCCGTCCAATCCACCCAGGGGGGAAGCTGTACCAACACAGTGGTTTCTCTCCTGTGTGAATTTGCCGGCGTCTTTTCAATGCCATCGAAGCTCTCCCCCTCGTTCAGCACAGCGATGTCTTAAATCTCCTTTTGTGAATTTTGCTGGTGTTTCTGTTTTTAAGGTTTCCTAACCGAGTTTAAACTTTTGTTTTACAACTTTTTGAACCCACAGCGGTCCGACCGGTCAGATGATCCCTGAATGAACTGGTTTAATTTAAAGACGCTGTCCCCACATTTTACTGCTGTGTGTTTTAAACGTACGCTTGTGGTCGTTCGTGTCGTACGATGTTCTCTGTATCCGTGTCCTCCATCTTTCTTTCTTTCTCGCTCTCTTTCTCGCTCTTTCTTTCTCGCTTTCTTTCTCTCTCCTTTCTTTCTCTTTTTCTCTTTCTTTCCTGTCTGTTCTGTGCAGTGTCTCTCTCTCTCTCTCTCTCTTTCTTTCCTGTCTGTTCTATCTCTCTGTCTCTCTCTCTCTCTCTCTCTCTCTCTCTCTCTCTCTCTCTCTCTCTCTCTCTCTCTCTCTCTCTCTCTCTCTCTCTATTCACGCTCCTGTCTGTTCTGTTCTCTCTCTCTCTCTCTCTCTCTCTCTCTCTCTCTCTCTCTCTCTCTCTCTCTCTCTCTCTCTCTCTCTCTCTCTCTCTGTTCACGCTCCCTGTCTGTTCTGTGCAGTCTCTTCTCTCTCCTCTCTCTCTCTCTCTCTCTCCTCTCTCTCTCTCTCTCTCTCTCTCTCTCTGTATTCACGCTCCTGTCTGTTCTGTGCAGTGTCTCTCTCTCTCTCTCTCTCTCTCTCTGTATTCAAGCTCCTGTCTGTTCTCTCTCTCTCTCTCTCTCTCTCTCTCTCTCTCTCTCTCTCTCTCCTCCTCTGTTCTGTGCAGTGTCTCTCTCTCTCTCTCTCTCTGTATTCACGCTCCTGTCTGTTCTGTGCAGTGTCTCTCTCTCTCTCTCTCTCTCTCTCTCTCTCTCTCTCTCTCTCTCTCTCTCTCTCTCTCTCTCTCTCTCTCTCTCTCTCTCTCTGTATTCACGCTCCTGTCTGTTCTGTGCAGTGTCTCTCTCTCTCTCTCTCTCTCTGTCTCTCTCTCTCTGTATTCACGCTCCTGTCTCTTCTGTGCAGTGTCTCTCTCTCAATTCAATTCAATTCAATTCAAAGTGCTTTATTGGCATGACTTATTTTTTCCACAGTGTTGCCAAAGCAAATACATACATATTATGAACAGATGCATATATATACAAACAAGGAACAATGGTAACAAAATAATAATAAATAAAATAGAAGATAAATAATAGTAATACAGAAATTGAAATATTGAAATAATAATATTGAAACTATTAAATTGTGCCATGTCACTGCGTGCCCCTCAGGTTGTGGCAGGTGGCTACATATTTGGCAGCCAGTGGAGCTGTGTGTCCCTCCCCTAGGAGGACAGCAAGTTTCTCTGAGTCTGCCATTTGTCTGAAAAGAGGATATTTTTCTTGTATTTTAATGAAGAATGATTCTCTGATATGGCTGTATTTTATACAGTGTAGGAGAAAGTGCATCTCAGTTTCCACCTCTCCTGTCTCGCAGTGACCACAGAGCCGATCTTCTCTGGGCAGCCAGGTCTGCCTGTGTCTGCCTGTCTCTATGGCCAGGCTGTGGTCACTGAGCCTGTACTTGGTCAGGATCTGTCTCTGCTTGTATCTCCGACAGTGGAGAGATACTCTGCTAGGGCTGTAGTTTCTTTTTAGGGCCCCGATAGCAATCAAGTTTATTTTGGGATTTTATTTCTGTGTCCCAGTGTTCCAGATAGGAGTTTTTGGTTTGTTTTATAATTTGGTTTACTCTGATTGGGGCTGGTAAGCAGTGCTGACCTGAAGCTGGTTGGAGTTAGTATTGGAGGGGGACAGTGTGATGAGCTTCAAAGCCAGCTGGCATAGGGGACTCTTTTCAGGGCTGAGCTCTTGGGTCTGGAGGGCCTTGTACTGGAGTGAGTCAGGTTCACTTTTTTCAAGGTGCAACCAGAATTTGAGTGCTCTTTTCTTTATATTAATAAGAGCTGGGTATCGGCCTAATTCTGCCCTGCATGCGTGGTTTCTCTCTCTCTCTCTCTGTATTCACGCTCCTGTCTGTTCTCTGCTGTCTCTCTCTCTCTCTCTCTCTCTCTCTGTATTCACGCTCCTGTCTGTTCTCTGCAGTGTCTCTCTCTCTCTCTCTCTCTCTGTATTCACACTCCTGTCTGTTCTCTGCAGTGTCTCTCTCTCTCTCTCTCTCTGTATTCACCTCCTGTCTGTTCTGTGCAGTGTCTCTCTCTCTCTCTCTCTCTCTCTCTCTCTCTCTCTCTCTGTATTCACGCTTCTGTCTGTTCTGTGCAGTGTCTCTCTGTCTCTCTCTCTCTCTCTCTCTCTCTCTCTCTCTGTGTTCACGCTCCTGTCTCTTCTGTGCAGTGTGTCTCTTCTCTCTCTCTCTCTCTCTCTCTCTCTCTCTCTCTCTCTCTCTCTCTCTCTCCCTGTCTGTTCTGTCTGTTCTGTGCAGTGTCTCTCTCTCTCTCTCTCTCTCTCTCTCTCTCTCTCTCTGTCTCTCTCTCTGTGTTCACGCTCCTGTCTTCTGTGCAGTGTCTCTCTCTCTCTCTCTCTCTCTCTCTCTCTCTCTCTCTCTCTCTCTCTCTCTCTCTCTCTCTCTGTATTCACGCTCCTGTCTGTTCTCTGCAGTGTCTGTCTCTCTCTCTCTCTCTCTCTCTCTCTCTGTATTCACGCTCCTGTCTGTTCTGTGCAGTCTCTCTCTCTCTCTCTCTCTGTATTCACGCTCCTGTCTGTTCTCTGCAGTGTCTGTCTCTCTCTCTCTCTCTCTCTCTCTCTCTCTCTCTCTCTCTCTCTGTATTCACGCTCCTGTCTGTTCTCTGCAGTGTCTGTCTCCTCTCTCTCTCTCTCTCTCTCTCTCTCTCTCTCTCTCTCTCTCTCTCCTCTTATTTTTGCTGTCTGTTCTGTGCAGTGTCTGTCTCTCTCTCTCTCTCTCTCTGTATTCACGCTCCTGTCTGTTCTCTGCAGTGTCTGTAACTCTCTCTCTCTCTGTCTCTCTCTCTCTCTCTCTCTGTATTCACACTCCTGTCTGTTATGTACAGTCTCTCTATCTCTCTCTCTCTCTGTATTCACGCTCCTGTCTGTTCTCTGCAGTGTCTGTCTCCTCTCTCTCTCTCTCTCTCTCTCTCTCTGCAGGGACCTCCTCTTAGATTTGAAATGCTCAGCAGTGTGTTTTTTACTTCACTATAATGTCCTTAACGAAAAGAAATCCTATTCGTTAATAATAACCAACTAGAAAACACTGTCAAATGAGAATGAAATAATGAGAAGAAAAAAAATGCTCAAGTCTTTTGTTGCTCCTCGATGCATCACTGGAGGTAACCGTGGCGACAGGACCTCACCCCAGGCGTTTAGAAACATCTCCCCAAGATCTCCGAATAGGAGGGGGTGCCTGTCCGTCTAGAACGGGGGCGTCAGACTCCCGCCCTCGAGGGGCGACCGCACGGCCTCGTGATTTTCATACCAGCTCTCAGCTCTCGATTTTAACTTCCTCCAGCACAGACCTCCCTCTGTTATCAGGCTGTCGTCACAAGACCCTGAATTTAGATTCAACGTCCGGTAACCGTTCGACTTCGTTAGGAAGCGAAACCGTTCTGTAGGGTTGTTGCTGCAGAACCTGAATATCTGTGATGATAATGTTTCTTAAGCTCTCTCTTTTTATTTATTTCTGTTTCCACAGTTGGAGGCTGCAGTGAAAAATCTCTCTGGGAACTGGGAACGCCCTGTCCGAAAATCCTCATTTCCGAGACGTGAGACCGCTGGATGTTCCGAGTGGGAAATAAGTTTCCTCGACTTCGACGGACCGGAGAAGCTCCAGTCGCTTCTAGAGCTGCTGAAAACTCCCCGTCCAATCCACCCAGGGGGGAAGCTGTACCAACACAGTGGTTTCTCTCCTGTGTGAATTTGCCGGAGTCTTTTCAATGCCATCGAAGCTCTCCCCCTCGTTCAGCACAGCGTACAGCGTTTTACATCATCACCCTGTAGAACAAGCACATTTAAAACTACAAAGCATTATTTGTAATTGAATATGTTAACGTTTTTCAGAGGGTTTCGTTCGAGTTTATGAAGCTAAATGTCGACCCAGGGGACTTTTTCGACCTGAAAAACAAGGACCAGGGGTCTCAAATGGAGATTAGATAAAGGGGCATTCAGAACAGAAAATAGGAGGCACTTTTTTACACAGAGAATTGTGAGGGTCTGGAACCAACTCCCCAGTAATGTTGTTGAAGCAGACACCCTGGGATCCTTCAAGAAGCTGCTTGGTGAGATTCTGGGATCAATAAGCTACTAACAACCAAACGAGCAAGATGGGCCGAATGGCCTCCTCTCGTTTGTAAACTTTCTTATGTATATTTGTCAACTCTACAATACAATCCTCCGCGTTTGCCGGGAGAGAGATTGTTTTTCTAAGGATCGCAGTGTATCCAGATCACTCTCCCTAATCCTGCAGTAACGTTAGTTTTATACCAAGGCGTGGCTCCTGAGTAAAAGCTGGAAAATCTCCCTAGTTTTATTTACCTACGATGTGAGAACAGGAAATAATTGAAACAGGTTGTAATGTGTTGATAAATCTCGCTGCGATATTATTATTATTATTATTAATATCTTAGACACCCTTATCCAGGGTGACTTACAATTGTTACAAGATATCACATTATTTTTACATATAATTCCCCATTTATACAGTTGGGTTTTTACTGGAGCAATCTAGGTAAAGTACCTTGCTCAAGGGTACAGCAGCAGTGTCCCCAACTGGGATTGAACCCACGACCCTCCGGTCAAGAGTCCAGAGCCCTACCCACTACTCCACACTGCTGCCCGATGCGATAGGGAGATCTCTCAAACTGTCTTGATCTGAAATCCTTACTGTTTGATCGTTTCGTTGGCACTGCATGCGTACGCTGTGGGGATATTTAATTAAAGTGATCAGTGAACTGTGCTGTGTTGTGTCAGATTCTTCTGTCGTTCTGGATTTAGAAATCATTTTAAAAAAACAAAACAAATGGTAGACCTCTCCCCCCCCATCCCACCCCTCCTCTCCCCCATTTCCTTAAGCTAAAATAATGTTTTATTGCTTAAGAAAATATATGTATTGTCAAACCCAAGCCAAAAATAAAATCTTTAACTTGTTATTAAAAATGAAAGTTGAACATTATTTGCCAGGTTGAGTGATGTGGATATATTCGTACAGATACAGGTATAAACTTCAATTATCCTGGAGCACATTATCAAACGGGCCGCTATGGAAGGGGTTAGGAACCACAGCGGTTCTGAATGGGTCGAATCCTACACTGTACGCTGCAGGGAGAAAGGCCTGGGTGGCATAAGCGAAACAGGATAGGCACCGACGTCACTATGTGCAAAGAGCCTATTGGTGCAACTGTCGCCATTACGGATCTACCGTGGAGAGATTTCATTGCATAATAACAGCAACCTGGAGCCAAAATGGCGGACTGTGATATCCAGTTTCATAACCAGCCCTCCCCCCCACGGCCGCGCCTTTTCCGACAGCGACGAGCTAGCCAGCCAATCAGCTTCGCAATCCGGTTTCGGAATGTGTTACTGCAGCCAATAACGAGCGACGGTTTCAGCCAGTCACGCCCACCACCGTTGCTATCGAGCAGAAAAGAGATGTTTTTGTTGTGCGTCGATAGTTACAGCTTCAGAAAAGACGCCGTGTTTTTTTCGTATTAAATGTTTACTGGGCGAGAGAGCGTATCAACTGCAATATTAAATTAATTATCTCGCCTGACCAGTCTCCTAAGAAAATGGACGTCAGCGTCTCCGTGTCGTTCTTTCAAGACGAGCTCGCCTCTACCATCGAGCACGCAGTGAAAGCGGCTGTAGACACCGTCTTGTGCGAAATCACAAAAGTTGTCGGCGGCAAATTCACTGAATTCCAAATGGAAATGGCTGGAAAGGAGAAAGAGAATGAAAGTCTGAAGCTGAGATTGGAAATATCAGAGAGCGAGTTGAAAGCGGTGCGTCTGTGTGTCAGCGCTGCGGATGCAAACATCAAACAAGCCCTCGGAAACATGAACCCCGACTGCAATGAACAAGACCATCCGAGGATTGAGAGCCAGAGGTTATTCACCAGAGTTAAAGGTGAGTTCACACGTGTAACCCTAACGCACTGCAGATATTAGATGGGCAGGTTTATTTTGATAGGATATGTGTTGGAATACCCGGATGAGTTTCAATAGCCATAGTTTTTATATATTATAGCAGCAATTTGCAAACACGATTCAGACCCCCCTGAGTTTCAATAGCCATAGTTTTATATATTATACAGCAACACCAAACACGATTCAGACAGTCCCCCTGAGTTTCAATAGCCATAGTTTTATATATTATACAGCAACACCAAACACGATTCAGACAGTCCCCTGAGTTTCAATAGCCATAGTTTTATATATTATACAGCAACACCAAACACGATTCAGACAGTCCCCTGAGTTTCAATAGCCATAGTTTTATATATTATACAGCAACACCAAACACGATTCAGACAGCCCCCTGAGTTTCAATAGCCATAGTTTTATATATTATACAGCAACACCAAACACGATTCAGGCAGCCCCCCCTGAGTTTCAATAGCCATAGTGTTATATATTATACAGCAACACCAAACACGATTCAGACAGCCCCTGAGTTTCAATAGCCATAGTTTTATATATTATACAGCAACACCAAACACGATTCAGACAGCCCCTGAGTTTCAATAGCCATAGTTTTATATATTATACAGCAACACCAAACACGATTCAGACAGTCCCCTGAGTTTCAATAGCCATAGTTTTATATATTATACAGCAACACCAAACACGATTCAGACAGCCCCCTGAGTTTCAATAGCCATAGTTTTATATATTATACAGCAACACCAAACACTCTATTCAGACACTCCCCTGAGTTTCAATAGCCATAGTTTTATATATTATACAGCAACACCAAAGACGATTCAGACAGCCCCCCTGAGTGTCAATAGCCATAGTTTTATATATTATACAGCAACACCAAACACGATTCAGACAGTCCCCTGAGTTTCAATAGCCATAGTTTTATATATTATACAGCAACACCAAACACGATTCAGACAGTCCCCTGAGTTTCAATAGCCATAGTTTTATATATTATACAGCAACACCAAACACGATTCAGACAGTCCCCTGAGTTTCAATAGCCATAGTTTTATATATTATACAGCAACACCAAACACGATTCAGACAGTCCCCTGAGTTTCAATAGCCATAGTTTTATATATTATACAGCAACACCAAACACGATTCAGACAGTCCCCCTGAGTTTCAATAGCCATAGTTTTATATATTATACAGCAACACCAAACACGATTCAGACAGTCCCCCTGAGTTTCAATAGCCATAGTTTAATATATTATACAGCAACACCAAACACGATTCAGACAGTCCCCCTGAGTTTCAATAGCCATAGTTTAATATATTATACAGCAACGCCAAACATGATTCAGACAGTCCCCCTGAGTTTCAATAGCCATAGTTTAATATGTTATACAGCAACACCAAACACGATTCAGACAGTCCCCCTGAGTTTCAATAGCCATAGTTTTATATATTATACAGCAACGCCAAACACGATTCAGACAGTCCCCCTGAGTTTCAATAGCCATAGTTTTATATGTTATACAGCAACGCCAAAGACGATTCAGACAGCCCCCCTGAGTGTCAATAGCCATAGTTTTATATATTATACAGCAACGCCAAACATGATTCAGACAGTCCCCCTGAGTTTCAATAGCCATAGTTTAATATGTTATACAGCAACACCAAACACGATTCAGACAGTCCCCCTGAGTTTCAATAGCCATATTTTTGTATGAAGCAGGGCTGGGAATCAGACTCCCGCTGCACAGCAGTGTGATCCAGTCCTGGTTTCACTAGGAGTTTAATAATAAGACACACCTGAGCTTGTTAGCTAGACACACTGGGGGCTGATCAAGTTGGTAGTAAAACCTGGACTGGATCACACTGCTGTGCAATAAGAGTCTGATTCCCAGCCCTGTGTGTGTGTCCCCACAGATTCCAGAGAGAGACGCTCTTCGCTTGAATCCGAGTCGGGACTCGAGGAAGGGTGTGCTTACACCCCACAGGAGGGCTTGCATCAGGATTGGGGTGCTTCTCAAATGCGTGCCGCGGATCTGACGTCTGTCGAGAGTGAAGCGGTCAAAGAGGAGAACCCGGAACTGGACTTCATTGTCATCAAAGAGGAGACCCCAGAAGTGGAATACATCTCCATCACGGGAGAGGTTTCTACAGAGAGGGACTTCCACGAATTACAGGAGAACAGCCTCTGTGAGGATCCTGAACTGATCTGCATGAAACCCAATCAGCCTGTCTCTGAAGACACTGGTTCTAGTGTTGGAGAAGAGGGCACTGTGCTGGGGTCCATTCAGAGGAAACATCACCCCCCTCAGGAAAGAGCTGCAGATGGAAATGAGGAAGGAGCGATGCCGTCCACGAGCAGCACAGCATGTGAGTTGAACCCAGTCTTTCTGCTCATGAAACCTGCTGAATAACGTTCCCTTGTTAACATATTGAATTCCACACCCTTTATATAGAATGAACTCCCTCAGCTTCATAGAGTCCAATGAAAGCTGCTGAATAATGTTCCCTTGTTAACATATTGAATTCCACTCCCTCTATATAGAATGAACTCCCTCAGCTTCATAGAGTCCAATGAAAGCTGCTGAATAATGTTCCCTTGTCAACATATTGAATTCCACACCGCTTCGTAGTTTTTCAATATACTTCAAGAAAAACTGAAGATCTTGACATTTTCGAAATCCTACTGTGCTACTGTCACGGCTTCCTGTATCATTTTGTAGTTTTATTTTGATTTACATAAGTACAATATCTAAATGATATGAATGCACAATTTTTTATATAATGATAATCCACCATTTTTATTCCATATTTTGAAATTCTCAATACTAAAATTCTAGGTGATGCAAACTTTTGGCAATCACTGCCAAACGCTGTCTTGACCTTGTTTGTCCCCACTTTCCTGGGAGGTTAATTTTGAGACTTTTAATCTAGTACTTTCTAGAACCAAAGAAAGTCATTGTATTTATCTTGCTTTTCTGTGTGTTTTGGGTCATTATTACCCTTGTGACTGTGATGCCTTGAAATTGTGTGCACAGATTTTTTCCATGTTTATGTAGGTATGGTGTTCTTTGGAAGAAAGCTTGGTTCTGTAGAACCTTGGATCTGTCCAAAGGAAACATTCTCCCAGAAGGACTGTGGCTTGTCATCATGCATTTTAGCAAATTCCAGTCTGCTGTCAAAAGAGTCTCCTGGTCTTCTTCCATGGAAATAAATCAGAAAATAAGTTAATAATAATAATAATAATAATCCAATAAATAATAATATTTGCAACTGTTGTCACAGGTGTTTGATGGGATGGTCTTGATGGCAGTCTTTACCTTTACCATGCTTGTCTATTATTTTCTTTCTGATCTCCTCAGACAACTCTCTCCCCTTTGTCTGGTCCATGTGCAGTGTGGTGCACACAATGATACCAAACAGCACAGTGACTACTTTTCTCCATCAGGTCCTGATTACAAGATTGAGACATGTGTAACCTAATAAAGAAATTGTCTTTTGAAATATCACTATAAGATGTTCCAGAAATACCAACAAAAATAGAAGAACCTCTTCCTGTGCTTTATTCTATGACATACCAAAGGACATGATAAAATAGCTTTTAATTTCATCACTTTTCAGGAGGAATGAAGCATTATTTCAATGAGTTGTAAGGGTACCAACAAAGTACACGCCTGTAAATGATATGTTTTATATAATGATAAGCATTTTCTTTTTTGAAATTCTCAATACTAAAATTCTAGGTGATGCAAAACTTTTGGCCAGAGCTGTCTTGACTTTGCGGGAGGTTAATTTTGAGCTTTTTAATCTAGTACTTTCTAGAACCAAAGTCATTGTATTTATCTTGCTCTTAATTGTATTATTACTTGTACTGTGATTCTTGAAATGTGTTTTTGTTTACAATTGTAAGTCGCCCTGGATAAGGGCGTCTGCTAAGAAATAAATAATAATAATAATAATAATAATAGTCTCGCTGATGGGACAGGATCTGTGAAGGCAGTGGGTCTCGCAGCCCTGTCTGTAACATCAGGTCCTGTGTAGTAACCTTATATTGTCTTTTTCTGAAGCAGATGTTCCAGAAATCAACTCCGTAACCTCTTCCTGTGGCAGACAGCTCCACCGCTCCTCCGTACAGAGGCGTCCCGTTTATCTGCCCTCCTGGATTACAGACAGCGAGGACCCTCGGTTGAACCGCTCCGAAACGCAGAGCGCCGTGTCCGGTCCGGGGGTCCGTCAGCCGGATCCTGTTCAAGCCAGCCAGCGAAATCACCAGCCGGAGCCTCCTTTCGCTTTCGGTGAATTTGAGCAGAGTTTCCAACGCTTCGATCCCCAGCACGCGCCCCGCGACGGACGCTGGGGGTGGGGGGATCCTAGCCCCTCGGGCAACGGGAGAAATCAGCCGGCAGGGAGCTCACCTCTTACCACTGCCCAGAATGCGCCAAGAGCTTCACCAACCTGCGCAACCTGAAAACCCACCGGCTCATCCACTCGGGAGAGAAGCCGTATCAGTGCGGGCAGTGTGGGAAGAGCTTCAGACAGGTGTGTAGGATTGAGGAGGGCTTTGTCGCTGCCTTTATTATAAATATATAACACTACTAAATAATAACAACGTCTGCAGGTAAATGGACTCAAATGGCATTGTTGTAGACCACAGACCAGTTGTTGCCGGCAAATATTTCTTTAGATCAAATATATTAGACCTGGGATACCTGCGTAAGACTGATCTACTTGCACACCTGGAACGTTCTCTCAAGGCAGGGAGATTTTCTTTGAGTTGAATTCCCCGAATCGCTCACTGGTGTACTCCCTTTTTTTGTACCCCCAAACCAACCTCGCTGTCGTAAATATTATTATTATTATTATTATTATTATTATTATTATTATTATTATTATTATTATTATTATTTTCTTAGCAGACGCCCTTATCCAGGGCGACTTACAATCGTAAGCAAATACATTTCAAGTATCACAGTACAAGTATTAATACAATTAAGAGCAAGATAAATACAATGACTTTAGTTCTAGGGGCAGCAGTGTGGAGTAGTGGTTAGGGCTCTGGACTCTTGACCGGAGGGTCGTGGGTTCAATCCCAGGTGGGGGACACTGCTGCTGTACCCTTGAGCAAGGTACTTCACCTAGATTGCTCCAGTAAAAACCCAACTGTATAAATGGGGAATTGTATGTAAAAAATAATGTGATATCTTGTAACAATTGTAAGTCGCCCTGGATAAGGGCGTCTGCTAAGAAATAAATTATTTATTGTATATATATATATTTATAGCAAGTACAAGTATATGACAAAATCCGATTCAGAAACGGAACAGTGTCAGTGATCGTGTATGTGTGTGATCGAAATTGATTGACTGTTTTTAACCCCTAGCCCCAAACTGTGTTCTCTTAACCGTTTGTGGTCCTGTGTCGGACCCGGTCCGACATCATCAAAAAGACACAAAAAAACACAGGTCTCTAGTCGCTTTTTCTCCGGAAAAAGCCGAGAAAACCATTCAATGGCCGAGTGAGACCGATAGGGGCGTATCTCATGAATACTGATAGCCCCGACACCACATAGATAACACGGACATACACAAACAAGATAGCTGCTTCCTCATCCAGCGCTCAGAGAACATCACAGACATTTGCAGAGCTTTTTTTAGATGTTATAGTAATAAAATAATGACTTGGATCGCATTATTGAGGAGTTTGGTGATAAAACGAGTGATCAGGAGATGATTTATCGGTATGCACGACTATGAAGAGGTATCTGAAAAATACAGCGAACGAGGGGCGGGGCTGGAGATGCAGTACTGAGTGTCCTGTTGATATGCAGTGCATTTTAAACCTGTTTTACTGTGGGAAAAACTACTTTTAAAACAGCACGTGTGAAAATAAATTGGACCTGACACGCGCTGAATAAATGGACCGCAGAGGGTTATGATCGGGTACGACAGCTGTTTCGTTATGCTCTCGTTTTGATAAAAAAATAAGTGTTTTTTCTGTTTTCTTACAGATGGGAGCGGTGAGGAAGCACCAGCGGATCCACACGGGAGAGAAGCCCTATCAATGCACGGAGTGTGGGAAGAGCTTCAACGAGCTGGGGAACCTGCGCAAGCACCAGCGGATCCACGCGGGGGTGAAACCCTACCACTGCACCGTGTGCGGACGCAGGTTCGTGCAGTCGGAGCACCTGAAGAAACACAGGAGGACCCACACGGGAGAGAAGCCCCATCGCTGCCCGCGGTGCTGGCAGGGCTTCGCGGACTTACACAGGCTGAAAAGCCACCAGTGCAGCCTGACCAGCGCGTGAGAGCAAGCGAGCGAGCGTTTGCTCCACACCAGATGAAAAAGGGGCGAGTTTTTTTGTTCGCATGAGATTTGGAACCTCTTGGAATGAACTCTCTTGTCCGACAACCTCCACAGAATTTTACTGGACTGTTCTACTTTCTACCCAGTTCAAGATGGGGCTTTTTTTCCACTCAAAACATCCTGAAATGTCTTAATTTGTGTACACTACCTCCTTCTATATATATATATATATTATTATTTATTAGTTTATTTAGCAGACGCCTTTATCCAAGGCGACTTACAGAGACTAGGGTGTGTGAACTATGCATCAGCTGCAGAGTCACTTACAACTACGTCTCACCCGAAAGACGGAGCACAAGGAGGTTAAGTGACTTGCTCAGGGTCACACAATGAGTTGAGATGGGATTTGAACCGGGGACCTCCTGGTTACAAGCCCCTTTTCTTTACCCACTGGACCACACAGCCTCCTCTATATCATTACACATACAGCAGTGTGCAAATTCTCAGAACACCCCGTTGCTTCCGTAGACTTGATTTGTCGTGCTGATGAAATCGAACTGCTGGGACTGAGCATCTGGGGAAAGAAGTGGTCTCTGTGTGAAGACGTGTCTCCTGCCCTCTGTCCTGAGTCTCCACTTCATGTCCTCACTGTGTGTCTCTGCTCCTAGTTCCTGTGTTTTAAAATGTAGAAAGCATTGCCCTGGAATCGCGTTGTGTTCTCTGTACGCATTACATTATACACAGATAGAAATCTATACAGGACAGTAGAGATATCGAATAGATCATGGTGCCTCATTAACATCCCATGATACTGCGCGGCACCTTCCATATGCTGCACACACTTCACAGAAATTAATCCTCCTTCAATATGCAGTTTGTGGAAGCTTCCCTCTTCAGTCTATCGATGAGGAGTGGAGTTGATATCTCCTGCGTTTCATTTTCACAGGTCTACAGCGCTGGCTGCGCAAAAGTTTAGCATCGCCTAGAATTTTAGGATTGAAACGTAATTAGAATATATATATACATGAACATAATTTAGATCTTTATTTTCAACATCATGTCATCAAAGGAAACTGCCAAAATGATCACGCGAAAGTCTACCGGGTAATAGTATTGCATTTTAGATTTTGAAATGTCACATGTTAACGTGACATAAGTCAGCGGGTTCCACTGGACTTTCTGAAGCAGAATTAGTTAATTCTAGGAGTTAGCTCCTAGGTTCGGTTCTGTCTATTCTCCTTCTGTCTTTGGTCAATATAACATGTTTTTTGTTTTTTTTCACAGTGACCTAGCGTCACACTGCATTGCTTTTTAACTGGCGGGTATATGCTGTTTCCGACACAGCCAAATGTCCGGCATAGCGATGTCTGTATTATCGAAAATAGCGAGAGAGAGAAAAACTATGCTGGTGCTAAAGTGTTTAATTGTATATCGTTTCTGTGTTAATAAAGACATTTACACACACGCGCGCACGCACGCGTGGGCTTCCCAAGCGTATTTATTCCACTGCTGTTGTGAAGATAGGCGTACTGAGAATAAGATAACTGAAGCCGGGTTCTGAACAAGAGCCGTCAGGATAAGAGCGTGGAGCCGTCTCGCGTGGATTCATGGAACGTGGAGCTCCAGGTTTGTTTATCAGGGACAGTGAGATAATGAACGAGTTCAGGGTCTGGGCTGGAGGGTGAATTGGGTTAAATTCATCTACGTCACAACTGAACTTACAACTTTTTAAAAATGTAATTTGTGATTCACCAGCAGATGGCAGCGTTGGCCTAGGGATAAATCACAAACACAGCGATGGACAAAACGTGTTGCATCACCTAGAATTTTAGGAATGCGACATAATTATTATTATTATTATTATTTATTTCTTAGCAGACGCCCTTATCCAGGGCGACTTACAATTGTTACAAGATAACACATTATTTTTACATACAATTATCCGTTTATACAGTTGGGTTTTTACTGGAGCAATCTAGGTAAAGTACCGTGCTCAAGGGTACAGCAGCAGTGTCCCCCACCTGGGATTGAACCCACGAACCTCCGGTCAAGAGTCCAGAGCCCTAAACACTACTCCACACTGCTGCCCATATAATAATAATAATAATAATAATAATAATAATAATAATAATAATAAACGATATGAACATAATTTAGATATTTTATTTAACCACGTAATCAAAGAAACTACAAAATGATATCGAAAAAACCGTCTACGGGAAACCATACCGATCGTACATGTAGTATTTCAGGTTCGATTTCAAAATGTCACAGTTTTGCAGTTTTGTCAGTTTTTTTTTTTTCGTTTAAGTATGTGGAGAAACAGCAAAGCGGTATTTAATTCAATATGTTATGGTAACATTATCCAGCAGGTTTCATACGACTTCGTGAAGCAACGCTAGGTCATTATTGTACAGAGTGATGCAATTATCAAATTCTATGTAAGATCTCTCTCAAATTCAAATTTTCAAATTCAAATTGGCTTTATTGGCATGACAATAAAAATAATTGTGTTGCCAAAGCACATACATGGCATAACCAACTCAAATATACAGATAAAAATTTTTCTTAATACTCAGTATCCCTCCTCCTTCTATATTAATACAGTAAACAGAATCCTCCCTTCCCTCTATATCAAACAGAATCCCCTCCCTCCCTCTATTAAACAGAATCCCCCTCTCCTCAATTAAACAATACCCCCTCCCTCCCTCCCTCTTTCTCTCTCTCTCTCTCTCTCTCTCTCTCTCTCTCTCTCTCTCTCTCTCTCTCTCTCTATCTTTTCTCTTCTCTCTCTCCTCTCCTCTCTCTATCTCCCCCCTCTCTCTCCTCCTCTCTCCTCTCTCCTCCTCCTCTCTCTCCTCTCTCCTCTCCTCTCTCTCCTCTCCTCTCTCTCCTCTCTCCTCTCCTCTCCTCTCTCTCTCCTCTCTCCTCTCCTCTCTCTCTCTCTCCTCCTCTCTCTTCTCTCTCTCTCCCTCTCCCTCTCCTCTCTCCTCTCCTCCTCTCTCCTCTCCTCCTCTCCTCCTCTCTCCTCTCCTCCACTCTCTCTCCTCTCTCCTCTCTCCTCTCTCCTCTCCTCTCTCCCCTCTCCCTCTCTCTCTCTCTCCACATTGGTTGGTTGCTGTTTCTATGTTTGTTAAAACACAATACAACCAAGACCCCACTGACAATCGTGTCGTGACAGAAAGCCGTGAACACCACACCGCAATATAGCGATACAGTCGACGAGTTATGAAACTGGCGCCATGTTGGCTCTACCATAGAGTGGGACCTGCAGGTAAAAACTGAGAATTTTGAGCCAACAGGGCGGAGATTGAATGCAGTTTCATCCCAGCGACGGACAAAAATCAGCCAATCAGCGGCGCCAGTTGGGTTCAGAGCCAATAAACCCGCAGAGACTCCGACCGGCCACGCCCACTAGTAGTGACGCTTTTCTCATTTCATTTTCAGGAAACATTAGGACTGTGCGATCTGTTGACATTGGGTCGTGTTTTTAAATCTTTCTGGCAGTAACGCTGGTGAGTATATATATATATATATATATATATAATCATGTTTTACGATTAAACGTGTCTTGTGTGCTTTGAAATTCGTGCGCTGTTTTCTGTGTTGATGTATTTGGATGCGCTATGATTATTTAATTAGCAGACACCCTTATCCAGGGTGACTTACAGTTGTTACGAAATCAAATAAAGAGAAAATACAGTAAATAATTACTGATGCAAGTACTGGTACAATCGGGTCCCGTATAGTTCGGGATAGATGAGCTGTGACGTTTGTCACGATGAGGCGCTGGAAGCTGGTCAGGGACTGAGCGGTCCTGATATCCGTGGGCAGGTCGTTACACCGCTGAGGGGTGAGAGTGGAGAAGGAGCGGGCTGTGGAAGCGAGGGAGCCCGCTCCTTAATTATGTATTTATTTTAACTGCTTTAGAGATGCTACAAAACAAGTCCAGTTCTTCCACTCTGGTAACCCTTGGTGTGGTTGTGGTGAGATCAATCAATGAATCTTTATTTTATATAGCGCCTTTCACAGTGGACCGCCATCACAAAGCGCTTTACAAGATGCAGCAACACCAAGAAAATCCATAATACTTTAAATACAGTGGAAAGTGATACATAGAGATTATTATTATTATTATTATTATTATTATTATTATTATTATTATTATTATTATTTATTAGATGTCTTTATCCCAGGCGACTCACACAGGTATCACAGCACAGGGTTACAATGCAAGCTTCATAATTAAATACAGTGTAGTTTACAATGAGTGCAGATAATAGGAGGCTGTGTGGTCCAGTGGTTAAAGAAAAGGGCTTGTAACCAGGAGGTCCCCGGTTCAAATCCCACCTCAGCCACTGACTCATTGTGTGACCCTGAGCAAGACCAGAGGATGCACAGTGTGGAGATGAAGTGGAGACTCAGGACAGAGGGAAGGGTTAGGGTTAGGAGACAGAGAGACAAAGAGGAGGGGATGGAAAGGACGTGTTGTTGAGGCAGAATCACTGGGATCCTTGAAGACCCGACTTGAGAAAGTTCTGAGATCCGTCAGCTGCTGAGAGAGCTCTGATGGGCCGAACTTTCTTATGTTCTTATGTAACAAATGTATCATATTCCTGCAATGCTTCTAACAGTCCTGTCTCCTTCTCTTCAGTGAGAACGGATCAGCCTCACTCAAAGAAAGTTTCTGAGATGGAAGCCGCTCACATCAGCCCAGAGCTTCCTATTCGATGGGTTGTTTCTGCAGACAGGACTGTTGAGATCAAGGAGGAAGTGACTGAGCTGGGGTGTGACCAGGCCAATGAGCGGATCCTCCAGGAGGAAACGCCACCTTCTAGCATCACTGAGAGAGGTGAGTGAAACTGGAATGCACATCTATAGAGGGGGTCTTTATTGAAAGAGGGGAAGAGAGCCTGTGGAATCTACAGATACTGCAAAATGTTTTTCATCACCACCCTGTAGAATGAACTAATTTTGCTTCATAAACTCAGCGGTGTGGAGTAGTGGTTAGGGCTCTGGACTCTTGACCGGAGGATCGTGGGTTCAATCCCAGGTGGGGACACTGCTGCTGTACCCTTGAGCAAGGTACTTTACCTAGATTGCTCCAGTTAAAAACCCAACTGTATAAATGGGGAATTGTATGTAAAAAATAATGTGATATCTTGTAACAATTGTAAGTCGCCCTGGATAAGGGCGTCTGCTAAGAAATAAATAATAATAAATAATAAACTTGAATGAAAAATTACCTTAACATATTGCTTTGTAGTTTTCCATATACTTAACAAAAAACTGACATATTGAAAATGTGTGACATTTCGAAACATGAAATACTACTGGACTACTATTATGGCTTCCGATATAGACCTTTTTTTGAGACGTCAGTTTGTAGATTCTTTGATTTACATGGTGTTTAACAAAAGATAATGTTAATATATCATGTATTTGTTTTATTTGCCTCAATCCTAAAATTCTAGCTGATGCAAAACTTTTGGCTAGAGCTGTAAGTTAGTCATCTCCAGCAAAGTGATTCAGCCTCGCTGTACAGGTGTGTTGTGTCGACAGCAACGAGTGATCCTGTATGCTTTCTCCTGAGCAAAGCAAAGCCATGCAACAACAAGTGTAACCTTTGTATCTTTCTCTTCCTTCCCCCTGCTTCTAAAATAGACGACTCCACTCCAGCACCCAACTGCAAAACCTCTTCTGGTGGGCAACTGCAGAGCAGGAAACGCAGAAAGACGACGAGTGGAGAAGAACTGAGAGCAGAGAGCGAAACCGGCCGGTACGCGCGCGTTGACGATTCTGCACCCCTGTGCTCGCCTCGGAGCTCGCCTCGTTCTGTTAAACGAGGGAGCAGTTCCCCTCCTTCAGGTTCCCGTCGAGCCCCCAAGCGACCCCTCGCGAGAGGGGCTCCGTTTCCCTGCAGCGAATGCGGGAAGACGTTCACTCAGCTTAGCTCCCTTAAAACTCACTCCCGGATTCACACGGGAGGCATCGAGTTCCCCTGCGCGGACTGCGCGAAAATTTTCAAGCACTTGCATTCGCTCAAAATCCACCAGCGCACTCACACGGGAGCGAAGCCTTACCCGTGCAGCGAATGCGGGAAGAGATTCAATCAGTCGGGAAGTCTTACAAAGCACCAGCGGATTCACACAGGGGAGAGACCGTATCACTGTAGTGACTGCGGGAAGAGCTTCAGTCAGCTGGGTCACCTGAATGTACACAGACAGGCTCATACGGGGGTGAAGATGTTTCAGTGCGGCGAGTGTGGGAAGAGATTCAGTCACATGAGGTATCTCGGGGTACACCAGCGGATTCACACGGGAGAGAAACCCTATCACTGCACTAAATGTGGGAAGAGCTTCACGCATTCAAATTCTTTGAAAATCCACGAGCGTGCCCACGCAGGACAGACCCGCTACATCTGTGACGAGTGTGGAAAGAGCTTCAGTCAGTTCAGGCATCTTACTGTCCACCAGCGGATCCACACTGGAGAGAAACCCTACCAGTGCCCGGACTGCGGGAAGAGATTTCGCCATTCCGGAGTGCTGAAAAAACACCAGCGGATTCACACGGGAGAGAAACCCTATCACTGTACCGAGTGCGGGAAGAGATTCAGCCGGCTGGACAACCTGAAGCTGCACCAGATGATTCATACAGGAGAGAAACCGTTTGGGTGTTCGGAATGCAGGAAGAGTTTCAGAGAGGCGAAAAAACTGAAGAAACACCAACAGGTTCACAGAGCGAGGGTCAGTTAGGAGACTTGGGAGCGAGGCGGGTTTACCGAACGATGAACAACTAGTCCCATTTCTTTTAGCCCCATTGATAGTCCAGCTCCAAATCTGCTAGGAATTGTGACCATATATAAAGATCAACACAGTCAAATTTGCTTTAAATTTCAGAACGTACCTCTCTGATAAAAAACCGCTATTCAAGCTATTCAAGCTCAGTGTTGAATGAGGCTTCAGTTTACTTCAATCAGTATCCACAGCTGTTCAAAAACTGTTCTGTATTTCATTAACAACAACTGTGATGTTGTTGAAGCTGACACCCTGGGATCCTTCAAGAAGCTGCTTGATGAGATTCTGGGATCAATAAGCTACTAACAACCAAACGAGCAAGATGGGCCGAATGGCCTCCTCTCGTTTGTAAACTTTCTTATGTTCTTATGATGTATAACAGGAAGCGCTAAACATAAACTGAATGAAACGAAACGGAAAACAGCAGCAAACCTGGGATTCATTTCCGTGCTCAACGCCAGCGCGTCTCGGACAGTCTGGCACGGATGACGAAGACTTGAACTAACGTGAATTTTTTATTTTACAACCCGGAATATTTGTAATATTTGAAGTTAAAAAAAATGTAAAAAAATTGTAAAAGTGTAAAAAAATTGTATTTTCCCTGTAATATTTGTTATATTTCAATGCCTCATATTGTTATTGTTAATGTTGTTCTATAGCTGTATGTTCAGTAATCTTACAAGAGATTATAGCAGCAGTGTGGAGTAGTGGTTCGGGCTCTGGACTCTTGACTGGAGGGTTGTGGGTTCAATCCCAGGTGGGGGGGGACACTGCTGCTGTACCCTTGAGCAAGGTACTTTACCTAGATTGCTCCAGTAAAAACCCAACTGTATAAATGGGGAATTGTATGTAAAAATAATGTGATATCTTGTAACAATTGTAAGTCGCCCTGGATAAGGGCGTCTGCTAAGAAATAAATAATAATAATAATAATAAAATAAATAATAATAATAATAATAATATGGCTCAGTTGTGAGTTTGCCTTTGCAATCCGAGTGAAGTTTCCATTACCACAATAACTATTTACACCTGTCAGCGCTAGCAAGTTGCTGTTTTGTTTCCTGCGTTCTTGAGAGAATAATGCGATTGTGGGTGCGGGTAAGCTCGGACCATCACCTCCTCACACACCATAACAGGAAGTCAAAATAATCAATATGTTGTTGTTTTTTAAAAATATATACCATAAATTGCTTCTGTACTGCATTGAGATTAACAGACATCTTCTACATATTCCAGTAGCTTTACCATTCTGAGTGCAGGCTATCGTTCCATAAACAGTAACACAGTAAAATGTTAGTCCTGCTTTTCAGTCACCCATGTGAACGCGAGAAGGGATCCTTTGAACGGGGATGCAGACCTGAATAGGGGGGCGGCCCCCTGTGATCAGTCTGTTTCTGTGAAGGGTCAGCCTCCGTCTCATCCAGGTGAGTCATGTGACCTTCTGTGACCATGGCAACACAGAGACACAAGGCAACAGTGTCTGAATATTATTATTAGTTTATTTAGCAGACGCCTTTATCCAAGGCGACTTACAGAGACTAGGGTGTGTGAACTATGCATCAGCTGCAGAGTCACTTACAACTACGTCTCACCCGAAAGACAGCCGTGTGATCCAGTCCTGGTTTCACTAGAATTTTAATAATCAGACACACCTGAGCTTGTTAGCTAGACACACTGGGGGCTGATCAAGCTGGTAGTGAAACCTGGACTGGATCTGTGCGATAGGAGTCTGATTCCCAGCCCTGCACAATAAGGTAAGCCATTTCATTTATGACAGACTCAGCTCCTGTGGGGTCGCAGTGTCTCCTGGCTTCGTTCCACCCAAGCTCTCAATTACTTAATTGGTCTAATTATTGGATTAATCGGACGACTTTAACATTTAAAATGTTTCACAGGCAGGGTAGCTTGAATCAAGTGCATGTTTAAAATCATCAACTGTAAAAGACTTTCAAAAATACGAAACACGTCCAATTGAACAAATGATCGCATCAATGATGTTTAACTGAGAGCGTCAGCTTGAATGAAAACCATTAGACCCCTCGTCCCTCGAGGACGGGAGTTTGACGCCCCCTGATTTATGATAATTAACGTTTAGCTTTTCAAAGAGGCACAAGACCAAGCAAGTTTGTTTTTTAACAGGAGGTAAGTTCTACGGCTGGGAGGGTAGGATGAGTCGCACAGCTTCGACGACGCTGGTTCACCTCCGGGCTGTGCAAAGAGGCCAGACTTTGCTGGGCACTCTGAAGGGGCGTCACATTAACTGTTACCCAGGGGTGGAGGATGAGGAAACAGCATGGACTCCACCTCCTCCTCACTGCCCAACAGCGGCCCCTGCTGGCCAGACACCGAACACATTCAGAGAGGACAAAAAGCAGGATACTCACAGACACATTTTAATTATGGCTTCCGGTAGACTTTTTTCGATATCATTTTACAGTTTCTTTTGTTACAGAATGTCAAATAATAGATCTCAATTATAACTACAGTTACAGAGGATAACTTTATCCTAGATAGTCTCTCGCTGGGGAAGTGCACAAATTAGTTAACAATGTGGAATTCAAGTGAATGATTAATTAATTAGACATGTTTACTTGTTGTCAGCTCTTAAACAGTTGCAGATCAAGTCACTTATCAAATGTTATGGCTAACTTGAAATATGCAGCTGTACAAGAGCTGAAAACATGTAATCATTTCTAATTAAGCAAATGATCAGTTGAATGAAGGGTCTAGTTCAGTAATTGAAAGCTGGGTCGGAATGATAACCAGCAGACCCAGCAGGGGGTCCCCAGGACCGACTTTGAGAAGCTCTGGTTTAATTATGGCTTCTGGTAGACTTTTTTCTTCTTCTTCGATATCATTTTGTAGTTTCTTTGATGTTAAATAGATTCTTTGCAAAACTCCAAAAATGTGAATTCAGAATTATCCCTGGCCGTTCTACCATGTGAACTGTGACTCACAAATACATACAGTATAATTGTGAATACAGTAAGGGAGCTGCATTTGAACAAACAAACAAAAACAACGAAGAAGTTAAAACCTTGTTGGTATGTCCTGCACATGACACAGTAGCCTCCCATTTTAATTTTTACACCCCTGCGCCTCGAGGGGGTCCCTGCATTGCTATGCCACACGCATCACATTTCTTTACCAGCATGTCAAACACAGGTTTTTGTGTCCTTCATAAACAAAACCAAAATCCTCAGACAGGAAAGAGAAAAAAAAGCTTTATTAACAGCATCGCCACAGAAACACAGAAAAGGCAGAGTACTTTATTAGAGAGAAACAGAGCAGTCTTCAGTCGTCACACAGTGGTTTGAATCTGTCCTGTTTACACTATGCAATTCACATGAGCAACTCATTACAGAATTTCATTGCCAAAAAAAACCCCTTCCTGGCGTTTTTTGTTTTATTAACCTTGGGAATAACTAACTCTCTGTTATCTAAGAGTGCGATACAGCACTTATTTACATATTTTATAACTATTGAAACCGCATCTCATCGGTCCACAGTTCACGAAACCACGCCCCCGGCGGGGATGACGTCACCACGCAACCAGCGTACAAAGCGTCCCTCCCGTTGAGAGCTTGCGTGCTGCCTGTACACAACGGGTTTCACTTTTAAAAATTTAAAATACTCTGCGCATGTGTGAGAGATCCGTTCTTGAATTTTCCTAAATACACGTGTTAAATACCGTGACGGCGTTTGAAAGGCAGGATCGCAAAAATAAGTTATAATCCCCTCTACCCGCCAGAGCAGTCATTTTGTCTTTTACAATGTATGTTTTTATTTTGAATA
This sequence comes from Huso huso, assembly GCA_036884735.1. Taxonomy (NCBI): domain Eukaryota; kingdom Metazoa; phylum Chordata; class Actinopteri; order Acipenseriformes; family Acipenseridae; genus Huso; species Huso huso. Next base: position 3,944,342 of record CM072714.1, on the reverse strand, counting down.
TAACCTACAATATTCAATATTTGATTTTTATATAGAAGCCTGTTGTTCTCTCTGCTGGACCTGGCAGCCAGCAATTCTTTCTCTTTGTACAATAAATGAGCCAGGGAAAATATCAACAGGAGAGATTTCATCTTGAAGCTAGCCACAGAGCTTCGGCAGAAACATTTCGATCAGAAAACAGCCTCGACTCTGTGCTACACTGAGGGACACACGCAAGAGAAAACACACGTTAATTTTGTTTTAAATTAAAAACTACTTTCGTTTCTACAGTTTTGTAGGTACATATACCCCTTCACACACTAGCGTCTTTAGAAATGCTTATTTTTATACTCGTTTTTCATTTTTGAAGTACTGTTTTATATGTGGGAAGTTAAAATTATAAACACTTCTGTTTAATTGTTTATTTAAATACGGCGTTTCGGCTGTGCAGATGTTTGATATGATTGAATAAAACTTTTGAGTTGTATCCGATATTATTATTTATTTCTTAGCAGACGGCCTTATCCAGGGCGACTTACAATTGCTACAAGATATCACATTAATTTTTACATACAATTCCCCATTTATACAGTTGGGTTTTTACTGGAGCAATCTAGGTAAAGTACCTTGCTCAAGGGTACAGCAGCAGTGTCCCCCACCTGGGATTGAACCCACGACCCTCCGGTCAAGAGTCCAGAGCCCTAACCACTACTCCACACTGCTGCCCTGTCTTTCATTTTAATATTGAGGTCTTCTGGGAAGCCTTGTCACAAGGTCTCGTCTTTTACAGAATTGTCAGCTGTTACTGTCGAGTAAAACGTTTATTTAAGAAAGAACTTACCAGGGTTTTTTGCTTTTAAAAAAAACTTTTCATGCCATTGAAAAACGTCTCATTTAGGGAAACCCCTTTATCATGTTCAACACGCAACAAAACCGCGGTTACCAACAGTCTAACTGAAATAACGTTTGGTCACAGCAAAACTACACATTTAAAAACAGTCTTAAAAAAAAAACCGGTACATATACAAGCGTATTACTTCATAGCATACATTTACGAGTAAAAATGATATGCACAGAACAAAACATTAGATAGCTGAACAGAACTAACTTGCATGTATTATTCAGTCTGATCTCTACCCCTCTCCTGCTTCAGCACAGCCACACTCAGTCACTGGACACAATATTCATCAAGTGAGTTTCTCTTGAGCCCCCATTTTCAAATCAAACTAGTAACCGTACACCTAAGGCAAAATCTTACCTACACCTTGACCTGCTTAATTTCTAAGTAGGCGCTTTGAATGACAGGAGCTGTTGCTGGCAAATGAAATAATTCTAGCATTGCTTCCGTCAGTGATATCTGTCCGGACCGGGTGAAGCTACAGTACTAACAGACCCCTGAGATCACTGACAGCGGCTCCCGTCCATTCAGAGCGGGACAGACAGAAAGTATAAAAACTACACAGACCAGAGAGGATTTCTACATTTTTGCTAAGAAAAATAAAAAAATAGCAAGTGGTTTTACCGACGTTTATCGTATCTAAATTTATTTCAGTCGAACTCATATTTTTTGTGGGGATTCGACGTTTACTGATTAATATCGAAAAGTAGCAACCCTAATTATTTATTTATCTTAGCAGACGCCCTTATCCAGGGTGACTTACAATTGTTACAAGATATCACATTATTTTTACATACAGTTCCCCATTTATACAGTTGGGTTTTTACTGGAGCAATCTAGGTAAAGTACCTTGCTCAAGGGTACAGCAGCAGTGTCCCCCACCTGGGATTGAACCCACGACCCTCCAGTTAAGAGTCCAGAGCCCTAACCGCTACTCCACACTGCTGTCGTTATATATATCTCTGTGCGTGGTAATTTCTACACATTTTTTTTCCTGATTTGAGAAACGCTGCTGTGGTTCACAGAGCTGCAGTCATTTGCATAAATCGCAGGCTTCTGAGTTTAAATTCTTCTCAATTCGTTTATTTTAACAGTTGCCTGCATTTGAAACCGACGAGATGTTTTGTTCTGGTGCGATTGAGGTTGTTTTTTGTAAGTCTCCTGGACTGATTAAATCTCTGTGAACGAGACAAGTCTCTACAAGTCTTTTCCCGAACCTGGCCTCCACTCAAGAGGTTTCTCTGGAGTGAATTATTTTGTGGTGTATCCCAAGGTTGTCCCTTCGACTGAAACCCTTCCCACATACGTGACAGTGAAACGGTTTCTCCCCCATGTGAATCTGCTGGTGTGTTTGCAGTCTGCATTTCTGACTAAAACTCTTCCCACAATCAGCACAGTGAAATGGTTTATCTGCAGTGTGAGTTAGCTGGTGTGATTGAAGTTCGCCTTTTTTGTTAAATCTCTTCCCACACTCACCACACTCAAAAGGTTTCTCTCCCGTGTGGATTATGTGGTGTGATCGCAGGCTGTCTCTCCGACTGAATCTCTTCCCGCATACGGGACACAGATACGGTTTCTCTCCCGTGTGAATTTGCTGGTGTGTATGAAGTCTGCGTTTCTCAGTAAAACCCTTCCCACAATCAGCACAGTGAAACGGTTTATCTGCAGTGTGAGTTAGCTGGTGGGTTTGAAGGTTACCTTTCTGAGTAAAACTCCTCCCACAGTCAGGACACACAAATGGTTTCTCTCCTGTGTGAATTCGTTGGTGTAGTTTTAATCCAGTTGCACCTCTGAATGACTTCCCACACTCTGCACAGTGAAACGATTTCTCTCCTGTGTGACTACGCTGGTGTATTTTCAGCTTTCCCAGTTCACTGAAATTGGTGCCACATTCAGTACAGTGATACAAGATCTGCTCTGAAGGAATCTGCTGGGGAGTTTGTAGGGAAATGAAGTTACCCTGGGTTGCAGAACTGTCGGGATGTGGAGTCGCTGTATATCCCACAGGAAGTGGTCGCCTATCTTGTGCAGAAAGATTCTGAACCGAGTCAGTTCTCAGTTTCTTCACATATTCATCTTGGGGTGTCGACTCTCTGTGTTTCTGCTTACGCTGCAGTTTCCCATCAGTAGAGATTTTGCTCTGGGGTGCTGGAGTGGAGGTGCGTCTTCCTAGATCTGCTTTAGAAGAGCAGGAAACAGAAGCCAAGGTTACGGCACAGCACTGAATCACAGCCACTTTCCTGCAAGGCTGCACCTCACAGCCATGACTGTTAACAATTAGAACATTGAAAAGCAAGAAAGATGATAAACTCTTAAGCCTTCACAAAACAATTACAATTCTTATATAAACTGTATTTTTCACATTCTACCACACATGATCACAGATTTGCTCGTGGTGGCATCGCTCCTTCCTCCTTTCCATCTGCAGCTCTTTCCTGAGGGGGTGATGTTTCCTCTGAATGGACCCCAGCACAGTGCCCTCTTCTCAACACTAGAACCAGTGTCTTCAGAGACAGGCTGATTGGGTTTCATGCAGATCTGTTCAGGAGGATAATCTTCACAATGGCTAGATTCCATCTTAACTATATTCTCCTCCAGCTTATTGACTTTATTTTCTTTACTAACTTCCTCTGTGATGTGATCACACTCCAGCTCTACGGCCTCCTCTTTAATGTGGACAGGTTCAAGTTCAGGGATCTCTTTACTTTCTACAATTGTCAGCTCTGTAATCTCCATTATTCTTCCACACCACTCCTGATCACAGATTTCCTCTTTTGTGTAAACAGCTTCTATCACTGGCCCCTCCTCTGCTTCACTGAAAGCACGTCTCTCTCCAGAATCTGAGTGAAACAAAATTATACATTTATTTGTACAAATAAATACAATCATGTAACTCTGTGGAGTTTATAACTGTATGAAATAACACATCATGGATATTATATTTGCAACATTGTGAACGATGCCTTCTTTAAGGAAACACAATCATTACAGTAGTGCTGTATTTAATAGTATTTTTTTTTAATGACTATAAAGCATACAAGAACCATAATATTATTAAACTCACCTTGAACTCTGATGAATAATCCTCGGTTCTCGATCCTCTGAAAGTCTTGTTCATTGCAGTCGGGGTTCATGTTTCTGAGAGGTTGTTTAATGTCTGCATCTGCAGCGTTCATGCATTCCCGCACTGCTTTCAACTCGCTCTCTGATATTTCCAATCTCAGCTTCAGACTTTCATTCTCTTTCTCCTTTCCAGCCATTTCCATTTGGAATTCAGTGAATTTGCCGCCGACAACTTTTGTGATTTCGCACAAGACGGTGTCTACAGCCGCTTTCACTGCGTGCTCGATGGTAGAGGCGAGCTCGTCTTGAAAGAACGACACGGAGACACTGACGTCCATCTTCACTGACTGTTAGCTTGAGACTGATATCCTTTCTGTATTCACGCTTTTATTATTAATAATATTGGGAGCCTCTCTTTGTTATTCAGTCAGCACTTGACTTATTTAGCAAGTTTCTCTGCTGCTGCAGCTCAACAACCCCACGCAGTCCCCACACACAGTGTAAACAAACCTGCACACACTTCCGCTTCCTCCCTGCTCCCATGGAGACGAGCGCGTCGTGACGTCACGTTAGCGGATTGGCGCCTCCTGCTGGAAACACCCGGATGGAAGCTGACGGCAATGGATTCCTTGACCAGGGTGACCAGACGCCCCGGTAAAGCCGGGCTTGCCAGTTTTCAGACTTCATGTTTTGTCCCGGTCAGAAACAGTAACATTATCTTCCGGTTTTGTTATTTTGTACTCACATTGCTTATAAGTACACAACTGTAGCGATGTGCTGAGCAAGTTCACAGCAGAGTGATTTTATTATACAATCAATCGTGTGAATCACTTGTTTTCTGATTATGTGTTTAATAATTGATATTCTGTTTAACGTCCTGGACCATGGCTATGTATTTATGTGTTTATTTAATTGTATCTTGCCAGTGTCACAAGCTGTTCCTAAAATATACCTTCAATCAAGGCCGGATTAACCCATAATTAACTCTGACACTTTTGTAGTGAACATATGGCTCCCTCGATTTCCGTGTTAACTGAACACTTTGGAAAGTGTTAAGAAATTAACCCTGCTAGAGAGTAAAGTTTTCAACACAGTAAGAGTTTAAATGTCATCTCATTCAGTGTAAGTTTAACTATATTGTGGTGTAAGTGTAAATGTCACACTGCTATTTAGTAATTTTAACTCACTCATAAATATTCAGCTTCATAGATTAAATACTATGCCACAGGAATACTTGTAAGACAAAGCAGTAATTAAATACACTTCATACAAATTCTAAAAAGGGATCTAGACACGACTCTATTAAATAAAAGCATTTATTTCACAAAATACACCTTTTGGACACCAAGTACGGTTTATAATTTTTGGATGTCAGTTACTTTTAGACAACAGTGTTCATCCACAAGAATAACTGCTGATAAAGGGAAAAAAAGGACACTTGAATATCATTTTACAAATCAAAATGTCCTCACTGCCATCCTGGGTTATTTTGTACTATTTCTGTAGCTCAACTTGTAATTCACACAAATGCATTTAACTCCAGAACATGACATTGTGTTACTGCTTCACTTTAACTCGGGAGATTTTGACATCACAGCCAAAAGTTTGTGTCCACGGTGAGTGGTTTGGTTGCCTTTGGATCTCATATTTTGGACATTCTTTGTGAACACACTTTTGGCTGCGATTTCTAAATCTCCTCAATTCAATGGAAGCCGTGACAAACCTGCACCTTCTGTGGAAGGAGTGATATTTACATCTTCCTTTATATCTCCATATTTATAGAAATTCCCATTGCATAACCAGCCCTCAAAGTGCCACGATACTTATTTCAATTCCAAAACTATAGAACTTAAAATCACAATACAATGTTGTGGTTGGCATGTACATTAAATAACTCGCTGGAATCGCATGCAAATCAGGTTCTTCAAAGCCATATGAAGACTGAAGATCAAATGGAACGTTTTTCCAAGTTCCTCCTGCATGAAATGAATGAAGATGTTCTACAAAACAAACTGTTTCAATTTCAGATGCCACAAAAGATATTGTTCAGCTTCTCGAACAATTCCAGTTATTTTACTAAATACCGGAATTTCGTCTTCTATTTTTATACAAATCAGACGGCCGGTCCGATATTCAGTTCCTGAGTATCTAATCCTAGAAGTAATATTAATGTCACAATCCAAACCAACTTGCAGTTTTTCTGCTATAATTTCACAGTCAGGAAAATCATTTAAAGCTCGTGTTTTAAGAGGTCCACATTCAATAGTCTTTATTGATAAAGACTCCCAGTGGCATGCTGTAGCTATTTGGTGTTTTTGGGCCAGTGATTTGGTAACACTATGTAACACAATTTTTGTTCCTGGGTAGTAAGTGTTATTTCCTAATTGCTTATGCCTCAAAAGTATAGAAAATGGCTATTATTCCCCACAAACTTTGCTTTTGTGACCAGGACAGTGATATTTTGAAATTTACCTATTTCCAATGAGAAAACAGGTGAATTTGTGTCTTTTCGTTCACATAAAGTCAGAAAAAAAAAAACAACATATGAATCCAAATTAACATGTATTTATACAAAAGTAATACAAAAATGACTACAAAAGATTTAGAAGTGAGTAGTTTTCAAGATTTACGATTATACTGTAAATCACTTTCACAAATCAGCCCCCAAATGTAGTCTCCCATCATGTTCTCGTTATACTGTCCTTGGTAGCGGCGTTCAAAGTCCAGTATATCCTGGTGGAAGCGCTCGCCTTGCTCCTCGATGCGCTCCCATGTTCTCCTTGAATTTATCAAGATGAGCATCAAGGATATGGACTTTGAGGGACATCCTACAGCCCATTGTGCCGTGGTTCTTCACCAGAGTCTCAACCAGCTCACATAGTTTTCGGCCTTGTGATTGCCCAGGAAGCCCCGAACCACTGCGACAAAGCTGTTCCAAGCCGCTTTCTCCTTACTAGTGAGCTTCTTGGGGAATTCATTGCACTCCAGGATCTTCTTTATCTGTGGTCCGACGAAGACACCGGCTTTGACCTTTGCCTCAGACAGCTTAGGGAAGAAGTCTTGAAGGTACTTGAAGGCTGCCGACTCCTTATCTAGAGCTCTGACAAATTGTTTCAGAAGGCCCAATTTGATGTGCAGTGGTGGCATCAGCACCTTCCTGGCTCCCACTTTGACGTTGTTCCTCCCCACAGAGAACTTCGGTCCGCTTGGAAGGGTCCACCATGCAGAAGTAGCAGTTGCTTGAGTGGTCAGTGGGTTCCCGCCAAATTCCTGGGATACCGAACTTCATGGCTCTCTTTTCCCCTCTGTACCATCCTACAAAAATACATTTATTTCACCCATGACTAACAAGAGATTCTCGCAACATTTTCATTTATGATATATTTTTCAATAACATTGAAAATTGTAAAACATTTTAAAATTAAAACTTTTACAATTTTAAAATTAACAAATTTTATAACATAAAATTCCGAGCAACAATTGTCCATCTTACCTTCCAGAGTTGTTTTGCAGTGCTCGCAGGTGAAATGAGGTGCCCAGGGTTTGTCTTGATCCCCGACAGGCATGCCGAAATATGCTATGTAGGCCTCACACATCTTAGCAGATGCTTCCACGGAGTACTTTTTCGCTCTTGTCTTGATAAATTGGCGCAGACGCAAAATCGTCTGCGGATGCTTGCAGCCTCTTGATGCCATCTCAGAAAAATGCAGATATGTATCCACTTAGGCAGCTGGAACTAAACTGAACTGCTGGGCTTAAGGCCCCTGTATTTATACTACTATTTATATTACTGGAAAGTTACTCCAAGTTACTCCAAGTTTACTCAGCACTGAATCTATCTGGAATGTTCTGGAAAATAGGTAAATTTCAAAATATCACTGTCCTGGTGTGGCAAAGTGGTTAGTAAGGAGAACAGGTGTAGCGGTGATGCGGTGCAGGAGTGACAGGCAGACAACGGTAATCCAGTGACAAATGTTTTATTTATTTTAAATCCTGGTCTAGCGACCGTAAATAATAAGCCCCGGCAATACACAACGATGTGTAGAGCGCGGGGATGAAAAACACAGGTTTACAGTCCTGAACAAAGTAAACAAAAACACGTTCACCCGTCCCGGGTGCGTGCAGTCGTGCTGGTGGTGAATGAATACACTTTTATTCGGTGACAGTTGTGAGGTGGTGATCCGGTTTGTGCTGGCCCCGGCGACAGCTCGGATGATGCTTTAGCTGTCTGGTGGTTTCAAAACACAGACAGTTATTGTACAACAATAGACAAACAAAAACACACACACTCAACTCTTTACAGAGTAATACAGCCCTTCACAATACCGTCCTTTCGGTCCTTGGCTTAACTTAAGCGAAGGAAAAGAACAGCGTTACCCTGGCCTATATGTAATCCGCATGATATCTAGGTAAGCGGTTGCAGCTGCCTTATTACTTGCAGCTGCCCTTGTTTACCTGTCAAATCAATACGGTCTTACAACAGAGTCTCTTCCTTCCAGGCTGACCCACTTTCCGGTCCGGAAGCGAACTGTCAGGCCAGCCCTTCCAGATACTTCTCCTCCCGTTCTTTAGCGCCCTCACAGGTCGGGAGGAAGATTTATCACCAGAACTCATTGTATTTCTGTCACATATCCCACCGCTCAGAGTGGAGCCGAAGGAACACTCGGCTAAATCTACCTTTCCCATTGCTCCCCCCTCCCGGGAAAAATAATCCGCATTTTGGTGGTCTTTCCCCGCACGGTGTACCATGTGGTACATGAAGGGCTGCAATGCCAGATACCACCGAGTTATCCGAGCATTGCTGTCCTTCATGGTGCTTAACCACTGGAGTGGGGCGTGGTCTGTGACAAGATCAAATGAGTGTCCCAGCAGGTAGTATCGTAAAGAGTGAGTAGCCCATTTAATGGCCAAACACTCTTTTCGACCACGGAGTAGTTATTCATCTCGAGGTAACATTTTTTGCTCAGGTACAATATCGGGTGTTCTACTCCAGCTACTTTTTGGGACAAGACTGCACCCAAACCTACATCCGAGGCGTCGGTGTGGAGGATGAATCTCTTGGTGAAATCTGGGGTAATAAGGTGGGGGCCTGGCAAAGTTTACGCTTAATCGTATCAAACCCCCCCTGACACTCAGCTGACCATTTAATTAAATTTGGAGCACTCTTTTTTGGTGAGGTCGACTAACGGGTTAACCACTGTGGCGTACTCGGGGATGAAGCGGCGGTAATAACCGGCTAAGCCCAGTAGTGACCTCACCTGAGTCTTGGTTTTGGGGATCGCTGCATCAACCAAAGCCTGGATTTTGGTGACCACAGGTTTCACCCTTCCATTTCCCATTACAAATCCCAAATATTGAGTCTCTGTTTTGGCAAACGCACATTTTCTCAAGTTAGCTGTCAGCCGGGCTGCCCTTAGAGACTGAAGAACGGCTGCAACCCTAGCCAAATGCTCTCGCCAGGTGGAGCTGTAAATCACCACGTCATCAATATCGCTGCTGCATATTCATGATGTGGGCGTAAAACCCTGGTCCATCAGTCTCTGAAAGGCAGCGGGCGCACCATGTAGCCCAAACGGCATGGTTTTAAAGTGGAACAGCCCCTCTGGTGTTGAAAATGCGGTTTTCTCTCTGGAGCTGCGGGTTAGAGGGATTTGCCAGTATCCCTTCGTCAGGTCCAGAGTGGAAATAAACCTCGCTTTTCCCAGTCTGTCTAAAAGTTCGTCGACCCGAGGCATGGGATACGCATCGAACTTGGCAATAGCATTCACCTTTCTGAAATCTACGCAGAAGCGGTTGGTGCCGTCCTTCTTAGCCACTATTACAATAGGACTGCACCACTCGCTCCTGGAAGGTTCAATCACTCCAAGCTCGAGCATATCCCGTACCTCTTTGCGCAGCGCCACATGGTCGACTTTCCGGGATCCGTACGGTCTCTCGCACTGTGACACCTGGGGAGAGATAATGTCATATTCAACTAAGTCTCGTCCTGCCGGGCACATCAAAAAAACATCGCTGAACTCCTCAATAAGCTTACGCAGCTCTCTTTGCTGATCCGAACTAATTGTTCCCCATTGAAATCGCTCTTGTGCTCGGGGTCTCTGGACGGGGACCTAAATCATCCTCCATATTGCCTGGGGCTATAAATAAGACCTCTCTTGCCTGCCAGGGCTTCAACAAATTAATGTGGTAAATTTCACGTTCATTCCGGCGATCGGGCTGTCTAATTTCATAATTTACTTTCCTATAGCCGAATCACCTCATCGACCCCTGCCATTTAGCACACAGTTTTGACTCTGATGAGGGAAGTAGCAGCATTACCTTGTCCCTGGTCGAAAGGTTCGAATCCGTGCATTTTTGTTATAATGCTGCTCTTGTCGGTGCTGAGCCGATCTGAGGTTGTCTTGGGCCAAGCGACCGACCAAATCCAGGCGATCTCGGAGTAGGGCACATACTTCACTACATTTTTAGGCGAGCCTTTGTGCTCCTCCCACCCCTCTCTCAGCAGGTCGAGAATGCCGCGAGGCTGCCGGGCGTACAGGAGCTCAAAGGGGAGAACCCGTTGAACTCTCGCGGCACTTCTCTCACTGCAAAAAGGAGGTAGGGAGAAGTGATGCCCAATGTTTCTGCTCTTGTGTCACAAATCGCCTCAGCATCGACTTTAAGGTCTGATTAAAACGTTCCACCAGACCGTCCGATTGTGGATGATAAGCGGACGTCCTGATGGGACGTATTTTTAATATTTTGTACACCTGCTGCGTATTGGACAAAAGTTAGTTCATTGATCGGTCAAAATCTCCTTGGGGATCCCTACTCTGGCCATAATCTGTGCTAACTTCGGTGGCTATTGCAGCGGCACTAGTGGACCTCAATGGAACTGCCTCCGGGTATCGCGTTGCATAATCCACCACTACTAAAATGTCGTATACCCGAGTCAGAAGGTAGCAAAGGCCGACTATGTCCATTGCAAATGCGCCGAAAGGAGTGGAAATAATCGGCAGTGGGACCAAAAGGCGGGCGCTTTTCGACCGGCGCTACTGGCTGGCAGTCTGGGCAGGTGGCTACATATCTCGACACATCAGTATGAAGACCTACCCAATAGAATCGAGCCAATATCCGTTCCCTCGTCTTCTCGGCTCCGGTGCCCCATAAAGGGATATCATGCGCCAGCCTCATGACCTCGGTCCGACAAGGCGGGGAACCAACAGTTGTGTTACAGGCTGTCCTGTGCCCGCGGCTAGGTTTACCCTATATAGTAATTGCCCCTTGATACTGAAATGTGGATATACTAGCGCCCCAAGCGCGTCAACATCCTTACCTTCAATGGACGGACCTGCCCCCCCAAGCGTGCATCAGTGACGGGTCATTATGTTGGCCCCACACTAGGTCCGCGCTTGAGTACCCGGGTCCGGTACATTGAGGGGCTGGAATAACCTCTGCTCTAGTCGGTCCAGTAACCTCGCTCTCTCGGTCACACTGCGTTCCCACTCCCGACTGGCGTTTGTTACCATTGCAGCACTCTCCCACCAGACCCCAGCCTTGTCTCACAAATGCTCCCTCCCATTTTGGTCCGTCTCTCCTTATTTGTTTTTCTAGGGCGGAAAAGAGGGAAAACATTTCAGTGTGAAAAGGAAACACATCACCAATTGTCGTTCTTCTTTTTTTTTTTTTTCTGCCACGTTTACGTGTGTGGCTGAGACTGCCATTGTTTGCATCAATTCTTTGAATTTTGGCCAGTCTCGACCCAGAATAACTGGGTGTGGCAACCTTTCCATACCCGACTACAAGGTGACGTTTTATCGGTCCTACCGATAAATATACTTTTTTAATGTGGGGTATGCCGCCCGTGTCTCCATGGATACAGGAGATGGCCACCTGACCTCGTGGCGCCCCGACACACACCGCCCAGGAGAGCTGTCCTAATCAAGGTTTGCTCACACCCTGTGTCCACTAATGCGTGGGTTTTCACATTCCCTAACACAACATTAATCAAACAAGGCCCCTCCCGACCATTTTCCCCACGCTTACCAGTTTCAGGTGCCCAATTGCCGCCACGTCACACTCCATGGCAGCGGGCATGACCTGGCCAGATGTCCGGCTGGTGGCACCTAAAACAGATAGGAGGGACAGAGGGGGCATGGGTCAGAAATCTGTCCCGCTGCTGGTATGGCAGCGGGCAGGGGCACCTCACCTCTACCCCAGCTGGGGGCCAACCTTGGTCTCCATGGGGGAGGCAAGGGGGCCCAATGGGGTCGGTGCTCTGGGAGGTCTGGGTCCCTGGGCGTGGGGGTGGTGGTGGTGGTGTTGGAGGAGGAGAGGGAGGGAGAGGTCGGCTGCTCCGAAGGGCAGGGCCGACAGGATCCCGATCCGGCAGAGGTCAGGAGTCCTCGAAGTCTCGGCCAGTTTGACCGCCTCCTCCAGGGTGTCGGGGTTGTGGCGCGTATCCACGCCTGGGTTTCGGCCGCCGACCACATGGCAGAATTGCTCTACCACAATGGCTTCCCCATCTGCTGGGCGGTCTTCTTCCGAGGGTCAGCCAATGCACCATGTGGTCGCACAACCGCTCTGCAACCACCCTGGGCGTGTCTCCGGGCTCTCGGTACTCTAAATCGCGCCCGGTGGGTCTCCGTGGTGATGTTCAGCGGCGGAGGATAGCCTGCTTGACCAGGTCTAATCGGTGGCGTGATGGTCGCTCATGGCTTGGTAGGCTGCCTGAGCCTCCCCAATCAGGCAGGGTCCCAACTGGCTGGCCCAGAACTCCAGCGGCCAGCCGCCCGCGGTAACCAACCCTTCGAGCGCCACCAAATCGCCTCCGGGTCATCCTCCGCCGACATCTTCATTGCCCGTGCCTTGCCGGGGCGACATCAGCGGTGTTGTGGTAGGGGTCGTCGCTGCAGCAGCGGCCAGCCCTACCCGTTCAATGAGCGTGTAGCGCTCTCTCCCTCCTTCTCTCCTCTGCGTCGCCTGCTCTCCAGCGCCTGCAGCAGCTCCGCCAGTGCGTTGCGGTCCATGATCCCGTAGTCTGACACCACGTGTGGCAAAGTGGTTAGTAAGGAGAACAGGTGTAGCGGTGATGCGGTGCAGGAGTGACAGGCAGACAACGGTAATCCAGTGACAAATGTTTTATTTATTTTAAATCCTGGTCTAGCGACCGTAAAATAAGCTCCCCGGCAATACACAACGATGTGTAGAGCGGGATGAAAACACAGGTTTACAGTCCTGAACAAAGTAAACAAAAAACACGTTCACCCGCCCCGGTGCGTAGCAGTCGTGCTGGTGGTGAATGAATACACTTTTTATTCGGTGACAGTTGTGAGGTGGTGATCCGGTTTGTGCTGGCCGCGGCGACAGCTCCGGATGTGCTTTAGCTGTCTGGTGGTTTCAAAACACAGACAGTTATTGTACAACAATAGACAAACAAAAAAACACACACACTCAACTCTTTACAGAGTAATACAGCCCTTCACAATACCGTCCTTCTCGGTCCTTGGCTTAACCCTAAGCGAAGGAAAAGAACAAGCGTTACCCTGGCCCCTATATGTAATCCCATGATATCTAGGTAAGCGGTTGCAGCTGCCTTATTACTTGCAGCTGCCCCTTGTTTACCTGTCAAATCATAACGGTCTTACAACAGAGTCTCGCTTCCTTCCAGGCTGACCCACTTTCCGGTCCCGGAAACGAACTGTCAGGCCAGCCCTTCCAGATACTTCTCCTCCCGTTCTTTAGCGCCCTCACAGGTCGGGAGGAAGATTTATCACCAGAACTCATTGTATTTCTGTCACACCTGGTCACAAAAGCAAAGTTTGTGGGGAATAATAGCCATTTTCTATACTTTTGAGGCATAAGCAATTAGGAAATAACACTTACTACCTAGGAACAAAAAAAAAAAAAAATTGTTACATTGTAATAGTTTTGAAATTCTTGACACTGTTTTAATAAACTTGTGCTTTGCCTCAAATCTCATTACCCAGAAATGCAATAATGGATCTATTTCTCTGATGCATCTGGGATAATGGATCATGAAATGGTGCTTTGGAATCGAATTGCATTGTGGGTATAGCTCTCTGAAAAGCTTATGATGTTCTGCAATTAGGTGCTTGAGATACACTGTCATACCCTCAGTAATCACTGGTGAAAAAACAATATTGACAATATTTAACAACATCAGAAGCAAGCTCAGATTTTTGTTTCCCTCATTTACAATGTCTCCAAATACTAGGGCAATATTTTTAATTAAGCAGAATGTTTGAATATTATTATTTATTTCTAACATCCAATTTGATGTATCGCTTGCTTGGATCCTAATGGGTTTGCAGTTTCAAAGTCATCCTAGTAAAGTTGTATTTGGAATGCATTTCTATGCGAGAGAAAAAGTGGATGATTTCTATAGCAGCTGCGTCACAAAAAATCTTTATAAACAAGGCGTTTTGTTCACAGGGTTGTACAATAGGATTACAAATGTCTGGACTCCTAAATATAAACTTTGAAGTTTCTAACAATGGAATATAAATACACTTGTCAGTTACAGGATCGTGATCATATGTGCCTGTATCCCGGTTTCTTCTGCTGTCAAATATTCCTCCTAGAGGGACCTCAACAGACTCCACTACACCTCGTTTTTCACTGAAATGTCTTTTCCATTTAGCTTCAGTATTAATGTTTGTAAATGGATTTTCAGAGATGTTGGTTTCTATCCTGTGTGAGTTAGCTGGTGTTCTTGAAGGTCACATTTCTGATTAAAATTCTTTCCACAATCTGCACAGTGAAACAGTTTCTCTCCTGTGTGAATTCGCTGGTGTAACTGAAGTAAAGTTTTATGATTAAAACCTTTCCCACAATCAGCACAGTGAAACGGTTTATCTGTACTGTGAGTTAGCTGGTGTGATTGAAGGTTAGATTTGTGATGAAAATACTCCCACAGTCAGGACACTCACACGGTTTTCTCTCCTGTGTGAATTCGCTGGTGTGATTGAAGGTAATATTTCTGATTAAAACTCTTCCCACAATCAGCACATTGAAACGGTTTTCTCTCCTGTGTGAATTCGCTGGTGTAACTGAAGTCTACATTTGTGATTAAAACTCTTCCCACAATCAGCACAGTGAAACGGTTTCTCTCCCTTTGTGAATTGCTGGTGTGCTTCAAGTAAAGTTTTACAATTAAAATCTTTCCCACAATCAGCACAGTGAAATGGTTTATCTGTACTGTGTGTTAGCTGGTGTGATTGAAGGTTAGATTTCTGAGTAAGCACGCCTCCCACAGTCAGGACACTCATACGGTTTCTCTCCTGTGTGAGTTCGCTGGTGTGTTTGAAGGTTACCTTTATGATTAAAACGCCTCCCACAGTCAGGACACTCATACGGTTTCTCTCCTGTGTGAGTTCGTTGGTGTTTTGAAGGTCACATTTCTGATTAAAACTCTTCCCACAATCAGCACATTGAAACGGTTTCTCTCCCTTGTGAATTCGCTGGTGTGTTTGAAGGTTACATTTGTGATTAAAACTCTTCCCACAATCAGCACAGTGAAACGGTTTCTCTCCCCTTGTGAATTCGCTGGTGTGTTTGAAGGTTACATTTGTGATTAAAACTCTTCCCACAAACAGCACATTGAAACGGTTTCTCTCCCTTGTGAATTCGCTGGTGTGTTTGAAGGTTACATTTCTGATTAAAACTCTTCCCACAATCAGCACAGTGAAACGGTTTCTCTCCCTTGTGAATTCGCTGGTGTGTGCTTGGCGTTACTTTTCTCAATAAAACTCTTCCCAGAGTCAGGACACTCGTATGTTTTATCTCCTGTGTGAATACGTTGGTGTAGTTTTAATCCAGTTGTACGTCTGAATGTCTTCCCACAATCAGCACAGTGAAATGGTTTATCTGTACTGTGAGTTAGCTGGTGTGTTTGAAGATCACCTTTCTGATTAAAATGCCTCCCACAATCAGCACAGTGAAACGGTTTCTCTCCCTTGTGAATTCGCTGGTGTCTTTGAAGGTGTCCTTTCTGATTAAAACTCCTCCCACAGTCAGGACACTCGTACGGTTTCTCTCCCTTGTGAATTTGCTGGTGTCTTTGAAGGCTTCCTTTCTGATTAAAACTCCTCCCACAGTCAGGACACTCGTATGGTTTCTCTCCTGTGTGAGTTAGCTGGTGTAGTTTTAATCCAGTTGCAAATCTGAATGTCTTCCCACACTCTGTACAGTGATTGGGTTTGTCTCCTGTGTGAATACGCTGGTGTGGAGTCGCTGTATATCCCACAGGAAGTGGTCGGCTATCTTGTGCAGAAAGATTCTGAACAGAGTCAGTTCTCAGTTTCTTCACATATTCATCGTGGGGTGTCGACTCTCTGTGTTTCTGCTTACGCTGCAGTTTCCCATCAGAAGAGATTTTGCTCTGGGGTGTTGGAGTGCAGGTGCGTCTTCCTAGATCTGCTTTAGAAGCGCAGGAAACAGAAGCCAAGGTTACTGCACAGCATTGAATCACAGCCACTTTCCTGCAAGGCTTCACCTCACAGCCATCACTGTTAACAATTAGAACATTGAAAAGCAAGACAAATGATAAACTCTTAATCTTTCACAAAACAATTGCAATTCTTATATAAACTGTATTTTTGACATTCTACTCACATGCTGTGCTGCTCGTGGACGGCATCGCTCCTTCCTCCTTTCCATCTGCAGCTCTTTCCTGAGGGGGGTGATGTTTCCTCTGAATGGACCCCAGCACAGTGCCCTCTTCTCCAACACTAGAACCAGTGTCTTCAGAGACAGGCTGATTGGGTTTCATGCAGATCTGTTCAGGAGGATAATCTTCACAATGGCTAGATTCCATCTTAACTATATTCTCCTCCAGCGTATCGGCTTTATTTTCTTTACTAACTTCCTCTGTGATGTGAACACACTCCAGCTCTGCGGCCTCCTCTTTAATGTGGACAGGTTCAAGTTCAAGGATCTCTTTACTTTCTACAATTGTCAGGTCTGTAATCTCCATTATTCTTCCACACCACTCCTGATCACAGATTTCCTCTTGTGTGTAAACAGCTTCCATCACTGGACCCTCCTCTGCTTCACTGAAAGCAGGTCTCTCTCCAGAATCTGCGTCAAACAAAATTATACATGCTTTTAACTCTCACTGTACAAATAAATACAATCATGTAATTCTGTGAGTTTATAACTGTATGAAATAACACATCATGGATATTATATATGCAACATTGTGAACGGTGCCTTCTTCAAGGAAACACAATCATTACAGTAGTGCTGTATTTAATTGTATTTTTTTAATGAATGGAAGGGTTACAAGAACCATAACATTATTAAACTCACCTTGAACTCTGATGAATAATCCCTGGTTCTCATTCCTCTGAAAGTCTTGTTCATTGCAGTCGGGGTTCATGTTTCTGAGAGGTTGTTTAATGTCTGCATCTGCAGCGTTCATGCATTCCCGCACTGCTTTCAACTCGCTCTCTGATATTTCCAATCTCAGCTTCAGACTTTCATTCTCTTTCTCCTTTCCAGCCATTTCCATTTGGAATTCAGTGAATTTGCCGCCGACAACTTTTGTGATTTCGCACAAGACGGTGTCTACAGCGGCTTTCACTGCGTGCTCGATGGTAGAGGCGAGCTCGTCTTGAAAGAACGACACGGAGACACTGACGTCCATCTTCACTGACTGTTAGCTTGAGACTGATATCCTTTCTGTATTCACGCTTTTATTATTAATAATATTGGGAGCCTCTCTTTGTTATTCAGTCAGCACTTGACTTATTTAGCAAGTTTCTCTGCTGCTGCAGCTCAACAACCCCACGCAGTCCCACACACACAATGTAAACAAACCCGCACACACTTCCGCTTCCTCCCTGCTCCCATGGAGACGAGCGCGTCGTGACGTCACGTTAGCGGATTGGCGCCTCCTGCTGGAAACACCCGGATGGAAGCTGACGGTCTCATGGCAAATTTCGCCCCCCTGCCAAATTTGTCCCCCCCTGAGTCATGTGACATGTCAGCGTTCTGTTGCTATGCGCGTCACTGCTTTTGCTCCACAGATCTTGACACTGACAGTTGGAGTTAGTTGGCGCCGTCGTACAATTGTAATCAAATAATTTCTCTTTTTACAGGACAAATTTGTAATACTGTGTTTTTTTCCCCCTCAGAAAACTACATTTATCAATCGATATGGATCACTTGAGAGCGGTATATCGCTACCTCAGCACAGGTGAGTATCCTGAACAAGCCACCAAAGAGGAGAAGAGGGCTATCAGAAAGAAAGCCAGTACATTCGTTTTGAAAGGTAAAAAAAATAGAGAAATATTGAAAATTAATATTAATACATTATAAGTTATTGAAGCCGCCCTGTATTTTTGAAGATGTACATCTAAATAAATGATAAACGTGTGTGTGTGTAATATATATATATTTTTAATTTTCATTTTTAATTGGTATGGTAGTCTTAGTTTCTGAACTACTGAATTACTGCCTGACTTGAGTATTTCCAGGGCAGAGATATCAAAAGTAAATTGGATGTCAGTTCTAACACCCACCTTGTTTAATGTAGTTATATTGAACCAGCTGGGGAGGGGCTGATTCACTGTATTGAAGTGATATTGTGCCAAATAAGGTGGGTGTAACATGATATAAAAGTACAGTAGATGTAATTCTGAAGTGATAAACAACTTCACATTTTACGTGTACATGTTTCAGACATTAATGCTTCAATTTCAAATTCGATTTCCATTCTTATTAACTGATATTAGACAATTACATATTATAGAAGTTGAGAGCATGAAATGTCCATATGATTTACTGATAACACGTCACTATAAATTGGTAATGTCATTTTTAGACAGGCAGCCTCTTTAAAGTCCTTCTTTTTTTGTGGGTTATGTGAGAAGGCATTTTAAAGTTCTGTTAAACCTGCTCCTAATGCCCCACTCCATCGGTCAGGACCTTGACGTGGTGACGGGGCTTTTTACCAAAGCTGACCTGCAGTATAGTGTTTTTCTTTTTCACTAATGCTTAAGCATTAAGTCCTGGATAGCACGTTACAATGGAAATATGCAATCTGATCATGTACTTGTTTTATTGTGAAGAATACAGAAAAAAAAGTTTGCTACATTTTTCAACATGTGCCTTTTTTGTGAATGTCTTTCTGGTTTGGACAACTACACCTGATACACAACCCACTAAAATGATTGAGTGCAGATTTCTGCTCGCCATGCAGTGCTCTGTTAAGGGTTCCCCAACACTAAGACTGGACAACTTGGATCTAGATTGACTTCTACTCTAGGATTTACACAAATCTGACATCCTGTATGCTTCATTAGTTAAGAGCCTGAATTATACACACTAAAGTCAGGGACAATATGTTGTGGTTAACAATCATATTGCTTCTAGTTCCAAATTTGTACTTTTGAGTGTTTGAAGTTATGGAAGAAACATTCTTATTTTATAGCATATCATATAATTTGGCTTCATACATATTTAACAAATGCATATACAGTATTACTGATAAAAAAGAAACAACAACCAATCTGCAGACCTGCTTTGAGAATGACAGGCTCCATTCCAGGATGATGCCAATGATCTGACAAACAGTGTAGGAAGTGGCAACATACCATGAGGGTGTATTACTTCATTTTTTAATGACAAGTTATATGGTTAAACTAAGAGAAATGTGTTTGCAGATTTAGTGCAAGACCATGCATGAATAATGCTAAAGATTAAATCTTTTGACCTGTTCATTCCTTTAATTTTGACATTCCTAAATATTTCTCACAATATACACTGAAGCTACTGTATAACCTATATTAATCATATTGGTGTAAATAACAATATTTGTTGATCACAAACTTATTGGCACATTTTTTCAATTAAAGTCTGTGTAAGTTAGGTTAGTCTTAATTGAGTTAGTCACTATTAATCAATTAGAAACCACTACTTATCAATTTAACAATATTATATAAAAAAAAAACCCCATTGGTTGTAAAACACGCACAGAAACTGAAGCAAAGTAGTTTGTGCACTCAGCACAACATGGTAAAACAAAGGAGTTGGATCAGATGCGAAAAAGCACTTGTTACAGTAACTACTACAGCAGCAGGGGAATCGATGAAGAGAGTTGGGGAAAAAATTGTAATACAAAAATCTACAATAATGGGAAGTATTTGAAGACTAATTCAACTGAAAGCATGGAAAGAAATGGACGTCCCAGGAAAAGTACGACTATAGCATAAAGAACTGTTCGAGCTGCTCGCAAAAATCCACCATTAACAGCCAAGGATTTAAAGAAACATCTGGTATAGCAGTGTATGAAATAACTATACAAAGTCATCTAAACACAAAAGGCTTTTACGCGACCTTACCACATTTCACAACAATTAAAAAAATAAAAAGCGTCTTGAATGATCTTTAGTTAAGGGTGTCAATAATTTTGTCTGCAACTGTATGTGTAATCATGACAACTCCCTGATTGTGATCCATAAGTACAGCAAGACTATAAACATCAACATGACTACCCACAAATGTGTAGAAATTATTACCAGACTATACTTCTAACTTATTGTTTGTTATAAACATTTTTTTATTTGAAAAGTTACAATTGTAATATAACGTTTGCCAGTTGTGATCATTTAAGCTGTTCAACTTTATTATTATTATTATTATTATTATTATTTATTTATTTATTAGCATATATGTATATATATATGTAATTAAACAAGACTTAATGTATTTTATATTTACTGTAAAAGCTATTATGTAATCACGTGAAGAGCAATCAAATAAAATACACAACCATTTATGATACAAAAAACATTGATACATATAAAACAATAAATATAATACGAATAAATGCCAATAAAAAAGCAAACGTAACTTTCAGTAAGTAAAATGCCGATGTTTTACCCTATCCTTTCCGCATCACGAAATCTGATCATCACGTGACTCGTACGCTAATATGTCACATGACTCAGGGGGGGACAAATTTGGCAGGGGGGCGAAATTTGCCATGACAACGGCAATGGATTCCTTGACCAGGGTGACCAGACGCCCCGGTAAAGCGAACTTGCCAGTTTTTCAGACTTCATGTTTTGTCCCGGTCAGAAACAGTAACATTATCTTCCGGTTTTGTTATTTTGTACTCACATTGCTTATAAGTACACAACTGTAGCGATGTGCTGAGCAAGTTCACAGCAGAGTGATTTTATTATACAATCAATCTTGTGAATCACTTGTTTTCTGATTATGTGTTTAATAATTGATATTCTGTTTAACGTCCTGGACCATGGCTATGTATTTATTTATTTAATTGTATCTTGCCAGTGCCACAAGCTGTTCCTAAAATATACCTTCAATCAAGGCCGGATTAACCCATAATTAACTCTGACACTTTTGTAGTGAACATATGGCTCCCTCGACTTCCGTGTTAAATGAACACTTTGGAAAGTGTTAAGAAATTAACCCTGCTAGAGAGTAAAGTTTTCAACACTGTAGGAGTTTAAATGTCATCTCATTCAGTGTAAGTTTAACTATATTGTGGTGTAAGTGTAAATGTCACACTGCTATTTAGTAATTTTAACTCACTCATAAATATTCAGCTTCATAGATTAAATACTATGCTACAGAAATACTTGTAAGACAAAGCAGTAATTAAATACACTTCATACAAATTCTAAAAGGGATCAGACACATGACTCTATTAAATCAAAGCATTTATTTCACAAAATACACCTTTTGAACACCAAGTACAGTTTATAATTTTTGGATGTCAGTTACTTTTAGACAACAGTGTTCATCCACAAGAATAACTGCTGGTAAAGGAAAAAAAAGTACACTTGAATATCATTTTACAAATCAAAATGTCCTCACTGCCATCCTGGGTTATTTTGTACTATTTCTGTAGCCCAACTTGTAATTCACATAAATGCATTTAACTCCAGAACATGACATTGTGTTACTGTTTCACTTTAACTCGGGAGATTTTGACATCACAGCCAAAAGTTTGTGTCCACGGTGAGTGGTTTGGTTGCCTTTGGATCTCATATTTTGGACATTCTTTGTGAACACACTTTTGGCTCGATTTCTAAATCTCCTCAATTCAATGGAAGCCGTGACAAACCTGCACCTTCTGTGGAAGGGGATATTTACATCTTCCTTTATATCTCCATATTTATAGAAATTCCATTGCATAACCAGCCCTCAAAGTGCCACGATACTTATTTCAATTCCAAAACTATAGAACTTAAAATCACAATACAATGTTTGGTTGGCATGTACATTAAATAACTCACTGGAACCGCATGCAAATCAGGTTCTTCAAAGCCATATGAAGTCTGAAGATCAAATGGAACGTTTTCCAAGTTCCTCCTGCATGAAATGAATGAAGATGTTCTACAAAACAAACTGTTTCAAATTCAGATGCCACAAAGATATTGTTCAGCTTCTCGAACAATTCCAGTTATTTTACTAAATACCGAATTTTCGTCTTCTATTTTTTATACAAATCAGACGGCCGGTCCGATATTCAGTTCTGAGTATCTAATCCTAGAAGTAATATTAATGTCACAATCCAAAACCAACTTGCAGTTTTTCTGCTATAATTTCACAGATCAGGAAAATCATTTTAAAGCTCGTGTTTTAAGAGGTCCACATTCAATAGTCTTTATTGATAAAGACTCCCAGTGGCATGCTGTAGCTATTTGGTGTTTTGGGCCAGTGATTTGGTAACACTATGTAACACAATTTTGTTCCTGGGTAGTAAGTGTTATTTCCTAATTGCTTATGCCTCAAAAGTATAGAAAATGGCTATTATTCCCCACAAACTTTGCTTTTGTGACCAGGACAGTGATATTTTGAAATTTACCTATTTCCAATGAGAAAACAGGTGAATTTGTGTCTTTTCGTTCACATAAAGTCAGAAAAAAAACAACATATGAATCCAAATTAACATGTATTTATACAAAAGTAATACAAAAATGACTACAAAAGATTTAGAAGTGAGTAGTTTTTCAAGATTTACGATTATACTGTAAATCACTTTCACAAATCAGCCCCCAAATGTAGTCTCCCATCATGTTCTCGTTATACTGTCCTTGGTAGCGGCGTTCAAAGTCCAGTATATCCTGGTGGAAGCGCCTTGCTCCTCCGAGCACGCTCCCATGTTCTCCTTGAATTTATCAAGATGAGCATCAAGGATATGGACTTTGAGGGACATCCTACAGCCCATTGTGCCGTGGTTCTTCACCAGAGTCTCAACCAGCTCCACATAGTTTTTCGGCCTTGTGATTGCCCAGGAAGCCCCGAACCACTGCGACAAAGCTGTTCCAAGCCGCTTTCTCCTTACTA
This sequence comes from Huso huso, assembly GCA_036884735.1. NCBI lineage: Eukaryota > Metazoa > Chordata > Actinopteri > Acipenseriformes > Acipenseridae > Huso > Huso huso. The sequence goes on along the minus strand of CM072714.1, from coordinate 3,921,076 downwards.
GTGAGCTTCTTGGGGAATTCATTGCACTCAGGATCTTCTTTATCTGTGGTCCGGCGAAGACACCGGCTTTGACCTTTGCCTCAGACAGCAGGGAAGAAGTCTTGAAGGTACTTGAAGGCTGCCGACTCCTTATCTAGAGCTCTGACAAATTGTTTCAGAAGGCCCAATTTGATGTGCAGTGGTGGCATCAGCACCTTCCTGGCTCCCACTTGACGTTGTTCCTCCCCACAGAGAACTCGGTCCGCTTGGAAGGGTCCACCATGCAGAAGTAGCAGTTGCTTGAGTGGTCAGTGGTTCCCCCCAAATTCCTGGGATACCGAACTTCATGGCTCTTTTCCCCTCTGTACCATCCTACAAAAATACATTTATTTCACCCATGACTAACAAGAGATTCTCGCAACATTTTTCATTTATGATATATTTTTCAATAACATTGAAAATTGTAAAACATTTTAAAATTAAAACTTTTACAATTTTAAAAATTAACAAATTTTATAACATAAAATTCGAGCAACAATTGTCCATCTTACCTTCCAGAGTTGTTTTGCAGTGCTCTTGGGTGAAATGAGGTGCCCAGGGTTTGTCTTGATCCCGACAGGCATGCGAAATATGCTATGTAGGCCTCACACATCTTAGCAGATGCTTCCACGGAGTACTTTTTCGCTCTTGTCTTGATAAATTGGCGCGCAACATAGCAAAATGCGTCTGCGGATGCTTGCAACCTCTTGATGCCATCTCAGAAAAATGCAGATATGTATCCACTTAGGCAGCTGGAACTAAACTGAACTGGTGGGCTTAAGGGCCCTGTATTTATACTACTATTTATATTACTGGAAAGTTACTCCAAGTTACCCAAGTTTACTCAGCACTGAATCTATCTGGAATGTTCTGGAAAATAGGTAAATTTCAAAATATCACTGTCCTGGTCACAAAAGCAAAGTTTGTGAGGAATAATAGCCATTTTCTATACTTTTGAGGCATAAGCAATTAGGAAATAACACTTACTACCTAGAAACAAACAAAAAAAAAAATTGTTACACGGTGTAATAGTTTTGAAATTCTTGACACTGTTTTTAATAAACTTGTGCTTTGCCTCAAATCTCATTACCCAGAAATGCAATAATGGATCTGTTTCTCTGATGCATCTGGGATAATGAATCATGAAATGGTGCTTTGGAATCGAATTGCATTGTGGGTATAGCTCTCTGAAAAGCTTATGATGTTCTGCAATTAGGTGCTTGAGATACACTGTCATACCCTCAGTAATCACTGGTGAAAAAACAATATTGACAATATTTAACAACATCAGAAGCAAGCTCAGATTTTTGTTTCCCTCATTTACAATGTCTCCAAATACTAGGGGAAGATTTCTAATTAAGCAGAATGTCTGAATTATTATTATTTATTTCTTAGCAGACGCCCTTATCCAGGGCGACTTACAATTGTTACAAGATAACACATTATTTTTTACATACAATTCTCCATTTATACAGTTGGGTTTTTACTGGAGCAATCTAGGTAAAGTACCTTGCTCAAGGGCACAGCAGCAGTGTCTCCCCACCTGGGATTGAACCCACGACCCTCCGGTCAAGAGTCCAGAGCCCTAACCACTACTCCACACTGCTGACCGCATCGCATTGAGCTCTATCCCATTGCCAGACTGCTCTAGATTGAACCTTGGATGATTCATTCTCCCCAACAAACCATAATTGTAAGAGTGAATTCTATTAATGATGTCACGCTTGGAGATGACACTGTCAGAGAGAGAGCCAAAAAGCAACTTCATTTCATACTGGGGGACGCCTTCGAGGACATCGCGCATAATATCAAAAGCAAAATGATCAGAAATGTGAAAGAAACTGTAAGTCATTCAGCAAACAATATCGCTTCATTCCAAAGGAGGAGGGTCATGTAGGGTCTGCTAACAGATCATTGCAATGCTGTTCATGCAAAACTCTGTCACGTAATATGATGTTAGAATCATCATCGCTGAATACTGACTGAGACGCATTCTTATCAATCAAGCAGAGTCGACAGAAAAAAAAAACTGAACTGAAAGATTCCCTGAACCCCAGAAGTGTGTGCACCCCTAAGGTATCTCCTGTGAACTGAGCAACTGTACCATCAATTAGTTCTTCAGAAAAAGGAACTTTAATTCCAGGACTTTCAAGAATTTATTAATCATCAACGTGAGGTTGTGGTATAGCATTAAATCCATACTTTTTAATATCTTGTGTGTGGAACAGTGAAACAAGGTGAATATTCATCAGTGCTGAATTTACCTTTGGTGAAAGATTTCTAAGAATAAAATATAAGCTTCCAATTTGATGTATCTCTTGCTTGGATCCTAATGGGTTTGCAGTTCCAAAATCATCCTAGTAAAGTTGTATTTGGAATGCATTTCTATGCCGAGAGAAAAGTGGATGATTTCTATAGCAGCTGCCGTCACAAAAAATCTTTATAAACCGCGTTTTGTTCACAGGGTTGTACAATAGGATTACAAATGTCTGGACTCCTAAATATAAACTTTGAAGTTTCTAACAATGGAATATAAATACACTTGTCAGTTACAGGATCGTGATCATATGTGCCTGTATCCCGGTTTCTTCTGTGTCAAATATTCCTCCTAGAGGGACCTCAACAGACTCCACTACACCTCGTTTTCACTGAAATGTCTTTTTCCATTTAGCTTCAGTATTAATGTTTGTAAATGGATTTTCAGAGATGTTGGTTTCTATCCTGTGTGAGTTAGCTGGTGTTCTTGAAGGTCACATTTCTGATTAAAATTCTTTCCACAATCTGCACAGTGAAACAGTTTCTCTCCTGTGTGAATTCGCTGGTGTAACTGAAGTAAAGTTTTATGATTAAAACCTTTCCCACAATCAGCACAGTGAAACGGTTTATCTGTACTGTGAGTTAGCTGGTGTGATTGAAGGTTAGATTTGTGATGAAAACGCCTCCACAGTCAGGACACTCATCGGTTTCTCTCCTGTGTGAATTCGCTGGTGTGATTGAAGGTAATATTTCTGATTAAAACTCTTCCCACAATCAGCACATTGAAACGGTTTCTCTCCTGTGTGAATTCGCTGGTGTAACTGAAGTCTACATTTGTGATTAAAACTCTTCCCACAATCAGCACAGTGAAACGGTTTCTCTCCCTTGTGAATTCGCTGGTGTGCTTCAAGTAAAGTTTTACAATTAAAACCTTTCCCACAATCAGCACAGTGAAATGGTTTATCTGTACTGTGTGTTAGCTGGTGTGATTGAAGGTTAGATTTCTGAGTAAAACGCCTCCCACAGTCAGGACACTCATACGGTTTCTCTCCTGTGTGAGTTCGCTGGTGTGTTTGAAGGTTACCTTTATGATTAAACGCCTCCCACAGTCAGGACACTCATACGGTTTCTCTCCTGTGTGAGTTCGTTGGTGTTTTGAAGGTCACATTTCTGATTAAAACTCTTCCCACAATCAGCACATTGAAACGGTTTCTCCCTTGTGAATTCGGCTGGTGTGTTTGAAGGTTACATTTTGTGATTAAAACTCTTCCCACAATCAGCACAGTGAAACGGTTTCTCTCCTTAATGAATTAAGCTGGTGTGTTTGAAGGTTACATTTGTGATTAAAACTCTTCCACAAACAGCACATTAAACGGTTTCTCTCCCTTGTGAATTCGCTGGTGTGTTTGAAGGTTACATTTCTGATTAAAACTCTTCCCACAATCAGCACAGTGAAACGGTTTCTCTCCCTTTGTGAATTAGCTGGTGTGCTTGAGCGTTACTTTTTCTCAATAAAACTCTTCCCAGAGTCAGGACACTTTCGTATGTTTTATCTCCTGTGTGAATACGTTGGAACAGTTTTAATCAGTTATGCGTCTGAATGTCTTCCACAATCAGCACAGTGAAATGGTTTATCTGTACTGTGAGTTAGCTGGTGTGTTTGATCACCTTTCTGATTAAAATGCCTCCCACAATCAGCACAGTGAAACGGTTTCTCTCCCTAGTGAATTCGCTGGTGTCTTTGAAGGTGTCCTTTCTGATTAAAACTCCTCCCACAGTCAGGACACTCGTACGGTTTCTCTCCCTTGTGAATTTGCTGGTGTCTTTGAAGGCTTCCTTTCTGATTAAAACTCCTCCCACAGTCAGGACACTCGTATGGTTTCTCTCCTGTGTGAGTTAGCTGGTGTAGTTTTAATCCAGTTGCAAATCTGAATGTCTTCCCACACTCTGTACAGTGATTGGGTTTGTCTCCTGTGTGAATACGCTGGTGTGGAGTCGCTGTATATCCCACAGGAAGTGGTCGGCTATCTTGTGCAGAAAGATTCTGAACAGAGTCAGTTCTCAGTTTCTTCACATATTCATCGTGGGGTGTCGACTCTCTGTGTTTCTGCTTACGCTGCAGTTTCCCATCAGAAGAGATTTTGCTCTGGGGTGTTGGAGTGCAGGTCGTCTTCCTAGATCTGCTTTAAGCGCAGGAAACAAGCCAAGGTTACTGCACAGCATTGAATCACAGCCACTTTCCTGCAAGGCTTCACCTCACAGCCATCACTGTTAACAATTAGAACATTGAAAAGCAAGACAAATGATAAACTCTTAATCTTTCACAAAACAATTGCAATTCTTATATAAACTGTATTTTGACATTCTACTCACATGATGTGCTGCTGGACGACATCGCTCCTTCCTCCTTTCCATCTGCAGCTCTTTCCTGAGGGGGGGTGATGTTTCCTCTGAATGGGCACAGTGCCCTCTTCTCCAACACTAGAACCAGTGTCTTCAGAGACAGGCTGATTGGGTTTCATGCAGATCTGTTCAGGAGGATAATCTTCTACAATGGCTAGATTCCATCTTAACTATATTCTCCTCCAGCGTATCGGCTTTATTTTCTTTACTAACTTCCTCTGTGATGTGAACACACTCCAGCTCTGCGGCCTCCTCTTTAATGTGGACAGGTTCAAGTTCAAGGATCTCTTTACTTTCTACAATTGTCAGGTCTGTAATCTCCATTATTCTTCCACACCACTCCTGATCACAGATTTCCTCTTGTGTGTAAACAGCTTCCATCACTGGACCCTCCTCTGCTTCACTGAAAACAGGTCTCTCTCAGAATCTGCGTCAAACAAAATTATACATGCTTTTAACTCTCACTGTACAAATAAATACAATCATGTAATTCTGTGGAGTTTATAACTGTATGAAATAACACATCATGGATATTATATATGCAACATTGTGAACGGTGCCTTCTTCAAGGAAACACAATCATTACAGTAGTGCTGTATTTAATTGTATTTTTTTAATGAATGGAAGGGTTACAAGAACCATAACATTATTAAACTCACCTTGAACTCTGATGAATAATCCTGGTTCTCATTCCTCTGAAAGTCTTGTTCATTGCAGTCAGGGTTCATGTTTCTGAGAGGTTGTTTTAATGTCTGCATCTGCAGCGTTCATGCATTCTCGCACTGCTCAACTCGCTCTCTGATATTTCCAATCTCAGCTTCAGACTTTCATTCTCTTTCTCCTTTCCAGCCATTTCCATTTGGAATTCAGTGAATTTGCCGCCGACAACTTTTGTGATTTCGCACAAGACGGTGTCTACAGCCACTTTCACTGCGTGCTCGATGGTAGAGGCGAGCTCGTCTTGAAAAAGAACGACACGGAGACACTGACGTCCATCTTCACTGACTGTTAACTTGAGACTGATATCCTTTCTGTATTCACGCTTTTTATTATGAATAATATTGGGGCCTCTCTTTGTTATTCAGTCAGCACTTGACTTATTTAGCAAATTTCTCTGCCGCTGCAGCTCAACAACCCCGCAGTCCCCACACATGTAAACAAACACACACTTCCGCTTCCTCCCTGCTCCCATGGAGACGAGCGCGTCGTGACGTCACGTTAGCGGATTGGCGCCTCCTGCTGGAAACACCCGGATGGAAGCTGACGGTCTCATGGCAAATTTCGCCCCCTGCCAAATTTGTCCCCCCTGAGAGTCATGTGACATGTCAGCGTTCTGTTGCTATACGCGTCACTGCTTTTGCTCCACAGATCTTGACACTGACAGTTGGGTTAGTTGGCGCCGTCGTACAATTGTAATCAAATAATTTCTCTTTTACAGGACAAATTTGTAATACTGTGTTTTTCCCCCTCAAACTACATTTATCAATCGATATGGATCACTTGAGCGGTATATCGCTACCTCAGCACAGGTGAGTATCTGAACAAGCCACCAAAAGAGAAGGGGCTATCAGAAAGCCAGTACATTCGTTTGAAGGTAAAAAAAAATAAATATTGAAAATTAATATTAATACATTATAAGTTATTGAAGCCGCCTGTATTTTGAAGATGTACATCTGAATAAATGATAAACGATATTATTATGTAATATATATATATATTTTAATTTTCATTTTAATTGGTATGGTAGTCTTGGTTTTCTGAGCTGCTGAATTACTGCCTGACTTGAGTATTTCAGGGCAGAGATATCAAAAGTAAACTGGATGTCAGTTTCCACCCACCTTGTTTAATATGGTTATATTGAACCAGCTGGGCGGGGGCTGATTCACTGTATTGAAGTGAAATTGTGCCAAATAAGGTGTGTGTAACATGATATAAAAGTACAGTAGATGTAATTCTAAAGTATTAAACAACTTCACATTTACGTGTACATGTTTCAGACATTAATGCTTCAATTTCAAATTCGATTTCATTCTTATTAACTGATATTAACAATTACATATTATAAAGTTGAGAGCATGAAATGTCCATATGATTTACTGATAACACGTCACTATAAATTGGTGATGTCATTTTTTGACAGGCAGCCTCTTTAAAGTCCTTCTTTTTTGTGGGTTATGTGAAGGCATTTAAAGTTCTGTTAAACCTGCTCACGCCCCACTCCATCGGTCAGGACCTTGGCGTGGTGGACGGGCTTTTACCAAAAGCTGACCTGCAGTATAGTGTTTTTTTTTCACTATGCTTTCGCATTAAAGTCCTGGATCGCACGTTACAATGGAAATATGCAATCTGATCATGTACTTGTTTTATTGTGAAGAACAGAAAAAAAAAGTTTGCTACATTTTTCAACACATGTGCCTTTTTTTGTGAATGTCTTTCTGGTTTGGACAACTACACCTGATACACAACCCACTAAAATGATTGAGTGCAGATTTCTGCTCGCCATGCAGTGCTCTGTTAAAGGGTTCCCCAGCACTAAGACTGGACAACTCGGATCTACATTGACTTCTATTCTAGGATTTACAAATCGACATCCTGTATGCTTCATTAATTAAGAAACCTGAATTATACACACTAAAGTCAGGGACAATATGTAGTGGTTAACAATCATATTGCTTCTAGTTCCAAATTTATACTTTTGAGTGTTTGAAGTTATGGAAGAAACATTCTTACTTTTAGCATATCATATAATTTGACTTCATACATATTTAACAAATGCATATACAGTATTACTGATAACAAAAACAACCACCAATCTGCAGACCTGCTTTGAGAATGACTCGGGGCTCCATTCGGGACGATGCCAATGATCTGACAAACAGTGTAGGAGTAGCAAGCATACCATGAGGTGTATTACTTCATTTTAATGACAAGTTATATGGTTAAGCGAAAGAAATGTGTTTGCAGATTTAATTGCAAGACCATGCATGAATAATGCTAAGATTAAATCTTTGACCTGTTCATTCCTTTAATTTTGACATTCCTAAATATTTCTCACAATATACACTGAAGCTACTGTACCTAACCTATATTAATCATATTGGTGTAAATAACAATATTTGTTGATCACAAACTTATTGGCACATTTTCAATTAAAGTCTGTAAGTTAAGTTGGTCTTAATTGAGTTAGTCACTATTAATCAATTAGAAACCACTACTTATCAATTTAGCAATATTATAAAAAAAAAAAACCATTAGCTGTAAAAACGCACAGAAACTGAAGCAAAATAGTTTG
>CM072714.1:3906196-3912607 GCA_036884735.1 Huso huso | reverse complement strand
GGGGGTCGGGGGTCGGGGGGTGGGGGGGGGGGGGGGGGGGTTGGGGGTCGGGGGTGGGGGGTATTCAGAGAGGGGCTGCGTTTCCTTCAGGTTGAGTCCTCTGACACGATTAGATTGTCCAAGGCTCCGAGCTCTGAAAAATAATAATAATAATAATAATAATAAATAAAATATTCTATACAAAAGTTTTCCCATCACCCTATAGAGTCATAAAGTGGAATGAAAGCTGCTGAATAATGTTACCTTAACATATTATGTATTTCTTAGCAGACGCCCTTATCCAGAGCGACTTACAATTGTTACAAGATATCACATTATTTTTAACATACAATTCCCCTTTTATACAGTTGGGTTTTTACTGGAGCAATCTAGGTAAAGTACCTTGCTCAAGGGTACAGCAGCAGTGTCCCCCACCTGGGATTGAACCCACGACCCTCCGGTCAAGAGTCCAGAGCCCTAACCACTACTCCACGCTGCTCCCCTAACATAATGAATTACACTCCACTTTGTAACTGGAGTACTGTTGTTATGGCTTCCGGTAGACTTGCGATATCATTTTGTAGTTGCATTTATTACATGATGTTAAATAAAAAATAGAATTTGTGTCCAGAGCTGTAGATGGGGGCACAGGGTTAGGGGTTAGGGGTTAGGGGTTAGTGGTTAGGGGTTATGGGTTAGGGGTTAGGGGTTAGGAGCTGCACAGGGTTTAGCAGCTCCTTAAGGCTTTGCTGTTACCTTTCAGTCGAAGGTAGGTCATGAAATCCAGGACAGTCTCATCTATCGGCTGCACGTTGGGAGCTGAGGAGACAGACAGAGACAGATAGTGAGAGACTATCAACTGCACAACGCACGTGTCCTTCATTCGAGAACTACACTTCCCAGCATGCCTCCTCACCTGCAGCAATGGTGAAGGACGCTGGGAGCTGTAGTTCTTAATTGCTGTGACTCGTTACAGCACTAGCTGGAGCTACAACGAGCCCACGCTGTGGTCTGGAATCACAGTTTGTAGTTAAAGAACTACAGCTCCCAGCATCCTTCACCATTGCTGCAATTGAAAAGGCATGCTGGGAACTGTAGTTCTAGCTAGTGCTGCAACACTGGTGTGTAATATTCTAACATAGTGGCAGGCAGACAGACAGACAGGGAAGGGTATGGCTGTCGTTCTCTTACTGTAAACATCCTCGGCTTTCTTGTAACTTTCCTCCACAGCGTCGCGCTTTCCTGCAAGACCACCTTTATCATTGAGGGTCCGATGAGCATCTGAGAGAGGAAGAGACGGGGGGAGAGAGAGAGGGAGAGGGGGAGGGGGAGAGAGGAGCGGAGAGGAGAGGGAGAGAGGGAGAGAGAGAGAGGAGGGGGAGTGGGATAGAGAGAGAGAGAGGAGAAAGAGAGGAGAGGAGAAGGAGAGAGGGAGAGAGGAGAGGAGGGGGAGGGGGATAGAGAGAGAGGGGAAAAAGAGAGGAGAGGAAAGGGATTGAGGGAGGAGAAAGAGAGGAGAGGAGAAAGAGAGGAGAGGGAGGGAGAGAAGAGGAGACGGAGGAGGAGAGAGAGAGAAGAGGAGAGGGAGGGGGACAGGAGAGGAGAGGAAGAGAGAGAGAGAGATAAGAGGAGAGGGAGGAGGGAAGGGTTAGGACTGCACTTATACTCAGTAAGCAGTATTTGGTCGGCAGGTTTTAAATCAATCAAAACTCGCCTGTTTATTAATTTGTCTATTTCAAAGCGAGAAAAGCCGTCCTTCCCTCAGCTTTACAATGAAGTGCCCGTCAATGGGGGATAACTTAAGTGTTTTAAAAGCCGATCGGAAGTGAATTTTCCTCTCATCCTCGTATCGAGGAGAGCTAGAACATGCATCTGACCTTTCGTATTCTTCAACTCGACCGCTGTGCAAGCTGGGAAATGTAGTTCTTTATCAGAGCTTAATCAGGGACTGCACCCTGCCCCGGACTACAGCTATGGCCAAACGTTTAGCATCACCTAGAATTTTAGGATTGAGAAAATTAAAAAAAAAGAAACTGCAGCCGGGATCAATAGGCACCTGAGCTCGAATCTGTAAGAAGGGATCTGGGGAGAGACAGGGGTTCAAATCCACGCCCTCGCCGGACAGAGGCTCTCCCTTTGGGGAACAGAGAGAGATGAGCTCGAAAAGAAACATCTGAGAGAGAGAGAGAGAGAGAGAGAGAGAGAGAGAGAGAGAGAGAGAGAGAGAGAGAGAGAGAGGAGTGGAGAGAGAGAGAGAGAAGAGAGAGAAAGAGAGAGAGAGAGAGAGGAGAGAGAGGAGAGGAGAGAGGAGAGGAGAGAGAGAGAGGAGAGAGAGAGGAGAGAGGAGAGAGAGGAGAGAGAGGAGAGAGAGAGAAGGGAGGAGTGGAGAATGAGGAGAGGGGAGGGATGGAGGAGAGGGAGAGGAAGGAGGAAGGGAGAGTGGGGGAGAGGAGGGAGGGAGACGAGAGAAGAGAGAGAGGAACGAGAAGGGAGGAGTGGAGAAAGAGGAGTGGGGAGGGATGGAGGAGAGAGAGGGGAAGGATGGAAAGAAGAAGGGAGAGTGGGGTAGAGGAGGGAGGGGGAAGAGAGTAAAGAGAGAGAGGTGAGAAAGATGACAAGGGGAGAGAAAGAGTGGGAAATGAAAAGGGGAGGGAGGAGGGGAGGAATGTGGAGAGGTACAGACAGGAGGAGAGGTTGAGGGAATCGGAACAGAGAAAGAGGGAGGGGGAAGGGTTTGTCAGAAAAGCGGGTAGAGAATTAGAATCAGAGAGAGATAAATTGGAGAGGGGGAGAGATGAGAGAGGGGGAGAAGGAGAGGTAGAAAGTGGGACCAACACAGACAGACAGACAGACAGACAGATGGATATAGAGATGTGTCTCTCCCTCTCCCTCTCTCATTTGAATAAATCATCGCTAGGTAGTGAGAGATCAGTACTAACCAGGGGCTGGGGAATTAGACTGAAAAACCTCAGAGTGGAGGGATGTGCGTGTGCAAATATCACTTATTATTATTATTATTATTATTATTATTTATTAGATTTCTTTTTAATTTGGTAAAAAAAAAGGCATTCAAAATACCACCGTGGGCCAAATTCTCAAAAGACGTCATTCTTTTCAAAAAGGAGAAACGCTCCCAAACGAGCTCAGAATTTTAATGTGTATTTTTTTTGCATGATATAACCCTAACCCTAAACCCCAACCCCGCTAACCCTTTTCTGATACAATTGTAAACATAAGAACATAAGAAAGTTTCCAAACGAGAGGAGCCCCCCCCATTCGGCCCATCTTGCTCGTTTGGTTGTTAGTAGCTGATTGATCCCAGAATCTCATCAAGCAGCTTCTTGAAGGATCCCAGGGTGTCAGCTTCAACAACATTACTGGGGAGTTGGTTCCAGACCCTCACAATTCTCTGTGTAAAAAAGTGCCTCCTATTTTCTGTTCTGAATGCCCCTTTATCTAATCTCCATTTGTGACCCCAGGTGCTTGTTTTTCAGGTCGAAAAAGTCCCCTGTATAATAACATTGTATTTTAAGCAAACATGTATTTACTCATTAACTACTAAGCAAATCCACACAGTAATCAGAGACAGTTAATGGAAAGATAAACATTGCACTAATAATAATTTTGAGTACCTACAGCTCTGGCTAAAAGTTTAGCATCACCCTCCATATAGAATGAACTCATTTTGCTTGGTAAAGTCGAATGAAACCTGCTGAATAATGTCAGGTTCAAATATTGAATTACATTATTATCATTATTTGTTTATTTAGCAGTCGCCTTTATCCAAGGCGACTTACAGAGACTAGGGTGTGTGAACTATGCATCAGCTGCAGAGTCACTTACAACTACGTCTCACCCGAAAGACGGAGCACAAGGAGGTTAAGTGACTTGCTCAGGGTCACCCACAGTGAGTCAGTGAGTGAGCCGGGATTTCAACCTCCTGGTTCAAGCCCGTTTCTTTAACCACTGAGCCACCAAACCTCTGGTAGCCAACGTAACACAATACATCATAAATTAACAATGATGCATTTCTCTGTATTTAAAGTATTATGGATTTTCTTGTTGTTACTGCATCTTGTAAAGCGCTTTGCGATGGCGGTCCGCTGTGAAAGGCGCTATATAATATAAAGACTGATAGATTGATTGATTGATTGATTGATTACCAGATTAAACGTCACACAAGAGGGCTGCTGTTCACAGCGAACGCTGCAACAACAGAAACATGACCGCAATGTTTTATACTTACGAGGGCCGAGGAGATAACCGGCGCTGTTCAAAGTCCATCCCCTTTTGTCTTTCCCCTGGAACAAGTAAACACATCAGGATTAATGAAGGTTAGACTCTCAGGGAGAGCTGGTGAGGTGACAGTGAAACTCCCCTGATCAGAACCGCGTTCCTGGATCCTCAGCCGATGCGCTAGCCTTGCACTGCTAACATGTCAGATATACTGTTTGTGAACTGGTTGCATCCTTGTTCATATTGTATTCTAGCAGTGTCATTATTTTACATAGCATCCTAGTTCCTGTTGTATTCTAGTAGTGTTATTATTATACATAGCATCCTAGTTCATATTGTATTCTAGTATATTATACATAGCATCCTAGTTCATATTGTATTCTAGTAGTGTTATTATTATACATAGCATCCTAGTTCATATTGTTCTAGTTCTAGTCCTAGTTCATATTGTTATTATTATTACATAGCATCCTAGTTCATATTGTATTTTAGTAGTGTTAGTTATTATTACACAGCATCCTAGTTCATATTGTATTCTAGTAGTGTTATTATTATACATAGCATCCTAGTTCTAGTAGTGTTATTATTCTAGCATCCTAGTTCATATTGATTCTAGTAGTGTTATTATTATACATAGCATCCTAGTTCATATTGTATTCTAGTAGTGTTATTATTATACATAGCATCCTAGTTCATATTGTATTCTCTATTAGTGTTATTAGTTCATACATATTCTAGTATCCTAGTTCATATTGTATTGTATTCTAGTAGTGTTATTATTATACATAGCATCCTAGTTCATATTGGATTCTAGTAGTGTTATTATTTGGATTCTACATAGCATCCTAGTTCATATTGTAGTTCTAGTTCATTATTGTATTCTAGTTCATATTGTATTCTAGTAGTGTTATTATTATACAGCATCCTAGTTCATTGTTGTATTCTAGTAGTGTTATTATATTATAGCATAGCATCCTAGTTCATGTTGTATTCTAGTAGTGTTATTATTATACATAGCATCCTAGTTCATGTTGTATTCTAGTAGTGTTATTATTATACATAGCATCCTAGTTCATATTGTATTCTAGTAGTGTTATTATTATACATAGCATCCTAGTTCATGTTGTATTCTAGTAGTGTTATTATTATACAGAGCATCCTAGTTCATATTGTATTCTAGCAGTGTTGTTATTATACATAGCATCCTAGTTCATATTGTATTCTAGTAGTGTTATTATTATACATAGCATCCTAGTTCATATTGTATTCTAGTAGTGTTATTATTATACATAGCATCCTAGTTCATATTGTATTCTAGTAGTGTTATTATTATACATAGCATCCTAGTTCATATTGGATTCTAGTAGTGTTATTATTATACACAGCATCCTAGTTCATGTTGTATTCTAGTAGTGTTATTATTATACACAGCATCCTAGTTCTATTGTATTCTAGTTGTATTCTAGTTCATAGTGTTATTATTATAGCATCCTAGTTCATCCTAGTTCATATTGGATTCTAGTAGTGTTATTATTATACATATCATCCTAGTTCATATTGGATTCTAAAGCCGCTCAGTAATCAGTGATATAGGAACAACAGGCTACGCCGCTTTGTGCTTTAATTAATTAGGCATCTTAAACAACTTCTAAAAAGCTATTGTACCATTTGGGGCTCTGTGATTCCATTTCTCGCTCGTTTGCCTATTTAGAAGTTCAGTTCCATTGGTTTGATTTCACACGCATTACAGATGACAGCTACAGACTCAATGGGCGCTCTTATAAATACATGTGTTTCAAAATACAAAACTTACACTGAAAGTCAGGCCGAGTGATTGTGAAACCAGGCCACAGAGAATCAAGGAGAGGCAAAGCAGCGTCCTGGGGTGTTGCATCTGAAACACAAAACCATAAGGACTGCAGCAGATCCGACACAGCGTGGATAAAGAGGGGTTCAAGATAGAGTCGGGCCAAATCTGCGGGCGACAGAGCTCCGCGGGAAACCTCAGAATTCGCATTCTCCCGCAGATTCCTGCCGTGTTCTGTTAAGCGATCATAAACACGCTGCTACTAACAGAGCCTGGCTGTTCGCTGTTTTAGTTTTCTGTTCAATTGACAGATGTGTTTGTCTCCTTGAGAAAGTCGGAGATCGTTAAAGAATCGTGGCTTTGCAAATGCGTTGCAGTAAGAAGTCTCA
>CM072714.1:3698696-3901196 GCA_036884735.1 Huso huso | reverse complement strand
CCGCAGTGTGCTAATGCGAGCTCTCGAATGGAGGTACGTATTTAAATGAGTCACCGGCTCCCTCAGCTCTGCGAATTAATAGGACTCAAGAGGCCCTCCGCTCCCGGGTAATCAATCCTTCACAAGTGCGCTAGAGATCCGAGCCAGGGAATTCAACGCAGGATGAGCCTATCGGAAGTTCTGTTTCAACTGTTATTTTTGTGCGGCAAAACTTTTCTTCGTGTGTCTGTGTGTGTGTGTGTGTCTGTTTCTCTGAATGTATCGCTGTGTGTGTGTGTGTGTGTGTGTGTGTGTGTGTGTGTGTGTGTCTGTTTCTCTGAATGTATCGCTGTGTGTGTGTGTGTGTGTCTGTTTCTCTGAATGTATCGCTGTGTGTGTGTGTGTGTGTGTCTGTTTCTCTGAATGTGTCGCTGTGTGTGTGTGTGTGTGTCTGTTTCTCTGAATGTATCGCTGTGTGTGTGTGTGTGTGTGTCTGTTTCTCTGAATGTATCGCTGTGCGTGTCTGTGTGTGTGTGTGTTGTGTGTGTGTGTGTGTGTGTGTGTGTGTGTGTGTGTGTGTGTGTGTGTGTGTGTGTGTGGGTGTGTGTGTGTGTGTCTGTCTCTGTGTGTGTGTATGTGTGTGTGTCTGTCTCTGTGTGTGTGTGTGTGTGTGTCTGTGTGTGTGTCTGTGTGTCTGTGTGTGTGTCTGGGTGTGTGTGTGTCTGGGTGAGTGTGTGTGTGTGTGTCTGTCTGTGTGTGTGTGTGTGTGTCTGTCTGTGTGTGTGTGTGTGTCTGTGTGTGTGTGTGTGTGTGTGTCTGGGTGTGTCTGTGTGTGTGTGTCTGTGTGTGTGTGTGTGTGTGTGTGTGTGTGTGTGTGTGTGTCTGGGTGTGTGTGTGTCTGTCTGTGGGTGTGTCTGTGTGTGTGTGTGTGTGTGTGTGTCTGTGTCTGTGTGTGTCTGTGTGTGTGTGTGTGTGTCTGTGTGTGTGTGTGTGTGTGTGTGTGTGTGTGTGTGTGTGTGTGTGTGTCTGTGTGTGTGTGTGTCTGGTGTGTGTGTGTGTGTGTGTGTGTGTGTGTGTGTGTGTGTGTGTCTGTGTGTCTGTGTGTGTGTGTGTGTGTGTGTGTGTGTGTGTGTGTGTGTGTGTGTGTGTGTGTCTGTGTGTGTGTGTCTGTGTGTGTCTGTCTGTCTGTGTGTCTGTGTGTCTGTGTGTGTGTGTGTGTGTGTGTGTGTGTGTGTGTGTGTGTGTGTGTCTGTGTGTGTGTGTGTGTGTGTGTGTGTGTGTGTGTGTGTGTGTGTGTGTGTGTGTGTGTGTGTGTGTGTGTGTGTGTGTGTGTGTGTGTGTGTGTGTGTGTCTGTCTGTGTGTGTGTGTGTGTGTGTCTGTGTGTGTGTGTCTGTCTGTGTGTGTGTGTGTGTGTGTGTGTGTGTGTGTGTGTGTGTGTGTGTGTGTGTGTGTGTGTGTGTGTGTGTGTGTGTGTGTGTGTGTCTGTGTGTGTTTCTGTGTTGTGTTTTATTTATGTATTTAACGTTTATTTAACCAGAAAAGTCCCGTTGATATTCAAATCTATCTCTTTATTTTTTCAAGAGAGACCTGGTTAAGAGACTGGCATATAACAGGGCTTCTGACTGTGCGTGTTTTACTCGACTTTTCTCCTCTCCTTTAAATTCGTGTCTCTCAATCACACTGAGAATCGCGTTCATAGTAACACTGATTTAATTTACAGCTCTTGTATTCTGTGGAACAACTGAATCGGCTTTTTTAAATCTGTCAGGCCTTAATTTGCCATTTACAAGCAGAACGTACAAACGAGACCGCGACATGTTAATAAGAGACTCCTCTTCATCAAAGCGAGAATTAAAAAATAAAGTGTTTTATGCGACACACACTTTGTATTACATGCGTTCTGTGGGACTGCCTTCACATCAATAAAGACGAGTCGCTTCCGCTTTGAAATGAAAAAGTCAGACTTGCCATGTAAAAGCCAATTTAGTTTCATTTTTTTTTTAAAAAACACGTAAATGAAATCAATTTTACGGTCGTGTGATTTCAAGAAGCGATATACTGGAGGTATTGCGCAGAGGTAATCTGTGCAGGAAACAGGCGAGTGTGTGAAAACGATCCATTCAAAACAAGCGGATCCAGCCACATAGTAAAGCACAGAGAGGTCTGGTAAAGCATAGAGAAGCATTGTAAAGCACAGAGAGGTGTGGTAAAGCATAGGGAAGCATTGTAAATCACAGAGAGGTGTGGTAAAGCATAGAGAAGCATTGTAAAGCACAGAGGGTCTGGTAAAGCATAGGGAAGCATTGTAAAAGCACAGAGAGGTCTGGTAAACATAGGGAAGCATTGTAAAAGCACAGAGGTCTGGTAAAGCATAGGGAAGCATTGTAAAGCCAGAGAGGTCTGGTAAAGCAAAAGCATTGTAAAGCACAGAGATCTGGTAAAGCAGAGGGAAGCATTGTAAAGCACAGAGAGGTGTGGTAAAGCATAGGGAAGCATTGTAAAGCACAGAGAGGTCTGGTAAAGCATAGGGAAGCATTGTAAAGCACAGAGAGGTCTGGTAAAGCATAGGGAAGCATTGTAAAGCACAGAGAGGTCTGGTAAAGCATAGGAAGCATTGTAAAGCACAGAGAGGTCTGGTAAAAGCATAGGGAAGCATTGTAAAGCACAGAGAGGTCTGGTAAAGCATAGGGAAGCATTGTAAAGCACAGAGAGGTCTGGTGAAGCATAGGGAGCATTGTGAAGCACAGAGAGGTCTGGTAAAGCACAGGGAAGCATTGTAAAGCACAGAGGGTCTGGTAAAGCATAGGAAGCATTGTAAAGCACAGAGAGGTCTGGTAAAGCATAGGGAAGCATTGTAAAGCACAGAGAGGTCTGGTAAAAGCATAGGGAAGCATTGTAAAAGCACAGAGGGTCTGGTAAAGCATAGGGAAGCATTGTAAAGCACAGAGAGGTCTGGTAAAGCATAGGGAAGCATTGTAAAAGCACAGAGAGGTCTGGTAAAAGGGGAAGCATTGTAAAGACGTCTGGTAAAGCACAGGGAAGCATTGTAAAGCACAGAGAGGTCTGGTAAAGCATAGGGAAGCATTGTAAAGCACAGAGAGGTCTGGTAAAGCATAAGCATTGTAAAGCTAAATGCACGTGCAAATGTACCATGCCCACGTTTGTCCCACTGTGTGTGACATCATTCGATTGACGTCACGTACGCTTCTTCGCCGTGCTTTACGGTAATTGACGGTCCAGGTTTGAACTAGTTGGTAAATTAAAGGAAAGCGGCGTGCCGGTGTTTCACGGACGCGCTTCGTGTTCAAAGCAGGGTTGAGAGAGAGGCGCGTCGTTTGTTTTCTGAGCTCCGAGTTCATTCAGAATGGATCTCTCAGTGAGACTGGCGATCATTTTGGGTTTAGTTCTGCTGCCGTTGCCACGGAAACCCGTCCTCTCTGAAGTCATTGTCGGTGAGTCGGGGGAGGATACGTCACATTCACAAGATTCGCCGGAAGTTTTCTTCACGGTTATTAAACTTATAGCCACGGTCATTGAACGTGTGTGTGTGTGTAGTGTATATATATATATATATATATATATATATATATATATATATATATATCACACACAGCGGTGTGCTCATTTATCCGAACACCCTGTTGCTTCTGTAGTTTTGATTTCTTGTATGTATGAAATCAAACCACTAGAACTGAAAATGGGCGCATTTGGCGATTGTCTAATTGAATTGACGACTTTAATGGGTCATACATGAAATTCACTTAAAACACAATCTTAACACACAGCCGCACGCAGTAAAACCCACGAGACTTTTTAGAAGTTAAGACGCCTAACTAAAACCACACACGTGTTTCAGTCCATGCGTTTGACCTCTGAATGAATATGGCTGCTATATTGAGACAGTGTGACTTTTTTAAGTTGCTTAGAGACGGTACACTTCTTCATAATGTTTGGTACAGAGCTGCATTCTAAGATTCTCTTATAAAATCCATTCTCACGGTGATGGGAATCAGACTCCTATTGCACAGCAGTGTGATCCAGTCCAGGTTTTACTGCTACCAGCTTGATCAGCCCCCAGTGTGTCTAGCTAACAAGCTCAGGTGTGTCTGATTATTAAACTCCCAGTGAAAGCAGGACTGGTCGGTGGTTTGCGCCCTGTCTCTGCAGATCGTCCGGTCATGTTGGCGTTCGGGGATTGGTCTCGCCACAGCACTTCCCTCTGGCTAAAGCCCGCCTTCTGCCTATTTGAGGAGTGGCTGGGAGAAGCTTTCGATAAAACGCTGGCCAATCGGGAGACCGCCTTCATTCAAGTGGAGGTCAGGAGAGACGGTAAGGATCCCAAATGTGTTTGATTTTAAAAAATGGGTTTATACAATACAGGGCTGGGAATCAGACTCCTATTGCACAGCAGTGTGATCCAGTCCAGGTTTTGCAACCAGCTTGATTAGCCATTGTATGGATGGGGTTCCGTTTCTTATAATTACAGCATTAATTCTGTCATTTATCAGTGATTATCAAGAACGTATAATTAAGACTCGGAAGACTTCTAATTGAAATGTACAGCAGATTATATAGATTTGATTCCAAAGGACAAACTTCCATGTATTTAATTTTCTGTTCCATTCAGTTATGTGAGGTGGTCAGCCGCCTCAAACAGCAGATTTAAGATCACAATCTCTTAACTATTGCCTTTTACCTGTGCTTATGAAACCTGGCCACAAACACGTTTTGATGGAAAACTGTCTGCTTATCGCTTAGCCATTACCTTATATACCACAGGTTAACCACAGATCAGTACCTCTAAAGCACAGGGAAGCATTGTAAAGCACAGAGAGGTCTGGTAAAGCATAGGGAAGCATTGTATAGCACAGAGAGGTCTGGTAAAGCATAGGGAAGCATTGTAAAGCACAGAGAGGTCTGGCAAAGCACAGGGAAGCATTGTAAAGCACAGAGAGGTCTGGTAAAGCATAGAAGCATTGTAAAGCACAGAGAGGTTGTAAAGCACAGAGAGGTCTGGTAAAGCATAGGGAAGCATTGTAAAAAAGCACAGAGAGGTCTGGTAAAGCATAGGGAAGCATTGTAAAAGCACAGAGAGGTCTGGTAAAGCATAGGGAAGCATTGTAAAGCACAGAGAGGTGTGGTAAAGCATAGGGAAGCATTGTAAAAAACAGAGAGGTCTGGTAAAGCATAGGAAGCATTGTAAAAAAGCACAAAGGTCATAAAGGGAAGCATTGTAAAGCACAGAGAGGTCTGGTAAAGCATAGGGAAGCATTGTAAAGGTCAAAGCATAGGGAAGCATTGTAAAACACAGAGAGGTCTGGTAAAGCATAGGGAAGCATTGTAAAAAGCACAGAGAGGTCTGGTAAAGCACAGGGAAGCATTGTAAAGCACAGAGAGGTCTGGTAAAGCATAGGGAAGCATTGTAAAGCACAGAGAAGTCTGGTAAAGCATAGGGAAGCATTGTAAAGCACAGAGAGGTCTGGTAAAGCATAGGGAAGCATTGTAAAGCACAGAGAGGTCTGGTAAAGCATAGGGAAGCATTGTAAAGCACAGAGAGGTCTGGTAAAGCATGTTAAAGAACAAACCATGATCAGATTTTTTTTTTTTTTATCAGATGACAACTCAACCTACAAGATGCCCACCCGCTTCTCCGTTCCGAACTGTGACCCCCTTTTTTCTGAACCCCAGAACGTGCAAGTGTTTGCCTACCAACTGGGTCCGGATATTAACTGCATCAATGACAGCTGTGTGGTGCAGGTGCTGCCAGACAGCAAGTACTGGTAAGAGGGGAAAGGGAGGGGTGTAGGGTGTGTGGGCGTGGCTATGGGTGTAGGGCAGGGCTGTGAGGTATGTGGGGCGGGGTTATGGCTGTATAGGGCGGGGTTGTAGGCAGGGACTCTGTAGAGAAATATTGTGACCGTTATTTCCAAGAATTGGTACTTGAATGACCTTTGCTGTACATTTCTAACAGAACAGAATTGAACAGACATCACTTATTGTTCAGCTGGCTTTGAGCTGCTTTGAGTTTATCTGGAGAATCTGCCAGACACACTTTCACAAACACTGAGACTGAATGGACTAGTGAAACCTGTGAGTTGAAGAAGGTCCTGAGCAAGTATCATCACAACCAGACGAGCGCTTCACAAGACGAGAGAGAGAGAGAGAGACAGAGAGAGAGAGAGACACACAGACAGAGGGGAGAGGAGAAGAGAGAGACGGAGAGAGAGGAGAGACAGAGACAGAGAGAGACAGACAGAGAGAGAGAGAGAGAGGGGAGAGAGACACAGAGAGAGAGGGGAGAGGAGACACAGAGAGACAGAGAAAGAGACTGACACAGAGAGAGAGAGACAGACTGTGAGAGAGAGAGAGAGACAGAGAGAGACCAACAGACACACAGACAGACAGAGCCTCCACACACACACACGTAGAGGCACACACAGGCACACACACACACACAGACAGACACAAGCTCAAAAGCGCAGCTCTTCTAAAAGCCAGACTTCACAGCGAAGCAACGGAGCCACTGGGAATGACCTGAAGCTCCTTCAGATAGTAACTGGAATGTGAAAACAAGCCATGTCAAACCAGTGCTGCTGACTGGGATGTGCTAAGCAATTGTGTGGGTGTGTGTTTTCAGGGTGCGCTATGCTTTGTACAACGAAGGCCAGGAACTCGTAGCAGCAACTAACTGGTCTGAGCCTCTCCTAACTAAAGGTGCGTTTTTATTTTTCTTATTAAACTGGTTTAGTTTGAGATCACATCATGAAGACTGAGGTACCGAGTGCAGTGGAGGCCCTGTGACGAGGTCTGTGTCAACCATAATAGATTTATAACTGTGACCCCTGCTTTTATAACATAAGACTTTGAGTCGTTAGTCATTGAATTCACTCTGAAGACACTGAGAAAGACTTCTAGTCGTTAGTCATTGAATTCACACTGAAGACCCTGAGAAAGACTTCTAGTCGTTAGTCATTGAATTCACACTGAAGACCCTGAGAGAGACTTCTAGTCGTTAGTCATTGAATTCACACTGAAGACCCTGAGAGAGACTTCGTCGTTAGCCATTGAATTCACACTGAAGACGCTGAGAAAGACTTCTAGTCATTAGTCATTGAATTCACACTGAAGACCCTGAGAAAGACTTCTAGTCGTTAGCCATTGAATTCACACTGAAGACACTGAGAAAGACTTCTAGTCGTGAGTCACTGAATTAAAGACTGATTTGCTTTTTAAAACACTCCGCGTGGAAGTTCATCTCCGTCAATTTGGTTCTGGATTGTAAAGGTGAGGGAAGGACAGCGTTGCACCCCTGTCTGTAAATACTTGTGCTCTCAGTCTCTCTCTCTCTCTCTCTCTGTTTCTTTCAGGAGAGCCGGAAGATCACCGCTCCTTGAACAAGCCCTTCGGTCGTTCAGGGGGGATGGTGGTCATCACTGTGATTCTCAGCGTTGCTATGTGCGTGCTGCTTGTCGCTATGACCGTTGCCTTGGTGATGGCTCGCAAGTGAGGCTGGCAATCCCACAAGTCTCTGCTTTGTAATCTGATCATTATTATTGACAGCTCTCCACCCTGAACTGAATGCTTAACCCTTGCAATAGCTGAGCTGTACTTAAATCTGTGGGGAAAATCTACAACATGTTTTTCGCTGCATCGTTACTTTTCTTAACTCCGGGGGTACACCCAAGATCTGTGTAACGAAGAGCTATTCAAGTACAGCCCACAAGGTGGCGATAAAGAGCCAGCAATGCTGCCTGTGCAGCAACGAGAGCTTTATCCATGCTGGCTCAGACCTGAATTAAACGAAAGGTTATGGCGACACCAAAGACGTGTTTTGTAACAGCTATGGACATAGTTTTGTTTTAATACAGACCACATATATCTCTCTATCTCTCAATAAATCTTCAGGGTAATTTAGTCCAGGGGAGGGTTTTCCAAAATTAAACTACTGAATTTAAACTGTCAATGTATTTCTCTGTGCTTAAATAAAGATGCGTTTTTTTGTTTTGTTTTTTACTTGTGCTGTTGTTTTTAATGTTGGGGGGAAGTGACGCTTTACTGTAGTCTGATTCCATTTGTCAGTAAATTTAAATATGTCCGAATTTTGACCATTACTTGCAAAATCTCCATCTCAATATCCCTGGTCATGTTTTGCTCCAGATTCTGCTCTAGTGTACACCCTTGCGGATCATTGTGGTATTGCAGTTTATTTGCTATTACATATTTTTCCCCGAAACCGAATCAGTTCCAAGTATCAATCTCTGAGAAGTATTTATTTATTTATTTATCTATAAGTTCCATTGCTTGCTAACACGTACCCCCGCGTTAAATATCCATTCCTGGTTATTTTGAATGTTCTTATTAATTCTTGTCTCAGTAGATTTGGGCCTGGAGTATGGTGTTTCAATCACAGTTCCTGTATTTTTTTTTTTTAAAGCAGATAATTGGAGTATTTATGTTTTGCTGTGTGGTCCAGTGGTTAAAGAAAAGGGCTTGTAACCAGCAGGTCCCCGGTTCAAATCCCACCTCAGCCACTGGCTCATTGTGTGACCCTGAGCAAGTCACTTAACCTCCTTGTGCTCCGTCTTTCGGGTGAGACGTAGTTGTAAGTGACTCTGCAGCTGATGCATATTATTATTATTATTATTTATTTCTTAGCAGACGCCCTTATCCAGGGCGACTTACAATTGTTACAAGACATCACATTATTTTTTACATACAATTACCCATTTACACAGTTGGGTTTTTTTTTACTGGAGCAATCTAGGTAAAGTACCTTGCTCAAGGGTACAGCAGCAGTGTCCCCTACCAGCGATTGAACCCACAACCCTCCAGTCAAGAGTCCAGAGCCCTAACCACTACGCCACACTGCTGCCCATAGTTCAAACACCCTAGTCTCTGTAAGTCGCCTTGGATAAGGGCGTCTGCTAAATAAACTAATAATAATAATAATAATAATAATAATAATAATAATAATAATAAACGCTAGTTTGAGTTAAATACAGTTTAAACGAGTACTGGAGGTGAGTCGCTAGGGGGCGGCAGTCAGCGACTTGCGACCGAGTTCTTAAACGGAAACAGGAAATACGTTTAGCGTGTAAACACAAAGCAGACCCCGTCTCTGAAAAAAAATGGAGGAGGTATAAGGATTTTATTTGTTTGTTTCTGTTAATTTCGAATTAAACTCCGTGAAGCCGAAAGGTAAAAACGGTAGACTCGGGCACGGATACCGAGTTCTGTTTCTGATATATCTTTACCTAATTAATAATATTTAAAAAAAGATTAGTGGACTATTTCAAGTTGTGACTGTACACCCACGCCGTGTTATATTACAAGATTACATGCGAGGTTGTTAAGGGACACGCACACAAAAAAACGGCATAAAACGAATTCAAACCACCAAATTAAAATAATATTCTGTGTGTTAAAAAAAACAAAAATGGACGTCAGCGTCTCCGTGTCGTGCTTTCACGACGAGCTCGCCTCTACTGTCGAGCGCGCACTCAAAGCGGCTGTAGACACCGTCCTGTGGGAAATCACAAAAACCGTGGGGGGCAGGTTTGCCGAAAAAGAGAAAGAGAACGAAAAACTGAAGCTGAGGCTGGAAATGTCGGAGCGGGAGCTGAGAGCCGTGAGGGAGTGCATGAAGACCTTGCAAGCCGTGATCGCGCAGTCCAGCGTCGGAGCCAGCAACGACAGACCCCCGCAGGACTGCCTGCTTCACACCCCCAACGACAGCCTCGCTTTCCGGTTACCGGGCAACGAAAAAGGGTTTGTAACCGAGGAGGACCGGGCGTGCGCTCAGCTCATCCCCAAATCCAGGCAGCGGGATTGTAATCCGAGCACGGCTCGGTCCGGACCGGCGAACCGGGACGATGTTAACCCGAGATTCTTACCGGTGGAGGCGTTTGAGCACATCGAGGATGCCTGGGCACCGGAATGGGGAGAGGGAGTTAACGGTACGTTTTTGCTGTTGTTAAATACTTTCTTCTGTTCGGTGTGTCTTATTCTTGAATATACAGCGCTTTCTGATGACTCTGTTGTGAAAAGCGCTATATAAAAACTAATTCTAACTAAGTCTTATAAAATTCTCCCATAGTGTAATAAATCGCAGTGACAGCAAAACTTAGGGAAGCATTGTAAAGCACAGAGAGGTCTGGTAAAGCATAGGGAACATTGTAAAGCACAGAGAGGTCTGGTAAAGCATAGGGAGGCATTGTAAAGCACAGAGAGGTGTGGTCAGGCATAGGGAAGCATTGTAAAGCACAGAGAGGTCTGGTAAAGCATAGGGAAGCATTGTAAAGCACAGAGAGGTCTGGTAAAGCATAGGGAACATTGTAAAGCACAGAGAGGTCTGGTAAAGCATAGGGAAAGCATAGTAAAGCACAGAGAGGCCTGGTAAAGCATAGGGAAGTATTGTAAAGCACAGAGAGGTCTGGTAAAGCATAGGGAAGCATTGTAAAGCAAGAGAGGTGTGGTATGAGTTTAATCAGACACACCTGAGCTTGTTAGCTAGACACACTGGGGGCTGATCACAGTAAAACCTGGACTGGATCACACTGCTGTGCAATAGGAGTCTGATTCCCATCGCTGTAACAGAGATCTTGTTTGTGAAATACCGTACGCGAGTCGCCCTGTAGTGGAATAATGAAGTCACATCGATCCCTGACCAGAGAGACAGAAGGGGGAGCTGTTTACTGAAGGTATATTTACACCATCGTTCTCAACGGACTTCAGCATCAGGACTGACACACATGTTTTTTTTTAATTGATCCACTCCGCACACAATCAGGGCTTCATCTGCGGCTGCAGTACGGTTCTGGAGAAAAGTCTCGCATCTCCTAGACTTCTAGCACTGAGACAATTTAAAAAATAAACAACGTGAACATCATTGAGATCTTTTTTATTTAACAGCATGTAATCTTAGAAAACGACAAAATTACATTACAGAAGTCTATCGGAAGCCATAATAGTAGTACAGTAGTATTTGTTAGATTGCAAAACGCCACATTTTTTCAATTTAAGTTTCTCGCGAAGTATGTGGGAAAACTACAAAGCAGTGTGTAATTCAATATGTTAATTGTGTTTATAGCTAAGGGGGTCACACAGTCAGGGGAGCGCAGGGGTCCCCGAGGGTCTCTCCTGGTAAAGGCACGGCCGCGTGATGTGCAGGGGGGAGTCACACAGTCGGGGGAGCGCAGGGGTCCCCGAGGGTCTCTCCTGGTAAAGGCACGGCCGCGTGGGGTGCAGGGGGAGTCGCACAGTCAGGGGAGCGCAGGTTCCTTGCTGTGCCAAGGTCTTTGCTGGGTGCCCAGTTAGCCTAGAGCGGACACCTGCACATCTGCCCCTTGTCCTGCAGGGGGTGCTAGCTCACATCCGCTCTCGAGTCCCTGGGTGTGAAGAGGCGACTCTCTTGGGGATCGGAGAACGTCTTGAAGGATCCCAGTGATTCAGCCTCAACAACATGACAGGCAGCCCATCCCAGCCCCTCCTGTCTCTATGTGTGAAGAAGTGTCTCTTCCCTCTGACTCTCTTCATCTCCACACTGTGTGTCTCTGTGTGTGAAGACGTGTCTCTTCCCTCGGTCTCCTCACTTCATCTCCACACTGTGTGTCTCTGTGTGTGAAGACGTGTCTCTTCCCTTGATCTCCACACTGTGTGTCTCTGTGTGTGAAGACATGTCTCTTCCCTTGATCTCCACACTGTGTGTCTCTGTGTGTGAAGACGTGTCTCTTCCCTCGGTCTCCTCACTTCATCTCCACGCTGTGTGTCTCTGTGTGTGAAGACGTGTCTCTTCCCTTGATCTCCACACTGTGTGTCTCTGTGTGTGAAGACGTGTCTCTTCCCTCGGTCTCCTCACTTCATCTCCACGCTGTGTGTCTCTGCTTCTGGTTCCTGCGCTTCAAGTATTGATTCGGGTTAACTATATTGACTCCTTTTTAAGATGAAAGCAATATAAAACTTCTGTCGTTCAAAAAGGAACTCCTTTAGTGAGAATTCAAGAGAACAGGACAGAAACAAAGGACGTGTATTTTAGTAAACGAGACTTTAAAGTCTTAAAGTACTTTAAGAACTGTAAGCCCACCTCTTGGGGAAAACAACAACATGTGAGATTACAGCCGACGCATCTTTGGGCTCAAACGCTCCCCTTTGTATGACAATCCAGCCGATCTAATATTTCTCTCGCTTGGCTCCTGTCGCTCCGGTACAGAAACCCGGGTCGCTTCTCGGTGTTTAACATGTTTCTCACGGGCCGTGGTGTTCTTTGAAACAGTAAAGACTTAAAGTGTTACCCATGTAAACACGTTTAACACGAAAGCTTAAATCCTTAGAAAAGAAAAAACACACACAGCAGTGGCCTTACTGTCAATGGCAGCCAACGGGTGACTGCGAATTTCGCGGCTTCTTAAAATGTCTCCAGCGCGTTTTATTTGAAGATGAAATGTTGGGCCGCGGATCGGTTCTCTAAAGTCTTGCGTTCTGTCTCCCGACGCACAGGTGCAGAACAGAAGCCGCTGTATCCCGAGAAGGACAAGGAGGAAGTCTCGGAAGGGGGAGGGGCCTGCGTGAAAGAGGAGGAGCCGGAATCTCTCGACGGGAGCTCCCAGGAACAGGAGCTGTTTGTCTGCTCTGACTGCGGGAAGCCCTTCAGGGCCCTGAGCTCCTTGAAGAAGCACCTCCTGATTCACTCGGGGGAGAAAGCTCACCGCTGCGCTCAGTGCGGGAAGACCTTCCGCCTGGCGGAGACCCTCAAGAAGCACGTCCGCACGCACACGGGAGAGAAGCCCTACCCCTGCCTGCACTGCGGGAAGAGCTTCGGGCTGGTGGGCACGCTGCGAGACCACCAGCGCATTCACACGGGAGAGAAGCCCTACAGCTGCGCGCACTGCGGGAAGAGCTTCGGCCGGCTGGGCTCTCTGAAGAACCACCAGCGCATTCACACAGGAGAGAAGCCGTACGCCTGCACGGACTGCGACAGGAGCTTCAAGTACTTATCCAGCCTGAGGCACCACCAGCAGCTGCACCTGGCCGCAGCAACGCTGCACTGAGCCGAGCAGCGTCGGGGGGGGGGGAGTAATCTGAGCCTGTGTAATCGGATTACAAAAGTAATCGGATTACAAAAGTAATCCGATTTCAGTTGTTCAGTTATTTGTAACTATTTGGTGCTTTCTTTTTCTGACAAAAATGTGTTAACTGTCTTAAGTTTTATGTGGGGGTGGGGGGGGGAATGTACTTACTTTTTAGTTATGTTTAAAAATAAATAAATGCTTCATGTGGAAGTCTTGCTAGAAAATAGCAGAGAAGCGAGGGAGCGGGTTTGAAAGCTGGGTCTTTAACAATGCTTCATCCAGCCTGACCCAACAAGAACACGTCTCTGATGTAAACGGGGGGGGGCTGAGGAGTAACTATTGTAGTAATTTCTTTAACTGTAAGTAGAAAAGCGCTCTGAGTGGAGTGCAGGGTGCCCCCTACAGCCTGGAGGTCGCCGGTTCGAGTCCAGGCTATTCCACAGCTGAACCGAGGACGGGAGCCCCCAGGGGGTGGAGCACAATTGGCCGAGCATCGTCCGGGGGGAGGGTTTAGGTCGGCCAGGGTGTCCTCGGCTCACCGCGCACCAGCGCCCCCTGTGGTCTGACCGGGCTCCTGCGGGCTTGCCTGTAAGCTGCCCAGAGCTGCGTTGTCCTCCGACGCTGTAGCTCTGAGGCGGCTGCGCGGTGATTCTGCAGCGTGTAATGAAGCAGTAAAGGTGCAGGAACAGCGGTTTTTTGTGCTTTGAAAAAAGACTTCAAAAAGACTTTTGTCATTGTTTTACAGGCTATGGCTCTGGTCAAAAGATTTGCATCCTCATCTATATAGAATGAACTCCCTCAGCTTCATAGAGTCCAATGAAAGCTGCTGAATAATGTTCCCTTGTTAACATATTGAATTCCACCCCTCTATATAGAATGAACTCCCTCAGCTTCATTGAGTCCAATGAAAGCTGCTGAATAATGTTCCCTTGTTAACATATTGAATTCCACCCCTCTGATATAGAATGAACTCCCTCAGCTTCATAGAGTCCAATGAAAGAACTGCTGAATAATGTTCCCTTGTTAACATATTGAATTCCACCCCTCTATATAGAATGAACTCCCTCAGCTTCATTGAGTCCAATGAAATATTGCTGCTGAATAATGTTCCCTTGTTAACATATTGAATTCCACCCCCCTCTATATAGAATGAACTCCTCAGCTTCATAGAGTCCAATGAAAGCTGCTGAATAATGTTCCCTTGTTAACATATTGAATTCCACCCCCTCTATATAGAATGAACTCCCTCAGCTTCATAGAGTCCAATGAAAGCTGCTGAATAATGTTCCCTTGTTAACATATTGAATTCCACCCCTCTATATAGAATGAACTCCCTCAGCCTTCATAGAGTCCAATGCTGAATTCCAACATATTGAATTCCCACCCCTCTATATAGAATGAACTCACTCAGAAATGAAGCTGCTGAATAATGTTCCCTTGTGAAAGCTGCTGAATAATGTTCCCTTGTTAACATATTGAATTCCACCCCCTCTATATAGAATGAACTCCCTCAGCTTCATAGAGTCCAATGAAAGCTGCTGAATAATGTTCCCTTGTAATTACACACCGCTTTGTAGTTTTCCCACGTACTTTGCGAGAAACTTAAATTGAAAAAATGTGGCGTTTTGCAATCTAACAAATACTACTGTACTACTATTATGGCTTCCGATAGACTTCTGTAATGTAATTTTGTCGTTTTCTAAGATTACATGCTGTTAAATAAAAAAAGATCTCAATGATGTTCACGTTGTTTATTTTTTAAATTGTCTCAGTGCTAGAAGTCTAGGAGATGCGAGAACCGTACTCCAGAACCGTACTGCAGCCGCAGATGAAGCCCTGATTGTGTGCGGAGTGGATCAATTAAAAAAAACTGAGTGTGTCAGTCCTGATGCTGAAGTCCCTTGAGAACGATGGTGTAAATATACCTTCAGTAAACAGCGCCCCCTTCTGTCTCTCTGGTCAGGGATCGATGTGACTTGATTATTCCACTACAGGGCGACTCGCGTACGGTATTTCACAAACAAGATCTCTGTTACAGCGATGGGAATCAGACTCCTATTGCACAGCAGTGTGATCCAGTCCAGGTTTTACTGTGGTCAGCCCCCCCCAGTGTGTCTAGCTAACAAGCTCAGGTGTGTCTGATTATTAAACTCCCAGTGAAACCAGGACTGGATCGCACTGCTGTGCAGCGGGAGTCTGATTCCCAGCCCTGTGTTCTCTCACAATATGATTTTAAATGATGAGCAAGTTAAAATGTGCTGGTTGTGGGATCATATCTGTTTAAAGTGGGTTACCAGCGTTTGATTTAAAAACGCTGCACGTTCGCGTGCAGTCTGGGACGCCTTGTCACCTGTAGAGGTTTTTGTACATTGACATGTCTATGTATTCTAGCAATCTCACCCTCTTCATCCCAAAGGCTTGATCTCAAAGTCTTTGTGCAGATTTGAAAGAGCGATTTGAGTGGATCCGAGTCTGTGTTAACTCCTACAGTAAATTCAAAGCAGAGTGTACACGTTTCATCGCTGGCTGGAGTTCTTATTGCTCATCCACATCACAGCACTCATACAGGCCGCGTTGCCAGGTATCATTGTAGAGGGTCGGTTATCTTTTAGGAGGCTGTGTGGTCCAGTGGTTAAAGAAAAGGGCTTGTAACCAGGAGGTCCCTGGTTCAAATCCCACCTCAGCCACTGACTCGCTGTGTGACCCTGAGCAAGTCACTTCACCTCCTTGTGCTCCGTCTTTCAGGTGAGACGTAGTTGTAAGTGACTCTGCAGCTGACGCATAGTTCACACACCCTAGTCTCTGTAAGTCGCCTTGGATAAAGGCGTCTGCTAAATAAACTAATAATAATTTTTCTCTTTGTGACAGACAGTAACTCGTTCTGTTGCAGGAACAAAGAAAGAAACACGATTTCAAATGATTGTTACCTGTCTTTATTATTATTATTAATCTTATTATTATTATTATTTATTATTATTTATTATTAAGTGTTTGCAATCCCTCAAGGAGCTTGACAAACCCTATCACCTGATACAGGTGTGTCTGAAATGATCAAAAACAATCTGAATAGACACTACAGCTCCCAGCATGCCTCTGCACTGGCCGGATCAGAGAGGGATTCTGGGAGCTGTAGTTCTTTATACACAGGCAGCTGTCGGAGAGAGAGAGAGCTCGATTTTGAAGCGTTTAAAATCTCTGAAGGAGCTGAAAGATACACGGAAAGCAGGAGCAGAGACACACAGTGTGGAGATGAAGCGAGGAGACTGAGGGGGAGAGAGAGAGAGAGAGAGAGAGAGAGAGGAGGGGCTGGGATGGGCTGCCTTTTCATGCAAAGTGTTTTGATATTAGGAAGAGCCTACATTTCATAACAACATAAGAAAGGTAACAGGGCTCCAGTATTGAGTTAGCACGATCTCCACCTGGCAGTTAGAATTTGCCAGGCAAGCTCACCAATACAGAGAACATAAAAAGTCCCAAATCACTCACAATTAGCGCCACAAAGAAACTAACTAACTAACTAACTCAGGGATTGTATAATCTTAACACAGCCTCTCTAGACTTGCAAATGCACACTGCAGAGATACTTTCATAGATGAGGCTTGGTGCATCAGCGGTTAGAGAAAGGGGCTCGATACCAGGAGGTTCAAATCCCGGCTGAGCCTCCGACTCCCTGTGTGTGTGTGTGTGTGACCCTGAGCGAGTCACTTCACCTCCTTGTGCGTCAAACAAACGAGCTTGAGAAGTCAAACAAACGAGCTCCTATTGGAAGTGACTCTGCAGCAGCCACTGACTCCCTGTGTGTGCGTGTGCGTGCGTGTGTGTGTGACCCTGAGCAAGTCGCTTCACCTCCTTGTGCTCCGTCCTTCGGATGAGACGACAAACAAACGAGCTCCTATTGGAAGTGACTCAGCAGCAGCAGTTGTTGATGATTCAGAGTTCACCCCCCTGGTCTCTGGAAGTCGCTTTGGAGAAAAGCGTCTGCCGAATGATGATAATAGATCCTTCCGACTCTAACGTCTCTCTCTCTCTCTCTCTGTCTCACGTTTTGACTCTTTCACGCAGACTCCCAGGAGAGCGGCGCTGGCTGTGAGTCCGCTCCTCCGTTGCTTTTGGATCCCGGGAGACTTCACGCCATGAAAGAGGAGGACCTGGAGGACGCGGCCGCGAGCATCTCTGAAATCGGGCTGGTGCAGATCGTGGACGGAGAAGAGGAGGTGCGGCAGCTGGAGCGGGTCGCTGAGGAGGAGGGTTACCCGGGAGACCGCCGCTTCCAGGATGGTCCCTCTCTCCGGGACAGGGGTGGGCCGGGAGGGGCTGGGGGGCATCGCTGCGTCGACTGCGGGAAGCACTTGAGCTCGGCCCGCACTCTCCGGAGCCACCGGCAGATCCACACGGGCGAGAAGCCTCACGCCTGTCCGACGTGCGGGAAAACCTTCCGTCGCTCCGACAAGCTCCGGCAGCACCAGCGGGTCCACTCCGGAGAGAAGCCGTACCGCTGCCCGACCTGCGGGCGCCGCTTCTCCCAGTCCAACGGCTTGAAGATACACCAGAGCACGCACCCGGGGCCCTACCCCTGCCCAGCCTGCGGGGAGCACTTCGACCGCTGGGAGGACTTTAAAACCCACAGCCATGGCGGGGGCAGAGGCAGCGGGATCGGAGCGCGGCGGCACGCCTGCGGGGACTGTGGGAAGAGCTTCCGGCAAGCCCGCGACCTGCAGGCCCATCGGACCCTCCACACCGGAGCCAGCCCCCACCGCTGCCCTGAGTGCGGGAAGTGCTTCGGACAGGCCAGGACTCTGGCGGTCCACCAGCGCATTCACACGGGGGAGAAGCCCTACCGCTGCACGCTCTGCGGGAAGAGCTTCAGGCATCTGAGCGGACACCTGCAGCACCTGAGGACCCACAAGACCCCCGAAGCTGTGTAGGCATCTGAGCGGACACCTGCTCACCTGAGGACCCACAAGATCCCTGAAGCTGTTTAGGCATCTGAGCGGACACCTACAGCACCTGAGGACCCCAAGACTCTGTTTAGGCATCTAAGCGGACACCTGCAGCACCTGAGGACCCACAAGACCCCTGAAGCTGTTTAGGCATCTCAGCGGACACCTGCAGCACCTGAGGACCCACAAGATCCCCGAAGCTGTTTAGGCATCTGAGCGGACACCTGCAGCACCTGAGGACCCACAAGATCCCTGAAGCTGTTTAGGCATCTGAGGAACCCACAAGACCCCTGAATCTGTTTAGGCATCTGAGCGGACACCTACAGCACCTGAGGACCCACAAGACTGCCGAAGCTGTTTAGGCATCTAAGCGGACACCTGCAGCACCTGAGGACCCACAAGACCCCTGAAGCTGTTTAGGCATCTGAGTGGGCACCTGAGGACCCACAAGACCCCTGAAGCTGTTTAGGCATCTGGCCTCCACCTGCAGCAGCTGAGGACCCACAAGACTGCCTCTCTGTTTAGGCATCTCTCTCTCGGACACCTGCAGCACCTGAGGACCCACAAGATCCCTGAAGCTGTTTAGGCATCTGAGCGGGCACCTGAGGACCCACAAGACCCCTGAAGCTGTTTAGGCATCTGAGCGGACACCTGCAGCAGCTGAGGACCCACAAGACTGCCGAAGCTGTTTAGGCATCTGAGCGGACACCTGCAGCACCTGAGGACCCACAAATCCTGGAGCAACAGGAGAGTCTGCAGCTAGGGGCAAAAGATTAGCATCACCCTCTAGAATGTATATATATATATATGAGAACATAATTTAGATATTTTATTCAACATTGTGTAATTAAAGAAACTCCATCCTCTCATCCTCCTTCCCCTCCCTCTCCTCCATCCCTCCCCCCTCCTCATTCTCCACTCCTCCCTCCTCGTTCCTCTCTCTCTCTCTCTAATATATATGTATATATAAAGACCCTAACCCTAACCCTAACCCTAACCCCTAATCAAATGTAATGTATCTGTTTTGAGTAAGTTTTCTTTAATACATCACAAACTCCATGCATTAATATTTAATACAGGTTTTGCGTTCTTTGTTTGTTTGTTTGGAGAAACAGTTACATAAAACGACCACTAGGTGGCGGTATCCGTTTAAAGTGTGCAGCGTTTCAATAGTCAGTGTTTATTTAGAGGTAAAACAAGGAGGGGGGGGGGTTATGTAATTGAAACTAGATCTTCTGCCGTGGTGATAGTTAATTATGATTATTATTATAGATCTGATTGATTGTTTTTATTATTCCTGACTGTAGGCAAACTAACCGTTGTGGTACGAGACACGGATGCATTAAAATTCATCTTCAAAGCTTTGTCCCTTTACTTCCTGATCATGTTGGCAATCCTGCGGTCCATACCGCAGTCACTCAAACGCTGTGGTTTTGATCTGTATAATTTCAATGAGTCTGCGTTGCTTTGACTGGGAGTTCAGGAGCTGCTCTTCAGTTCTAGCTGCGCTGCCGTAGAGGTGCGGAACACAGGCTAGATCATAGTTACATTAGTGACAGCGCCATCTAGTGCACAGCTAGGGTATTGCCGGCGATCCACAGTGTCAGTCACTAGATGGCGCTGGCTCTAATACAGAGACGCTGTGTCAAAGCAGCACAGACTTAAAAAATAAATACATTTCAAATCAAATAAAAACATAATTACAACAAGAACAAATGGGAAACTAAGAAATGGAAAGGATGCTCCTTCAAATGCAGTGTGTTTTCATAACTGCGCGGGTTCGGTTCAGTGAGGAAGCAGGTTTGTGTGGCTGAAATCACACTGGACAACGTAAACCAACTGGTAAGGCAACACCATATGCTGAAAGATTGTATTTTTTTTTTACCAAGAAATCTGTATAAAATGACTGTGGATTGTATTATATACTTGGGACGGTTTGGGCAAAATCGGTTATTTCTGCTTATTAAAAATCCCCCCCCATCAAACGCATGCATTTCCAGTTTCTGTAATACGTTGCAAGTATGTTTCACTAATACGTACGTGTCTTCAGGGAGTAACATGCTGTGCTGTTGCGAGGCTCTCCAGCCGTACCAAGGGGGGTGCTAACCTGAGTGGAGGGGAGGGGAGGGGGGGTGATGATTAGCTGACGAATAATAAGTAACATCACCTGAAGTTCTTACCTTTCTCTAATTTGAGTGATATAATGTTGATATGAAACTGGCTCCATTGTGGCTCTAAGTCAGGGCCAGTCATGCATTGATGCCTATGGAGCTCCAGAGCCAAAATGGCCGCCAATGGGCAGCAGTTTCCTACCTTTCTCTAATCCCATCAATGTGTTTTAATGTTATTATGAAACTGGCTCTATTGTGGCTCTATGGGCAAGTAATGTTTGATGTCTATGGAGCCTTTATGGCCGCCAATGGGCAGTGTTTTAATGTTATTATGAAACTGGTGTTTTAATGTTGCTATGAAACTGGCTCTATTGTGGCTCTAAGTCAGGGTCAGTAATGTATTGATGCCTATGGAGCTCCAGAGCCAAAATGGCAGCCACTGGACACCATTTTCCTACCTTTCTCTAATTTGAGTGTTTTAATGTTATTATGAAACTGGCTCTATTGTGGCTCTAAGTGTGGGCCGGTAATGCATTGATGTCTATGGAGCTCCAGAGCCAAAATGACCTCCACTGGGCAGCAGTTTCTTACCTTTATTATTTTTATTTACCAGTCCGCAATGTGTTTAGCTGTAATCAGATTAGTCTCTACTCTCTGCCTGAGTGAATGACTGACAGTCTATTGTTTTCAATCAGCCTTTTGAAAGCTGCGCTGCTTTGCTCAGTCAGTTAGCATCGGGACCAGTGAAAATAAATACCAGAGAGCGTGGAGTTTTACAACGCAACAAAATCTGAAATTGATATTTGGATCAGATGGTATGGAAGCATTCTGTGAAAGATGGCACCCGACGGTGTATTGGACCTAGGGCAGCAGTGTAGAGTAGTGGTTAGGGCTCTGGACTCTTGACCGGAGGGTCGTGGGTTCAGTCCCAGGTGGGGGACACTGCTGCTGTACCCTTGAGCAAGGTACTTTACCTAGATTGCTCCAGTAAAAACCAAACTGTATAAATGGGTAATTATATGTACAAAATAATGTGATATCTTGTAACAATTGTAAGTCATCCTGGATAAGGGCGTCTGCTAAGAAATAAATAATAATAATAATAATAGCAGCCATCAACCCCTGGGTACTTTACAAAGAATGCACAGAGAAGAATTTATCAAGGAGAGAATATGTTTTACAGTTAGCACAGGAACTTCGCATGAAGCATTTGGAACAGAGGGAGACTGCCAAGCGTGTACCCACAGCTGAAGCTGGCAACCCCGCTGAGAGCCGCAAGAGACGCCAATGCCAGGGTGGCAAGTGCAATTAAAATAAAACTTCGGGCAGCTGTGCCCTGTGCAGACAGACGTGGAGACGCGCATGATCTGTGTTGATTGTGAACAGCCTTAGACTCAAGGTAAAGGAGTGTCAAAAAAAAAAAAATTACTTTTTTTTATAACTTCTTGTGCTGTGCTCTTCTGTAAAATGTTTATTTTTTTTCTAAGTTTATTTATCTACGTTGTTCGGTTGTTTTTGCTTATCTGATAATAAACCGATAGCTGTTGAAAAGTTAACAATGTATTGCTATCGTTTCAGTTTTATAAATAGCTATGTTGTAAACCGATGTCTGATCAGATGTTTATTGCATTTCCTTATTTTGATTTGTAAAATAAATGTTCATATATATATATATATATATATATATATATGTATGTATGCTTTGGTTGTTCAGATGTTTAATAATGTTTCTCGTTTCGTTATACTATCTACAGTGTTTTGGGCTTCTAAGTATGATCTCCGGTCCTTCTAGTGTTAATGGTTTTAAAAAATTATTAAAACTCGTTTTCTACATAGGGAGTGTTTTCTTTTGTCTTTTTTAAAACCGAAAACGCCAAGCCCTAATTACTGTATACACTACACCTTTGAAATAATTAATATAACGTTATCGTCCCACCTTCAATTACACCCCCTCTCTCTCTCTCTCTCTCTCTCTCTCTCTCTCTCTCTCTCTCTCTCTCTCTCTCTCTCTCTCCCTCAGAACCCACTACAGTCCCGCCCACAGGCCGTCCCGCTGTCTCATTGGTTAAATCCCGCACCAGTCGTTTTTTTAAAGCGGGCGGGGCGTGTGGCTTCCACTGTAACCCAATCGCGTTGCAGTTCTAAATATTTATGAATAATTAACTAATTACTCCGCCCCCCCCCCCCATTTCCAAAAAAGAAAAGTTTAAAATTGGGTGACAGCAGCGCGAGCGAGTTAGATTGACGACAGTGGGTTTTAAAATCGGAATATTTTTTATAGATATATATATATATTTTACAATATTACATTACAGTTTGCTGTCTGCAGGTGAGGTGAGTCCGCATTCGTGTTCTTCTGGTGTGTGTGTGTGTCAGTTCAGAAAGACGTGTTTCTGTGTAACGCGGTATTCTGTCTTGTCCTGCTCCTGTCGAAGTTAGGGCGTTCTGAATACGTGCATTTTTTTTTCTGTGTCTCTATGTGTGTGTGTGTATATTATCAAGGCGACAGAGGAGGGCTTATCCGCTCACCAGAACATGATCAACCACGTTCGTTGAATGCTGGGTGATAATAACGCGGGACCTCCTCTTGAAAAAGTGTGCTTGCTGCTCTCTGCAAGATTATCTAGTGATACACTTCATTTAAAACGCCGCTGTGTTTGCTCATACGGTGTGCGTGTACGTGTGCGTGTGTGTGTAGTTTACGATATGTTAACAGTGAGCGAGTCGCGTTTAGTAACAGGAGCGCTCAGACCTCATTATTTAATTCTCCTTCGTTTCTTTCGGCTCGCTCAGTTTAAACAGAACACACAAAGGGTTTAGAATTTCGTTTTGTCCTCAGTGGAATCTGATATGGGGCTCAAATGTTGCTCCTTATGAAAACACTCACACGCACACACTTACACGCACACGCGCGTTACACGTATTTCTAACGCATTTTAGATATTTGACCAGTAAAACAGAACGACGTTTTTAGCTGTATCGGTGTGTTCGGTAGATTTAACAGTAACGCATGATCAGGTCGTGTGAGCGCCATTCAAAAATCAAATAAACAATCGTGTGTGTTATTTCTTTAATAATTGAGCGTGTGCGTACCGCTGTCAAGTCGATTTTATTCCACCTGTCAAATGTTCCTACTCTGTTTACTGCGCATGCCCAGACTCTCTTTATGCAAGACCGGACGCTGATCAAAATCTGCTAATCTTTCAAACTACTAGACTAATAATAATAATAATAATAATAATAATAATAATAATAATAATAATAATAATAATAATAATAATAATAATAATAATAGGTTTGTAGCTACAGGTGAAATTTTGGTACAGGTAGCAGATTCTGACCAGGTAGCAAAATCTGACGCTGACACGTGTGGTGTTTTAAACTGCGACAGCTAATCTGTGGTTTTTATTTTTTCTAACTAGGCTGTTTGTACAACGAACACGTTTTCATCACATGACAACCGAAACAAATCCAGGAGTTCTTATGATCTGCATTAAATACTCCACGATGTTTAATTTATGGTGGTGTTATTAATTATACACTAGTCACTAATGATGTACTGTGAGTTGTAACGGTTTCGGAGTTGCTACGGCGTCAGTGAATTGAGAGAGAGAGAGAGAGGGGTCACTAAATCGTGTTCCGTTTTCTGGTTGATAATGCAAACACTACATGCGATGAGGGGAAATGGTAACGAGCGTTTTCACACAGTCAGGGGAGAGCAGGGGTCCGAGTGGAACAGGAAATTAAAAAAAAATATATATTATGCATTTTTTATTTTTTCTACAAGAAATCTCAGCAGTGAACAAAATGTGAACTCTGAGAACATGATAATACATACAGGCATGAAGAGAAATCCAGCGTCTTTCTGCACAGTAGCTCAAGAGGAACCCTGTAAATGTGCAAACGTGTGTTCTGCAGAAAGGGGAACTATCCTTTCACCTGCGCTGCTCTCAAAAGAAGACTCGTATTAATATAGTCTTTCTTCCTCTTTCGAAAACAGTCAAATCAACCCTCACCCATCGCTTCAGGACACAGTGGGGGAGGGGATGGGTTAGCTATACTATACAACGCTTCCCTATGCTTTACCAGACCTCTCTGTGCTTTACAATGCTTCCCTATGCTTTACCACACCTCTGTGTGCTTTACAATGCTTCCCTATGCTTTACCAGACCTCTCTGTGCTTCACAATGCTTCCCTATGCTTCACCAGACCTCTCTGTGCTTTACAATGCTTCCCTATGCTTTACCAGACCTCTCTGTGCTTTACAATGCTTCCCTATGCTTTACCAGACCTCTCTGTGCTTTACAATGCTTCCCTATGCTTTACCAGACCTCTCTGTGCTTCACAATGCTTCCCTATGCTTTACCAGACCTCTCTGTGCTTTACAATGCTTCCCTATGCTTTACCAGACCTCTCTGTGCTTTACAATGCTTCCCTATGCTTTACCACCCCTCTCTGTGCTTTACAATGCTTCCCTATGCTTTACCAGACCTCTCTGTGCTTTACAATGCTTCCCTATGCTTTACCAGACCTCTCTGTGCTTTACAATGCTTCCCTATGCTTTACCAGACCTCTCTGTGCTTTACAATGCTTCCCTATGCTTTACCAGACCTCTCTGTGCTTTACAATGCTTCCCTATGCTTTTTACCAGACCTCTCTGTGCTTTTCACAATGCTTCCCTATGCTTTACCAGACCTCTCTGTGCTTTACAATGCTTCCCTATGCTTTACCAGACCTCTCTGTGCTTTACAATGCTTCCCTGTGCTTCACCAGACCTCTCTGTGCTTTGCCATGCTTCATGCTTTATTACAGTGTGCTGTGCTTTTACTGCGGGCCATTTTCTTTAGCTGAGAGACGTTTCAGCAGAAAGCCTGATCCGGTAAACGGAAGCACAACCACATCCTGCAGAGAGACCTGAACTGCATGGTTTCAGTGTTATCTCTTTAGAAGTGACGCAGTCTGTTTGCTTAGATGCTTTTTCCACTGATTGGTGGAGGAAAATATCTGCAAAAAAAACCCCAAACTGCATAGATTTCCAGTCGATTCTGTGGAGTGTTGGTATTGATAATGTCAATCACATCGAGCATTTATTTTTATCAGTAGACTCTTTTAGAAACTGTCAAACATCACATCACAGTGAGGCTTCTTACTGCAACGCATTTCCAAAGCCTCGCCTCCAGTCTTTAATGAGCTCCGACCTTCTGAAGGAGACTAAAACATCAACAAAAAACTGGAAGCGAACAGCCAGGCTCTGCGTTTCAGAGGCCGTGTGTTTGCGATCGTTGCCATGACGGCGTAGCTTCAGAATGAGACAGGAAGCTGGAGAGGAAAAGAAACACGAAGCTATTGATGGGTTTTAGCCTCTGAAGGGCTGTGTTTGCAGAATTAATAAGAGTTCCATTTAGACTTTTGTAGTTCTCACAATGAGGGGGGAGTACGTTCTCATCACTCTATAGTTCAAGAGAACATGTAAGAACAGGGATGTGATCCCAGTTCAGAACTGACAAAATAACCTGTCCTCAAATGAGACCAATGGCACTCAGTGGGTTAAAGTTATTGACTTGGACTTGAAGACACTGAGAGACTTCTAGTCGTTAGTCATTGAATTCACACTGAAGACGCTGAGAAAGACTTCTAGTCGTTAGTCATTGAATTCACACTGAAGACGCTGAGAAAGACTTCTAGTCGTTAGTCATTGAATTCACACTGAAGACCCTGAGAGAGACTTCTAGTGGAAACGTTGGTCAAAGAGTTTTTATGCATTATGTCTGAATGCTATTTTATTTACGTTTTTCTTTCAGATCTTTTAAAATGGGTGCAAAATGTTGCCTCAATATCACCAAGTACTTCCTGTTCCTTTTCAACCTCCTGTTTTTCGTAAGTATAAAGTTTATAATCTATATAGAGATTTATTATAAATAATGTTTGTTCTGATTGACGCTCTCTCTCTCTCTCTCTCTCTCTCTCTCTCTCTCTCTCTCTCTCTCTCTCGTTTCAGACTCTGGGAGGATTAATGCTAACATTTGGTCTCTGGATCCATTTTGACCATAACTCCACCACTACTCTAAGTAAGTGAAGCCCAAAAGCTTTTCCCATTGTTTTGTCGTGTCTCTGTGTTTTTAAAATGGGTGTCTCTGTGTTTTGTTCCTTTTCTCTGTGTTTTTTTAGGTGTCTCTGTGTTTTGAGTTCTGTTTGTTCTGATTGAGTTCTCTCTCTCTCTCTCTCTCTCTCTGCTGTGTTTTGTCTCTCTCTGTGTTTTGTCATGGTATTTAATGTCATTTGGTCTCTGTGTTTTGAGTTCTCTTGTCGTTCTCGTCTCCGGTGCTGTGTTTTGTCGTGTCTCTGTGTTTTGTCGTGTCTCTGTGTTTTGTCGTGTCTCTGTATTTTGTAGGTGTCTCTGTGTTTTGAGTTCTCTTGTCGTTCTCGTCTCCGGCGCTGTGTTTTGTCGTGTCTCTGTGTTTTGTCGTGTCTCTGTGTTTTGAGTTCTCTTGTCGTTCTCGTCTCAGGCGCTGTGTTTTGTTGTGTCTCTGTGTTTTGTAGGTGTCTCTGTGTTTTGTTGGTGTCTCTGTATTTTGTAGGTGTCTCTGTGTTTTGAGTTCTCTTGTCGTTCTCGTCTCCGGCGCTGTGTTTTGTAGGTGTCTCTGTGTTTTGAGTTCTCTTGCCGTTCTCATCTCCGGCGCTGTGTTTTCTTGTGTCTCTGTGTTTTGTTGGTGTCTCTGTGTTTTGTGTTCTCTTGTCGTTCTCATCTCCGGCGCTGTGTTTTCTTGTGTCTCTGTGTTTTGTTGTGTCTCTGTTTTGTCGTGTCTCTGTGCTTTGTAGGTGTCTCTGTGTTTTGTAGGTGTCTCTGTGTTTTGAGTTCTCCTGTCTGTTTTGTAGGGCTCTCACATATCTTTGAGATAAAGCTCGTCTCGTATCTGCTGGCCGGGGGTGGGACTCTAACCATGATGCTCGGCTTCTTCGGCTGTCTGGGGGCGCTCAAGGAGATGCGTTGCATGCTGGGAACGGTGAGTCCTCCGACACCTTTTTTTTTCCAGTGTTTTTTTTTAAAAATGTTTCAACTTTTTTTAAATTTTTAGATTTTTTTTTACAAAAGAAAAATGATTCAAGAAAGATTTTGTTTTGTTTTGTTTAATTGACTGTTTCAGCTGTTTGTGACCATCCAATTGAAAAAAAAGTTTAAAGGAGGTTGTGTGGTCCAGTGGTTAAAGAAAAGGGCTTGTAACCAGGAGGTCCCCGGTTCAAATCCCACCTCAGCCACTGACTCATTGTGTGACCCTGAGCAAGTCACTTCACCTCCTTGTGCTCCGTCTTTCGGGTGAGACGTAGTTGTAAGTGACTCTGCAGCTGATGCATAGTTCACACACCCTAGTCTCTGTAAGTCGCCTTGGATAAAGGCGTCTGCTAAATAAACAAATCATAATAATCCGAACTGCGGACAATACAACGGGACATCCCATAATTACACGTGTGTGTTTTTTTTTGTTTTTTTCTAAAACTGTGGCAAATGAGCTCAGACGTTTTGACGATAAACTCTTTCTGAATTTGTGAAAGTCTCGTT
This sequence comes from Huso huso, assembly GCA_036884735.1. NCBI lineage: Eukaryota > Metazoa > Chordata > Actinopteri > Acipenseriformes > Acipenseridae > Huso > Huso huso. Next base: position 3,873,540 of record CM072714.1, on the reverse strand, counting down.
TCCCGTACCCTCCGTGGGTGCGTAGCGGTCAGGGGGGGTCAGGGGGGGTCAGGGGTTTGTTTCGCCGTAACCAAGGAAACGGCGACGCTCGCTGACTACTGTTTTGAGGCCCGTTGACGTTGCGAAGCAGGGGAGTTTCCTAGGCCGAGCAGCCCGGCGGTTCTGCTGCCGCGCTCCACTGGCTTCAGAAAACGAAACGCCCTCTCTCTCTGGAGACCTGCGAGGGTGGGGGATTATCCTTTCCCCAGAGAGAGGTGGTTGGGGTAGATAAAGGTTTCTATCTCAATCGGCGGGCTCTCCCCTTCCCTTTTAAAAAAAAGAGTAAGAGATTAATAAACGGTCTTTTTTCATATAAGCAAAGATGACGCATATTATAATATGTTTTAAAATAGGTTTTTAAAAAAATGGATGTAGGAAAAATGAGCTGGATTTGATACACCTGGAAATAAGACGATGGTAAATTACGGGATGCACTGCAGTGACCAGCGCTGTCCTAACTGCAGCCTCGCACGAAGCCGTGCAGTTCCCCAGCTGCTCCGCGTGGTGGCGCTATCTGATGGTGCCTTCATCTTCAAGGATTGCTTTTTTTACGAGCGGTTTAGTTGTTTTTTTGTTTTGTTTTTATCTCGCAGTTGTCATGCTCAGTAAACACCATCTTGTCGGCTCGTGTCTAATTGTGGAAAGCGCATTTTGCATTTATATTAACAGGTGGTTGAAACCGCGTCTAAGCTGTACCTTCCTGTTTCACAGTTAATGAACGCAGCCCACCCAGATGCTGTCTTAAATATGCAAAAATAGATTTAAAAAAAAATTGCGTGTGTGTGTGTGTGTGTGTGTGTGTGTGTGTATATGTCTAGGTTTTACCCTATGCTTTTCCTATAAAATGCTTAGTGTGTGTGTTTCAGTGTTTGTGTCTCCGTCTGTGTGTGTTTAGGTGTCTGTCTCAGTGTGTCTGTATAGGTGTGTGTCTCGGTGTGTCTGTATAGGTGTGTGTGTGTCTAAGTGTGTGTGTGTCTCAGTGTGTCTGTGTGTGTGTCTTGGTGTGTGTGTCTCGTTGTGTGTGTGTGTGTGTGTATAGGGGGGTGTGTGTGTGGTGTGTCTCTGTATAGGTGTGTGTGTGTGTGTCTCAGTGTGTGTCTCAGTGTGAGTGTTTGTGTCTCAGTGTGTGTGTTTGTGTCTCAGTGTGTGTGTTTGTGTCTCAGTGTGTGTGTCTCGGTGTGTGTGTGTTTGTGTCTCAGTGTGTGTGTGTGTTTGTGTCTCTGTGTGTGTGTCTCGGTGTGTGTGTGTGTGTGTGTCTTGGTGGGTGTGTGTGTGTGTATAGGTGTGTGTGTGTCTCGGTGTGTGTGTGTGTGTGTGTGTGTGTGTGTGTGTGTGTGTGTGTGTGTGTGTGTGTGTGTGTCTCGGTGTGTGTGTGTGTATAGGTGTGTGTGTGTGTGTCTCGGTGTGTGTATAGGTGTGTGTGTGTGTCTCGGTGTGTGTGTGTGTCTCGGTGTGTGTGTGTATAGGTGTGTGTGTGTCTCGGTGTGTGTGTGTGTGTGTGTGTGTGTGTATAGGTGTGTGTGTGTGTGTGTGTGTGTCTCGGTGTGTGTATAGGTGTGTGTGTGTGTGTGTCTCGGTGTGTGTGTGTGTGTCTCGGTGTGTGTGTCTCGGTGTGTGTCTCGGTGTGTGTGTGTGTATAGGTGTGTGTGTGTGTCTCGGTGTGTGTGTGTGTGTCTCGGTGTGTGTGTGTGTGTGTCTCGGTGTGTGTCTCGGTGTGTGTGTGTGTCTCGGTGTGTGTCTCGGTGTGTGTGTGTGTCTCGGTGTGTGTCTCGGTGTGTGTCTGTGTGTGTGTGTGTGTGTGTGTGTGTGTGTGTGTGTGTGTGTGTGTGTGTGTGTCTCGGTGTGTGTGTGTGTGTGTCTCGGTGTGTGTCTCGGTGTGTGTGTGTGTGTCTCGGTGTGTGTGTCTCGGTGTGTGTCTCGGTGTGTGTGTGTGTGTGTGTGTGTGTGTGTGTGTCTCGGTGTGTGTGTGTGTGTGTGTGTGTTATGCTTTGGGATCTTGTGATGAAAGGCTCTATAGAAATATGAATGATATCAATTGATCATTTTCTCTGGAGTTATTAAACAATAAATGCATTGAAATGCTTACCTGAAAAACAGTAAATTGTAGAATATTTCATTTTTTGTGTCCAGCATCTGTGAATTATCAAAACAAAATAGTTAGTCTCTGAATTGACACTGAAGACCCTGAGAGACTTGCTTCTAGTTGAAACGTTAGTGATTGGATTTCTTGAGTTTTTTAGTACAGGGTTAGTATTCAGGTACCATTACATCACCACGCTCACAGTCTGTATTGAAGTGAGGTTTGTTTTCATGTGAATGTCTCTCTGTATTGATAATGTATTGAGTCGCTTTTCTTCTAATATTTTTCAGTATTTTGTTATTTTGATTATTCTATTGGGTGGTCAAATCACTTTGGGGGTTCTCATCTACACACAGAAGAATCTGGTGAGTATTATTATTATTATTATTATTATTATTATTATTATTATTATGTAATTGAACAGGATAGCTTGTTTTAATGAGCCAAATTTCAGAGGGCTGGATTATCATATCAAAATAGTCTAGTCTGTATATTATAAAGACATTTCAGAGGGCTGGATCTAGTATCAGGGTCTAGTGCTTATATTATAAAGACATTTCAGAGGGCTGGATCGCATCAATATCAGGGTCTAGTGCTGTATATTATAAAGACATTTCAGAGGGCTGGATTTTCACTATCAGGGTCTAGTGCTGTATATTATAAAGACATTTCAGAGGGCTGGATCACATCGATATCAGGGTCTAGTGCTGTATATTATAAAGACATTTCAGAGGGCTGGATTTTGTTATCAGGGTCTATTCTGTATATTATAAAGACATTTCAGAGGGCTGGATCTATCACTATCAGGGTCTAGCGCTGTATATTATAAAGACATTTCAGAGGGCTGGATCGCATCGATATCAGGGTCTAGTTTTGTATATTATAAAGACATTTCAGAGGGCTGGATCACATCAATATCAGGGTCTAGCGCTGTATATTATAAAGACATTTCAGAGGGCTGGATCGCATCGATATCAGGGTCTAGCGCTGTATATTATAAAGACATTTCAGAGGGCTGGATCGCCTCAATATCAGGGTCTAGCGCTGTATATTATAAAGACATTTCAGAGGGCTGGATCGCCTCGATATCAGGGTCTAGTGCTGTATATTATAAAGACATTTCAGAGGGCTGGATCGCATCGATATCAGGGTCTAGCGCTGTATATTATAAAGACATTTCAGAGGGCTGGATCAGTGTCCAGTTAATCCCTCATAGGTGATTTGTAATAACATGATGTCTTTCACACGCAGGTCAATTTGAAGATTAAAGATTTGGTCTTGGAGATCATTGAAAACTACCAGACTGGAAATAAATCATTTGAAGATCTGGATATCATACAGCAAAAAGTGAGAGGGTCCGAACAGAACTGAGTTTCAATAGCCATAGTTTTATATATTATACAGCAACACCAAACACGATTCAGACAGTCCCCCTGAGTTTCAATAGCCATAGATTTATATATTATACAGCAACACCAAACACGATTCAGACAGCCCCCCTGAGTTTCAATAGCCATAGTTTTATATATTATACAGCAACGCCAAACACGATTCAGACAGCCCCCCTGAGTTTCAATAGCCATAGTTTTATATATTATACAGCAACAGCAACACCAAACGATTCAGACAGTCCCCTGAGTTTCAATAGCCATAGTTTTATATATTATACAGCAACACCAAACAAAAACACGATTCAGACAGTCCCCTGAGTTTCAATAGCCATAGTTTTATATATTATACAGCAACACCAAGCACGATTCAGACAGCCCCCTGAGTTTCAATAGCCATAGTTTTATATATTATACAGCAACACCAAACACGATTCAGACAGCCCCCCTGAGTTTCAATAGCCATAGTTTTATATATTATACAGCAACACCAAACACGATTCAGACAGCCCCCCTGAGTTTCAATAGCCATAGTTTTATATATTATACAGCAACACCAAACACGATTCAGACAGCCCCCCTGAGTTTCAATAGCCATAGTTTTATATATTATACAGCAACACCAAACACGATTCAGACAGTCCCCCTGAGTTTCTGTGCAAAGCGATCAATAATAATCTCCTGTTTTTATGTTGAATCACAATTTTTGTCCCCCTCCTCTCTCAGCTCCAGTGTTGCGGCTGGACCTCCTATGAAGACTGGAATAAGAACCCCAAAATGAAGGAGGATCCCAGCTTGTACCCCTGTTCATGTTACCAGCCGGACCCCACATCACCACCTCCCCAGTGCAACCAGTCCAACTCCAGTCTAGATCCAGTGAACGAAACGGAAACCATTCTCGACTCCATCGCTACAGGCCAGTACAACCAGTCCTATCTCACAGGAGAACCAGCGTCCGAACCAGAAACCACCACTGACTCCATCTCTACAGGCCAGTACAACCAGTCCTATCTCGCAGGAGAACCAGCGTCCGAACCAGAAACCACCACCAACTCCCTCTCTACAGGCCAGTGCAACCAGTCTCTCGTCGAGACAAAGGAGCCTTTTCGAACCCAGTCTAACACCACCGGTTTCTGTCTGGCGCCCCCTGGTGGTTCACCCCCAGTTTTCTCCGAGGTAAGAGCAGACAGATATTCTGCTCACTGTATTGCCAGCCAAAGGAGGTGATGATTTAGGTGGGACAATAGTGGTTTTCAAACTGGGGGTTGGGGGAGGGGCAGAATACATCCTGGGGGGGGGGGGGGAGAAGGTTTTAATAACGACACACCTCTTTATATATTTAACTGAAATCTCACTCCTGAAGTGTCATAGTTTCTAGGTGGCGCTGTGCATCTCACTGGTGCATGTTACTATTAATGGATGAAGTCTGCTGCCCTCTGGTGGTGGACGTTGTTTATTGCAGCTTACCGGACGCAATATATATATATATAACTGTTTATTTTATATTAAACGTGATTCATTCACGGAGCTTGCTTGAGAGTTTAATGAGGTTTAAGCTGTTTGTTTGTGTTTTTTTTTACTTGTATTTGTTTTCCAGGGTTGTCGAAGCATCCTTCAGTCCTGGATTCATGAAAACCTTCGTTTTATTTGGGGTGTCTGTGTTGGCATCGCCGCTTTAGAAGTAAGAATTGATTCGTTCTGTCATTTTTCTATTGGCTCGTTTTTTTTTCAGTAAAACGTCCCGTTTTTAAGACGAGGCCGGTTTGGTTTGACTTCCTGTTTTTTGGTTTTCATTTCCCGTTTCCCATGATGCTCCTCTTCCAGTTCCTGCAGTTCGTCTCGCTGGCTGTTTTTTGCCTGCTGAGTCACAGAATGAGGGAGCGAGATTCGTCTGAAGACATCTTGTTTTTTCCTGCCAGGTCACACAAGAAACCGCGCATGTTCCTTTGCTGTGGTGTGATTTAAAAACCTGAAACTACAGCTCCCAGCATGCCTCTGCCCGAGCAGTGAGGGATGCTGGGAGCTGTAGTTCCAATGCTAAGTTTCAATAGCCATAGTTTTAAAATCTGAATGATACAGTCCCCTTGGTCTCCTGGTTGAGTGACTGTCTGAAAGCTCTTTACAGTTTTGTGATGTCGTGGATTTTTTGGATTTTGTGAACTAAAATGTTTTTTTTCCCCCCGACATGCAGAGATTTTTATGTGGAATATTGGCAAGGTAATTTGATTTCAAATGACAACAGAGGTCTGGTAAAGCATAGGGAAGCATTGTAAAGCACAGAGAGGTCTGGTAAAGCATAGGGAAGCATTGTAAAGCACAGAGAGGTCTGGTAAAGCATAGGGAAGCATTGTAAAGCACAGAGAGGTGTGGTAAAGCATAGGGAAGCATTGTAAAGCACAGAGAGGTCTGGTAAAGCATAGGGAAGCATTGTAAACAGACAGAGAGGGTCTGGTAAAGCATCTGGGAAGCATTGTAAAAAGCACAGAGAGGTCTGGTAAAACATAGGGAAGCATTGTAAAGCACAGAGGTCTGGTAAAGCATTGTAAAGGAAGCATTGTAAAGCACAGAGAGGTCTGGTAAAGCATAGGGAAGCATTGTAAAGCACAGAGAGGTCTGGGAAAGCATAGGGAAGCATTGTAAAAGCACAGAGGGTCTGGTAAAGCATAGGGAAGCATTGTAAAGCACAGAGAGGTCTGGTAAAGCACAGGGAAGCATTGTAAAGCAGAGAGAGGTCTGGTAAAGCACAGGGAAGCATTGATCTCTCCCCCCCCCCCCTCAGCTCTTTGGTATGATCCTGTGCTCTCTCTCCCCCCTCTTTCTCAGCTCTTTGGTATGATCCTGATCTCTCTCTCTCTCCCTCTCTCTCTCTCTCTCAGCTCTTTGGTATGATCCTGTGCTCTCTCTCTCCCCCCTCTCTCTCAGCTCTTTGGTGTGATCCTGATCTCTCTCTCCCCCCCCCCCTCTCTCTCAGCTCTTTGGTATGATCCTGTGCTCTCTCTCTCCCCCCCTCTCTCTCAGCTCTTTGGTATGATCCTGTGCTCTCTCTCCCCCCTCTCTCTCAGCTCTTTGGTATGATCCTGATCTCTCTCTCTCTCCCCCCCCCTCTCTCTCAGCTCTTTGGTATGATCCTGATCTCTCTCTCACTCTCTCCCCTCTCTCTCTCAGCTCTTTGGTATGATCCTGATCTCTCTCTCTCTCTCTCTCTCTCTCCCCCCTCTCTCTCAGCTCTTTGGTATGATCCTGATCTCTCTCTCTCTCCTCCCTCTCTCTCAGCTCTTTGGTATGATCCTGATCTCTCTCTCTCTCCTCCCTCTCTCAGCTCTTTGGTATGATCCTGATCTCTCTCTCTCTCTCTCTCTCTCTCTCTCTCTCTCCCCCCTCTCTCTCAGCTCTTTGGTATGATCCTGATCTCTCTCTCTCTCTCCCCCCTCTCTCGCAGCTCTTTGGTATGATCCTCTCGATGTATCTGTGTAGCCGGCTGGGAAAGAATTACAACAAGCTGATTCGCTACTCCTGAACTGCGACCCCTCGGATACTGCGACGCCATTGGACCAAATCTTCAACTCTTAAGAGCGGTTTAATGAAATATAAATTATATATAGATATATATATAATGAATATGTTTCAAATGGGATTTTTGTGAACTGTTGTTTATCAGAATATGTTACAGCTTCAAGTGACGTTTTCTTAATTCAGAACCATTTGAATCGTTCTTGGTGGTTCGTATTTAAATTGCTCAAATATTGTAGCGTGTTATTTTATTTTAATAATATATATATATTTTTTTCATAATTTTCTTCCACTTTGGAACCAGTTTAGTTTCGCTGGCAGTACGCTGTCTGTGCACTAGATGGCGCTATCACAAATATCACGTGTTTTGCAATTTCTATAATAATGTTTTAGAGTCTGCGTTGCTTTGACTGTGAGTTCAGGAGCTACTCTTCAGTTCGAGCTGCGCTGTCGTAGACACACGTGTCACACGGGCTGGATCAGCCAGAGTGTCTTTATAATAGCAGCATGTGGAGTAGTGGTTAGGGCTCTGGACTCTTGACCGGAGGGTCGTGGGTTCAATCCCAGGTGGGGGGGCACTGCTGCTGTACCCTTGAGCAAGGTACTTTACCTAGATTGCTCCAGTAAAAACCCAACTGTATAAATGGGGAATTATATGTAAAAAATAATGTGATATCTTGTAACAATTGTAAGTCGCCCTGGATAAGAGCGTCTGCTAAGAAATTAATAATAATATTTAGCGCCATCTAGTGTACACATGTATTAAAAAAAATTGACATCTGTCATTTGAAGCTGTTTAGTGATACAGTTTGTATTGGGTGAAGTGCGACAGATTTTAATTGGTTCTTAAAAAAGAACCCCAGTCTGAAATCAAACTTCATTTGAATCTTTTTTATTTTTGTTAACGGTACAGTCTTGTGTTAACTTGCAGTGTATTGAGTTGTGTGTTTTGCTGATGCGATTGACGAAGGAGTCGCTGGAACGTGTGTCTCTGAGTGCTTTTGAAGTTATGATTGATTGTTTGTTTATTTATTGTCGCGATTGTGGTTCTGTAATATTTTATACTTTTGTTTAAATGTCATTAAACTTTAACCACTAGAGCCAGCCTCCCTCCCTCCCAGTCTCTCATCAGCTCTAACCACTAGAGCCTCCCTCCCTCCCTCCCAGTCCCTCCTCAGCTCGAACCACTAGAGCCAGCCTCCCTCCCTCCCTCCCTCCCAGTCTCTCATCAGCTCTAACCACTAGAGCCAGCCTCCCTCCCTCCCAGTCCCTCCTCAGCTCTAACCACTAGAGCCAGCCTCTCTCCCTCCCAGTCCCTCCTCAGCTCTAACCACTAGAGCCAGCCTCCCTCCCTCCCTCCCTCCCAGTCCCTCCTCAGCTCTAACCACTAGAGCCAGCCTCCCTCCTCCCTCCCCCAGTCCCTCCTCAGCTCTAACCACTAGAGCCAGCCTCCCCCCCCTCCCCTCCCTCCTCCTCAGCTCTAACCACTAGAGCCAGCCTCCCCCCCCTCCCAGTCCCTCCTCAGCTCTAACCACTAGAGCCAGCCTCCCTCCCTCCCAGTCCCTCCTCCTCTAACCACTCCCAGCCTCCCTCCCTCCTCCCTCCCAGTCCCTGCTCAGCTCTAACCACTAGAGCCAGCCTCCCTCCCTCCCAGTCCCTCCTCAGCTCAAACCACTAGAGCCAGCCTCCCTCCCTCCCTCCCCTCCCAGTCCCTCCTCAGCTCTAACCACTAGAGCCTCCCTCCCTCCCAGTCCCTCCTCAGCTCAAACCACTAGAGCCAGCCTCCCTCCCTCCCTCCCAGTCCCTCCTCAGCTCTAACCACTAGAGCCAGCCTCCCTCCCTCCCCCTCCCAGTCCCTCCTCAGCTCTAACCACTAGAGCCAGCCTCCCTCCCTCCCTCCCAGTCCCACTCCTCCCTCCTCCCAGCCCTCCTCAGCTCCAACTAGAGCCTCCCTCCCTCCCTCCCTCCCAGTCCCTCCTCAGCTCGAACCACTAGAGCCAGCCTCCCTCCCTCCCTCCCAGTCCCTCCTCAGCTCGAACCACTAGAGTCAGCCTCCCTCCCTCCCTCCCAGTCAATTCCCAGAATTATTTATGTATATATTTTTTTAATGTAAATTATACATATTTTTTTAATTCTCATTTTCCAGGCTGTAAAACCGTTTTTGTCTCCTTTTTTTCCATCTTTCAAGAGACCCTCATTTTTGACGTCCTTTTAACATTTCAAATAAAAAACAGCGAAGCAAATGGAACGTGTCACCCTTGTGTTTGGATGTGATGTCTGCTGTCATTTTTATCACAAGTAATTCAATGCGATGTCTCTCTTTTATTGTTACTGGGAGTTCTGGGAGTTGTAACGGACGATGTCGTGTCGCAATCCTAAAATTCTCAGTGATACAAAACATTTGACCACAGCTGTAAAGTCTCCTTCTGAAATACTTCCCCACAGTGAACGATATAGATCAGTGTTGAAATGCGTTTTCACTTCTCAACCCGCACTCTGGTACTGCGCCAGCTGTAAGAAATCTGTTTGCAAGCTCTGCTTTCAGGCCGTCCTGCGCTTCCTGGGTGAACCAGTCCCCGCCCCCTTCAGTGCCGCCTTTCCTGTCGATTTAACCAATCTGCTGCTTCCTCCTTATTGACTGACAGGCTTTCAACCAGAGACCCAGAAAGTGCAGGAAAACAGGGCATATAAACAGAGAACTTCCTTATAAACTCAAGTAACCATCCCATCATGCAAATGACTGGAATTAAATGGAACAGATGCTTGATTTCCTACCGATGCAAACTGTGGTTTCTGTTACGGGAGTCTGCTGAATAGCCAGCCCTGTGTGATGCCCCCTCTCCCATTTGAAAGTGTGCAGAAGCGAGACAGAAACGCGTGCAGGACAGTTAGCTTTTTAATAAACCATTACAACAGCAGACTCCGAGACCAGAGAGCTGATGGGATGAAGACTGAGACACACAATACAATACAATACAATATGTCCTTCACTCATCACAAGGTTTCAGTTATAATAACCAGGATCTCACAATCCCTCCCGTACTGTGTTTTTTCAATTCTTTGCTTTAGGACTGTGAGTTCAGGAGCTGCTCTTCAGTTCTAGCTGCGCTGCCGTAGTTATTGTATTGTGAATCGCTCCAGCCCTGGCTGTAGGACTACAGCTCCCAGCATGCCTCTGCACCCGCAGAGGCATGCTGGGAGCTGTAGTTCTTTAACTCTAGAGCGCTGCCGTGGTCTTGTATCGCAATACAAATCATTTCAACACGTCGATTCAGCTGTTTTCCGTAGTGTAACACAGCCAGTGTCTCTATAGAAGAGCCAGCGCCCCCTAGTGATTTCACTCTTGGGATTGCTGGCAGTACACTAGCTGTGCACTAGATGGCGCTATCGCTAATGTAAAGATGAGCCAACATGAGTCTACGGCAGCGCAGCTAGAACTGAAGAGCAGCTCCTGAACTCGCAGTCAAAGCAACACAGACTTGACAACTTAAAAAACACACAGTATCTGGATAATTGCAATAGTGTATAAAATAGTCTCCTCTCTATTCCTCCCTCCCTCCCTCTCTCTCGCTCACTCGATCTGTACGTTGATAAAGCGTCTCAGTATGTAGGGTCGTCTGTGGGTCGCGGGGCGGTCGGCCCGCCTCTTCAGGATGTAAGGTAACTTCCTGCTCCTCCCTTCCTGTCGGCCCAGCGTGTCTTGCAGTTCCTCCTCCAGGCCAGCGGGGGCGGTGTCTTTCTGACCGTCGACGCACAGCAGGGGCTGCAGACAAACACACGCTAATAAATGGAAACACTGGTCACCTGTTTAACTTCACTCTCTCTTGAACTTGGAAAGAAAACGTTAGTGAAATCGCGATGAAACTTTTACAAAAACGCACGCGCGTTCAACAAGGGTGCGTGCTGAATCTGTCAGAAGTGATTCGCGGTCTCGCGTGCCCGTGGGCACGGAGGAGGCTTCTCTTACCACTTCAACACCGCGAGTTGTTCAGGACACTCTGAAACATTTCTTCTGATTTGATGGCTTGTTCGTTATCGAGACTCGGGGGTCTGGTGTAAGTGAAGACAGTAGAGAGGATCTCAGACCTACAACATGAGAGCGGCATTTGAAAAATAAAAACACAAAAAAACAAAGGAACGTGAACCGGGGGCGGAGAGGAAGGTTACTGATCGGTTTGACACGCTGACACACAGACACACAGACACACAGACACACACACAGACAGACAGACAGACAGACACGCTGACAGACAGACACACAGACACATTTTGAAACACAGACAGACACATTTTGAAACACAGACAGACACATTTTCAGACACAGACAGACAGACACATTTTCAGACACAGACAGACACACATTTTGAAACCCAGCCAGTCAGACACACACACAGACACAGACAGACAGACAGATTTTGAGAGACAGACAGACAGACACATTTTGAGACAGACAGACAGACACATTTTGAAACACAGACAGACACAGACAGATGTTGAGAGACAGACAGACAGACACACATTTTTAGAGACAGACAGACAAACACATTTTCAGACAGACAGGCAGACAGACACATTTTGAGACCCAGACAGACAAACACATTTTCAGACAGACAGGCAGACAGACACATTTTGAGACCCAGACAGACAGACACATTTTCAGACAGACAGACACATTTTGAGACCCAGACAGACAGACACATTTTGAAACACAGACAGACACATTTTGAAACACAGACAGACTGACACATTTTGAGACCCAGACAGACAGACAGACACACAAATAAATTCCACTCGATTTCAAGACATCTCTCACCTGATTGGGCAGTGTGTCTGTCAGTCCCCTCCTGATATCCAGACAGAGCCTCCTCATAACCCCGCCCTCTCCCTCCAGCTCAATGCCCATTGGACACACACCCGGACTGCCGCTTTCCTATTGGACAACACCACCGTCACTCTTCACAGCACAGTTAAAGACGCTGGTATGTAAATTCACAGTGTAACCGTGGAAACAGCATGGGGGGGGGGGTGACAGGTGGGGACTTTTCATCACACACAAATATTTAAGAACATTCGAACAAGCTTGAAATGTTTGGGGTGGCAAAACTGTGTTTCCCTGTCCTCTGATCTGATTGGATAGCGCTGTGTTTTAGTGATGACACGTTTTATTGGAGGTTTATATGAATTATAGATCGATAGATAGATAGATATTTTGTTTGTTTAATTTTTTTGTATGAGCTCATTCTAAATTCAAATTGAAAGAGTATAGAAAATATCAAATATTTATCTTGCCACTATATTATAATACTACAGTAATTATTATTATTATTATTATTATTATTATTATTATTATTATTATTATTATTGTTATTGTCGTTGTCGTCGTTGTTGTTGTTCCTGGGGTGATTACTCACCGGAGAGCTCTGGGAGTCTCCTCCACACATCGCTGAGTTTAAATCTGGAGAAACGAGAGCCGCTAGACACAAACAACATAGAGGTGAGTCAAACGAGATACAATAAAGAGAGGAAAAAGAAATCTAATGTCAAGGTACCTGCACAGACACACAAACACACACACAGACAGGAGACACACACACACACACACACACACAAACACACAGACACAGACAGGAGACACACACACACAGACAGGAGACACACACACACACACACACACACAGACAGGAGACACACACACACACACAGACACAGACAGGAGACACACACACACACACACACACACACACAGACAGGAGACACACACACAGACAGGAGACACACACACACACACACACACACAGACACACAGACAGGAGACAGACACACACACACACAGACAGGAGACACACACACACACACACACACACAGACAGGAGACACACACACACACACAGACAGGAGACACACAAACACAGACCAAGACAGACAGGAGCCACACACACACACAGACAGACACACAGACAAAGACAGACAGAAGACACACACACACACACACACACAGAGGGACAGACAGGAGGCACACACACACACAGAGACAGGCAGACAAACAGACATATACACTCGCTCACACACAGACAGACAGTGATACACACAGACATTGATAGACAGACAGACGGACAGACAGACACACACACAGACAGACAGACAGTGACACACAGACATTGATAGACAGACAGACACAGACACACACACAGACATTTGATAGACAGACGGACAGACAGACACAGACATACACACTCGCTCACACAGACAGACAGACAGACAGACAGACAGACAGTGATACACACAGACATTGATAGACAGACGGACAGACAGACACAGAAATATACACTCGCTCACACAGACAGACAGACAGTGATACACACAGACATTGATAGACAGACAGACGGACAGACAGTGATACACACAGACATTTGATAGACAGACGGACAGACAGACACAGACATACACACTCGCTCACACAGACAGACAGACAGACAGACAGACAGACAGTGATACACACAGACATTGATAGACAGACGGACAGACAGACACAGACATACACTCACTCACACAGACAGACAGACAGTGATACACACAGACATTGATAGACAGACGGACAGACAGACACAGAAATATACACTCGCTCACACAGACAGACAGACAGTGATACACACAGACATTGATAGACAGACAGACAGACAGACACAGACATACACACTGATAGACAGACAGACAGTGATACACACAGACATTGATAGACAGACAGACGGACAGACAGACACAGAAATATACACTCGCTCACACAGACAGACAGACAGTGATACACACAGACATTGATAGACAGACGGACAGACAGACACAGACATACACACTCGCTCACACAGACAGACAGACAGACTTGTTTACCTGTAGGCTGCTCCAGTGCTCCATATATAATCAGAAAGATAAACTGTATGAACATTCTGAAGGCTCTAAGTACTAAGAATAAAGATGGAAAATATATTAATATTTTGGTTCCTAGCTGCGCTGCTGTAGACACCTGTGACACAGTGTCTCTATAGAAGAGCCATCTAGTGACTGACACTGTGGATCGCTGGCAATACCCTAGCTGTACACTAGATGGCGCTGTCACTAATGTAACGATGATCTAGCCTGTGTTCCGCACCTCTACGGCAGCGCAGCTAGAACTGAAGAGCAGCTCCTGAACTCCCAGTCAAAGCAACGCAGACTCAGAGACAGAAAGACTAACAGAAACTCTGAGTAACCTGCAGAAATAAGAAGCACACAGTGACTGCAGCATGAAGGGAAAGGAAGAGCTTCAAAAATAAGAGACTTTAATATTTATAATGTATTAACAGACAGACAGACAGACAGATACAGACAGTGATAGACAGACAGACAGATACAGACATTGATAGACAGACAGACACACAGACATTGATAGACAGACAGACAGACAGACACAGACACTGATAGACAGACAGACAGACAGACACACAGACATTGATAGACAGACACAGACATTGATAGACAGACAGTGATACACACAGACATTGATAGACAGACAGACAAACACACAGACATTGATAGACAGACAGACAGACAGACACAGACATTGATTGACAGACAGACAAACACACAGACATTGATAGACAGACAGACAGACACAGACATTGATAGACAGACAGCGATACACACAGACATTGATAGACAGACAGACAGACACAGACATTGATAGACAGACAAACAGACAGACACAGAAATTGATAGACACACACACAGACATAGACAGACAGACAGACAGTGATACACACAGACATTGATAGACAGACAAACAGACAGACAGACAGACAGACAGTGATACACACAGAAATTGATAGACAGACAGACAGTTATACACACAGACACTGATAGACAGACAAACAGACACACAGAAATTGATAGACAGACACACACACAGACATAGACAGACAGACAGACAGACAATGATAGACACAGATATTGATAGACAGAGACAGACAGACAGACAGACAGACAGACAGACAGACAGTGATCCTCACCTGTTGTAACCCAGTCTCTTCACTCTTCACTCTTCTCTTCTCTCTCTGTCTCTCTCTCTCTCCTCCAGCACCTTGTGTCCCTCTCTTTATACAGTGTCAGGGAGGGAGGGAGGGACCATGTTTAGTGTTTCTGAGGGAGGGAGGGAGGGAGGGAGGGAAGGACCATGTTTAGGGTTTCTGAGGGAGGGAGGGACCATGTTTAGCGTTTCTGAGGGAGGGAGAGAGGGACCATGTTTAGGGTTTCTGAGGGAGGGAGGGACCATGTTTAGGGTTTCTGAGGGAGGGAGGGAGGGACCATGTTTAGTGTTTCGGAGGGAGGGACCATGTTTAGGGTTTCTGTGTTCAGAGCGCATCACAGCGCCCTGTCCCATCTCCACATCACAACACACTCTCATGTGCTTTAGTGGGGGGTTCAGGTGCGTTTATAGGAATCACATGAATTTGACAGATTTTTAAAGTATATTTGAATAAAGAAAGAAATTCTCTTAGCACCATATTATAATAATACAGTAGTTATTATTATTAGGACACATCATGTAAGGAAAGCACACACAATGAACGGCAGTGACAGTGACTGTAAGCTTCCGTTTTCTGACACTTTCTCCGTCTCTCGGCTCTGACACAGCTGCGGTGAATTTGTTCAATTCAACTTGTTAAGAAAAGTTTGCCACTTAATTAGTGATCCGCTGTAACGCTAACAGAGAGAACATTAACTCCACGATGCACACATTAACACTACAGAGAGCGAGGAAAATAAAGGGGAGCGCTTTCAAATCCATTCTCTCACCTCTTATTAGCTTTATTAACAGGATCACTGACCCCTCCCTTTAAAGGAGCGCTGACCATCTTTAAAATCCATTCTCTCACCTCTTATTAATTAACAGGATCACTGGCCCCTCCTTTAAAGGACCACCATCTTTAAAATCCATTCTCTCACCTCTTATTAGCTTTATTAACAGGATCACTGGCCCCTCCCTTTAAAGGAGCGCTGACCATCTTTAAAATCCATTCTCTCGCCTCTTATTAGCTTTATTAACAGGATCACTGGCCCCTCCCTTTAAAGGAGCGCTGACCATCTTTAAAATCCATTCTCTCACCTCTTTATTTTATTAACAGATTAACAGGATCACCTCTCGCCCCCTCCCTTTAAGGAGCGCTGACCATCTTTAAAATCCATTCTCTCACCTCTTATTAGCTTTATTAACAGGATCACTGGCCCCTCCCTTTAAAGGAGCGCTGACCATCTTTAAAATCCATTCTCTCGACTCTTATTAGCTTTATTAACAGGATCACTGGTTCCTCCCTTTAAAGGAGCGCTGCCCATCTTTAAAATCCATTCTCTCACCTCTTACTAGCTTTATTAACAGGATCGCTGGCCCCTCCCTTTCAAGGAGCGCTGACCATCTTTAAAATCCATTCTCTCACCTCGTATTAGCTTTATTAACAGGATCACCGGCCCCTCCCTTTAAAGGAGCGCTGACCATCTTTAAAATCCATTCTCTCGCCTCTTATTAGCTTTATTAACAGGATCACCGGCCCCTCCCTTTCAAGGAGCGCTGACCATCTTTAAAATCCATTCTCTCACCTCTTATGAGCTTTATTAACAGGATCACTGGCCCCTCCCTTTAAAGGAGCGCTTACCATCTTTAAAATCCATTCTCTCCCCTCTTATTAGCTGCATTAGTGTAAGAGGTGTCCTAATTAAATGGCCAGGCTGTGGAGTCTCGTTTCATTGCCAGGAGGAAGCAGGCAGCGAGCAGAGGAAATTATCTCAATTGGAGAAGCAGGTGAAAGACGCATTAGAATCAATTAAGAGGCTCCGTCAACCTGCAAAGATTTTTTGATAGACCCTAATTGCAATCATCTGTTTTCCATTTAGTAATTAGGAAATTCTGGTGCACCTGGAGAGCGGAAGAGGGGAGAGAAAGAAAGAAAGAAAGAAAGAAGGAAAGAAAGAAGGAAGCAGATTTTTTGTCCCTCGGTCGCCTTAGTAATATCCATAATAAGCCCTCCTCATATCCCCCGCCCCCATCACCTCCAGCTCAATGCCCATTGGACACAGACCTGGACCGCCGCTTTCCTATTGGACGACACTGACCTCAGTCTGCACCGCGCTGACAGACTACATAATTAAAGTTTGGTTTTTTTTACTTCAAATTTTCATTGGCCTTTTTTTTCAGGAAGTAAAAAATAAAAGCAGAACAAAATAAATCATTTAAAGTCTTGTGAGTCTTGCGATTTTACTGCAGGATATCACAGCAGTACACTTTGAGAAGGGGGCTGGTTCATTACCCTCTGTGTTTTGTCTGTCCTCTCCCCTCTCTCCCCTCTCTCCCCTCTCTCTCCTCTCTTCTCTCCTCCTCCTCTCTCTCCCTCTCTCTCCCTCTCTCTCTCCCCTCTCCTCTCTCTCCCTCTCCCTCTCTCCTTTCCTTCTCTCTCTCTCCCTCCCTCTCCTCTCCCCCTCTCTCTCCTCTCTCTTCTCTCTCTCTCTCTCTCTCCCTCCCCTCTCCTCTCTCTCTCTCTCTCTCTCTTCTCTTTCTCTTTCTCTCCCCTCTCTCCCTCTCTCTCCTCTCTCTCTCTCCCTCTCTCCCCTCTCCTCTCTCCTCTCTCTCCCCTCTCCTCCCCCTCTCCTCTCCCCTCTCCTCTCTCTCTTCTCTCTCTCCTCTCTTCTCTTCTCTCTCTCTCCTCTCTCTCTCTCCCTCCTCTCTCTCCTCTCTTCTCCTCTCCTCTCTCTTCTCTCTTCTCCTTTCTCTCTCCCTCTCTCTCCTCTCTCTCCCTCTCTCCTCTCTCCCCTCTCTCTCCTCTCTCCTCTCTCTCTCTCTCTCTCCCCCTCTCTCCTCCCCCTCTCTCTCTCTCTCTCTCTCTCCCTCTCTCTCTCCCCTCTCCTCTCCCCTCTCCTCCCTCTCTCTCTCTCTCTCTTTCAGTATCACGTTCAATTTCACAAATGGAAAGATGTCATTTGATCTTTTGTTTTTTTAAGTGTCTCATTTTAATTTATTTTGACGAAAACAGTTAAGTGGACATGTTTGATCTTTAAGTCAGGACTTTTCAAATTATTACAAAACCTTTTAAGAAATGGCGATGATTATTTAGCTTGTATTCAAGATCTGAGAGACTGGGAGAGAGTGAAGCAGAGGAGGGACTGGGAGAGAGTGAAGCAGAGGAGGGACTGGGAGAGAGTGAAGCAGGATCTAATGGTTAGAGCTGAGGATGGACTGGGAGGGAGGGAGGCTGGTTCTAGTGGTTAGAGCTGAGGAGGGACTGGGAGGGAGGGAGGCTGGCTCTAGTGGTTTGAGCCGCTGTACTGGGAGGGAGGGATGCTGGCTCTAGTGGTTTGAGCTGCTGTACTGGGAGGGAGGAAGCTGGCTCTAGTGGTTTGAGCCGCTGTACTGGGGGAGGGAGGATGTGGTTTGAGCTGCTCTAGTGGTTTGAGCTAACTCTAGTGGTTTGAGCTGCTGTACTGGGAGGGAGGGAGGCTGGCTCTAGTGGTTTGAGCTGCTGTACTGGGAGGGAGGAAGCTGGCTCTAGTGGTTTGAGCCGCTGTACTGGGAGGGATATTACTCAGCGGTGACAGGGAGATTTGTAACTCATTGACATGCTTCTCCGCTGCAGTGAGTAGCCACCACTCCAGGCTTGAAGTGGCGTTTGCATTGAGTCTGTTTGAGAGTCGTGCTCTCTGATCCGCACCACCTGTGCCCTGTGCTCTGATAAAGAGACGGGCAGCTGGCATCCGGCACTCTGCCTACTTCAGAGCGACGCCGTCGAACCCCAGCTGAGACTCTGCATTGATCCAACGCTCAAGCATGTAACGCACACAGCCTTTGAAGACCAAGAGGCGAGATCAAACAGGCTGGAGAGATGGAAAGCTGTTCTATCGACCAGCATGGACCATCCAGGCAAGATTAACTGATTCATTACTACCAGACCCCCAGGAAATAACCGAACGCAGCGGTGCCCAGGTGAGCCTGGTAGCGGGACCCCTGGGGGTCAGGACGGGGGTCCCAGTGGCAGATCGGCGGCACGGCTCAGCTGGGACCCTTTCCACAGAAGCAGGTACATCCTTTCCCCCAAAATTGCACTCCTTTAATAGAGCGAGTATTTGCCAGCGGTCTTCGAAAACCACTGGACAGAAATCGATAACATCGCGCGTCGTTTTGTTTGTAGTGAATCCCATCTAGGGTATTACATTGGGGGCCCAACCTCATATACCACCAGGCATTACCCCTGGGCCAGCATTAATGACACAGCCAGGAGGCCCTGATACACTTTGACAGCTCGTTGGAACGTGGGGGTAGGAAATCTGAGTTCAAAGGTCACTGCACTTGAACCAGGGATCAGACTTGCCTGAGCTGAAGCCTGTGAATACATGAATAAAGATCGCTGGTTCAAACGCTTGTAAATGACTCTGAATCTGATGAAGAACAAGACTCCAGCTCTGATCCGTCACGGATGTAAATTCTCATCAGCTCACTATATTATTATTTATTTCTTAGCAGACGCCCTTATCCAGGGCGACTTACAATTGTTACAAGATATCACATTATTTTTTTACATACAATTCCCCATTTATACAGTTGGGTTTTTACTGGAGCAATCTAGGTAAAGTACCTTGCTCAAGGGTACAGCAGCAGTGTCCCCCCCCACCTGGGATTGAACCCACGACCCTCCGGTCAAGAGTCCAGAGCCCTAACCACTACTCCACACTGCTGGAGTAGTGGTTAGGCACGGAATATATATATATATATATATATATATATATATATATATATATATATATATATATATATATATATATATATATATATATATATAATTATTTGTTTATTTAGCAGACGCCTTTATCCAAGGCGACTTACAGAGACTAGGGTGAGTGAACTATGCATCAGCTGCAGAGTCACTTACAACTACGTCTCACCCGAAAGACGGAGCACAAGGAGGTGAAGTGACTTGCTCAGGGTCACACAATGAGTCAGTGGCTGAGGTTTGATTTGAACCGGGGACCTCCTGGTTACAAGCCCTTTTCTTTAACCACTGGACCACACAGCCTCTGAGTGAAGCCTTCAGTTTTATTTATTTATTTTTTGTGCCAGAATTACGTTCTCATTTTGCACTGAAATATTTCGCTGTGCGTGCACGATAAACAAAGCAGTCAAGTTGTCCTGAGGTTTAAATTGAAGCTTTATGGCCACACAAGCTTCGTGCAAATCTATGCTAATTATAAAGATGGTTTGTTTAAGTTTTTAAGGACGGTTTGTACTCGGTTACCCCGACTTTATGTAAGTCGACCCCCCCCGACTTTATGTAAGTCGACCCCCCCGACTTTATGTAAGTCGCCCCCCCCTCGACTTTATGTAAGTCGACCCCCCGACTTTATGTAAGTCGACCCCCCCCCCTACCGGCTCCCCCAAAATAGAAATCGTTGCCTCTGCCGCATTGGAGGACCTATCCCAGCATGCAGAGCGAGGGCCTCTCACACAGCAAAAACCGCAACTCGTCTCTCTGAGAGAGAGAGAGAGACAGAGAGATAGAAATTAGAGAAAAGCGACATAGCTAGCTAGTAATAATACTATTAATAAAGAAAACTGGGCTCGTAGTTTAAATCCGTAGCCCCCTTTTGAACGGAAACCGCTCTCGTTTAAACAAACAAACCCCCCCCAAAAAACGGGGTAGAGGGAGAAGAAGGGAGGTCCGGCTTTCGGAAAGCAATTTCGGTCTCCCTTTTTCGGGAGGAGGCGAAACAGCAAGGGGTTTGCGATCCTAGTAGTGCTTTTAGTAAATTAACCCCTTTCCGTTATTGTGGGTCTATGAAAATAAACCAGAGGAACCGAGAGGGGAAAGAGAGAGAGAAATATTTACGGTACCCATCCGCCGTGCCTCCCGAAACCGTGAATACAAAAACACAGCCAAAAACCAAACAAAAATATCATCTGTATCTGCACAAAAATACACTAGATAAATCAACACAAGCCAAGAGACCATGATTAAGCTTTTCTCGCTCAAACAGCAGAAGAAAGAGGAGGAATCGGCCGGAGCCAACCGCGCAGGCGGCGGGGGAAAGAAATCCAGCGCGGCGCAGCTCCGGGTCCAGAAAGGTGGGTGGAAAATTAAACACAAAAACGCGAAATTATTCAAAGAAATGACGCTAGACTAGGCTAAGACAGCCCCCCCCAAAAGGCTAAAGTGACCCCAAGTCCTGCTTCCTGCCCCCGGTCCCCCGTAACGTTTTAAAATGTCTCAAAATCGGTGTTGAGGCCCCGACTCTTCCCAGATAGCGTAGCCGGGTTTGGGTGCTCTGTGTTCGGGTGTAGAGGCCCAGTTGCCCCCGCTGTCTTTCCCAGCACTGAAACTAAGATATTTAAATTAATTTAAGTTGAATTTGGCTTGGGTTTAACTCGTATACATGTCTTCGATCGTTTTATTGTTGTTTTAAATGAATGTTGACGTTTTTGGAGTCGAGTTTATAAAAAATCTTTATTTAATTCACTGTCGTACGACTATTTTTTTTTCCCAATAAAATGTAATTGTTGTAAAAATATTAATTCGGGTTACGGGGTTGTGTCGGATACTAGTTTAACTTTTAAATATAACAACCCTGTTGGTAGTTTTTTCCCCGCTATTAGTTTACCACCCAGGTTGTTTACATTGTACCCATGTATTTATAGCGACTTGTGAACCACATTTTTATTTTCCTGCTGTTATAATTGACAACCCACTGTAATAATGTGGTGCTACAGTCTTTCATAAGCAAGGTGAGTGTATATTTGAATAACGCAGGCTGTGTTGACAGTCCTGTTTACAGCACACAAAGGGAGAGTGAATCTACAGTGTGGGGAGGAA
This sequence comes from Huso huso, assembly GCA_036884735.1. Lineage (NCBI taxonomy): Eukaryota > Metazoa > Chordata > Actinopteri > Acipenseriformes > Acipenseridae > Huso > Huso huso. The sequence continues at coordinate 3,851,647 of CM072714.1, read as the reverse complement.
ACACAGCGGGGCTGGGAATCAGACTCCCGCTGCACAGCAGTGTGATCCAGTCCTGGTTTCACTGGGAGTTTAATAATCAAACACACCTGAGCTTGTTAGCTAGACACACTGGGGGCTGATCAAGCTGGTAGTGAAACCTGGACTGGATCACACTGCTGTGGAATAGGAGTCTGATTCCCATCGCTGTGGTTCTTTACAGGGAGAGTGGTTGGAAGGGATTGCCTAGCCACGTTGATGATGCCGAACCATTGGGATCCTTCGTGCTACTAGAAAACGAGCTTTGAGGGACTGAAACGGCCTCCTCTTGTCTGGAGCGTGGAATCGTGTTTCTCAGAAGTAACGTTGTTTAATTGTGTGTCTCTCTGCTGTTTTTTTTTTTCTTCCTCAGATATAAATGAGTTAAACTTGCCGAAAACGTGCGAAATAGTTTTCTCCAATCAAGACGACCTCTTAAACTTCAAACTAGTCATCAGTCCGGACGAGGTGAGACATCAAACTCCTGGCTCCTGATCATTTCAATAATAATAATAATAATAATAATAATAATAATAATAATAATAATAATACTAGACTTCATTGAGGGGAGTTCTGAACCCCAGGACTGGGTGCAGCAGCAGCAGCAGCAGCAGGGCTAGTGTGAGTTTGTAACCCTGCTCAAACTCCTGGCTCCTGATCATTTCAATATTAATAATACTAGACTTCATTGAGGGGCTCTGAACCCCAGGACTGGAGTGCAGCAGGGTTTAGCAGCAGTGTATAGTGTTTAGGGGTATAGCAGTCTAGTGTTTAGGGTTTCTAACCCTGCTCAAACTTTAGGGTATAGCCTAGTGCTTTAGGGTATAGCAGTCTAGTGTATCATTTCAATATTAATCTAGTGTATAATAATCTACTAGGGTTTATGGTTTAGCTCTCATTGAGGGGGTATAGCAGTCTGAGGGTTTAGGGTACCAGTCTAGGATAGGGTTTAGGGTGCAGTCTAGTGTATAGGGTTTAGGGTATAGCAGTCTAGTGTATAGGGTTTAGGGTAACCAGTCTAGTGTATAAACAGTCCTGGTATCCTTTGATCAGTTCAATATTTAGGGTGTAGCAGTCTAGTGTTTAGGGTTTGGGGTATAAGTCTAGTGTATACTAGACTTCTATTTAGGGTTTAGGGTATAGCAGGCCTAGTGTATAGGGTTTAGGGTGTAGCAGTCTGAACCCCAGGATAGGGTGGGTGCAGCAGTGTATAGGGTTTAGGGTATAGCAGTCTAGGGTATAGGGTTTAGGGTGTGAGTCTTGTATACCCTTTAGGGTATACAGTCTAGTGTAGGGGTGGTTTAGGGTTTAGGGTGTAGCAGTCTAGTGTATAGGGTTTAGGGTGTAGCAGTCTAGTGTATAGGGTTTAGGGTATAGCAGTCTAGTGTATAGGGTTTAGGGTATAGCAGTCTAGTGTATAGGGTTTAGGGTGTAGCAGTCTAGTGTATAGGGTTTAGGGTATAGCAGTCTAGTGTATAGGGTTTAGGGTGTAGCAGTCTAGTGTATAGGGTTTAGGGTATAGGGTTTAGGGTATAGCAGTCTAGTGTTTAGGGTTTAGGGTATAGCAGTCTAGTGTTTAGGGTATAGGGTTTAGGGTATAGCAGTTGAAATGATGACCACTCTTTGAAATCCTCTCCTGTCTCTTTGCAGGGGTTCTATAAAGGTGGTAAATTTGTCTTCAGTTTTAAGGTAAGTGGATGTGTGAAGATCTCATTGAATAATGAACTGCACGCTTCATTAAATCTCACCAGTCTTTAGTCCTTCCAGTGGCTGCACACAGCTCTGGACAAAAGGGTGCCACCCGCCTCTGTGTGAAGTGACCCTGCTTCAGCACGTGGAATGGAAGCTGTGAAGAATACTGTGGATAGTTTACCTTGCTGATGGATCTCTCTCCTCTCACTCTCTCCTCTCTCCTCTCTCTCTCTCTCTCCTCTCCTCCTCTCCTCTCTGTCTCTCTCCTTAGTGTGACTGCTTAAATGGTTAACCGATAGAAATCAGATATTTCAAACAGATTTTTTATTAAACGATACTTCCATCCCTAATGTGTGTGTGTGTGTGTGTCCTCTCCTCTCTTTAGTCTCTCTCCTTAGTGTGACAGTGCTTAAATGGTTAACCGTGTCAAATATTTCAAACAGATTTTTATTAAAGTGATACTTTAGGGTATCCCTAATGTGCGTGCGTGTGTGTGTACATATATATATATATATATATATAATATATATTTTTTAATTATTATTATTATGGTCTCAATGCCCCCCCCCCCCATGTGTTTTTGTTCCTAGGTGGGACAGGGGTATCCTCATGACCCCCCCAAAGTGAAATGTGAGACCATGGTGTACCACCCGAACATCGACTTGGAGGGCAACGTGTGTCTGAACATCCTCAGGTACTGAAGCTGAACCAGCCTGTCTGTCTGTCTGTCTGTGTCTGTGTGTCTGTGTGTGTGTCTGTCTGTGTGTCTGTGTGTGTGTGTGTCTGTCTGTCTGTCTGTGTGTCTGTCTGTCTGTGTGTGTCTGTCTGTCTGTGTGTGTGTGTCTCTGTCTGTCTGTCTGTCTGTGTGTGTGTGTGTGTCTGTCTGTCTGTCTGTCACACACACACACACAGACACACACACTAGACCAAACTAGAGCTGGTCTGCTTGACTCAGTTTAGTATCAGTCACACTGATGAAGGCACTGGAGCCCAAACGCTGGTCTGGCACAGACTCAGTTTAGTTTCAATTTAGCTTTCAATCACGCTGATGAAGGCACTAGAGCCCCAAACGCTGGTCTGCGTGACTCAGTTTAGTTTCAATCACACTGATGAAGGCACTGGAGCCCAAACGCTGGTCTGCGTGACTCAGTTTAGTTTCAATCACACTGATGAAGGCACTGGAGCCCAAACGCTGGTCTGCGTGACTCAGTTTAGTTTCAGTAACGCTGATGAAGGCACTAGAGCCCAAACGCTGGTCTGCTTGACTCGGTTTAGTTTCAGTCACACTGATGAAGGCACTGGAGCCCAAACGCTGGTCTGCTTGACTCAGTTTAGTTTCAATCACACTGATGAAGGTACTGGAGCCCAAACGCTGGTCTGCTTGACTCAGTTTAGTTTCAGTCACACTGATGAAGGCATTGGAGCCCAAACGCTGGTCTGCGTGACTCAGTTTAGTGTCAGTAACCCTGATGAAGGCACTTGAGCCCAAGACGCTGGTCTGCTTGACTCAGTTTTAGTTTCAATCACACCTGATGAAGGCCTTGTGTCTCTCCCTCTTCCCAATCATTGAATTCACACTGGTCCCTGCTTGACTTCTAGTTTAGTTTCAGTTCACACTGATGAAAGCATTGGAGCCCAAAGGCGCTGAGTCTGCATTGACTTCACACTGAAGTTTGTCCTGAGACTGTCTGTGGTTCTTGTAGTTTTCTTGTAACCCTGATGCTCCTGTGTTTGTGTCGTTAGTCATTGAATTGTGTTTCTCTTTTCCTGAAGACATTGGTTGGTCATTGAATTCACACACCCTGAAATAAACTCCTATTATTTCATTGAATTCACACTGAGACTTCTAGTATCTCATTGAATTCCTGGACCCTGAGAAAGACTTCTGTCTTGAATTCACACTGAAGACCTCTTCCCAATCATTGAATTCACACTGAAGACCCTGAGAAAGACTTCTAGTCGTTAGTCATTGAATTCACACTGAAGACCCTGAGAAAGACTTCTAGTCGTTAGTCATTGAATTCACACTGAAGACCCTGAGAAAGACTTCTAGTCGTTAGTTATTAAACACTGAAGACCCTGATTAAGTTTCTGTTTGTTTAGTTGTAAATGTTTGAAGACCCTGAGCAGCCTTCTGTGTGTCATGCCTCTGAAAGTTCTGGATCAAACATTCCCTCCCCCTCCCCCTCCCCCCCCCAGGAGCCCAACCCTGAAGATCCTCTGAACAAGGAATTCACACTGAGGTCCTTCAGAACAACTTCTAGTGGCACACTGAAGACTTCTAGTGGATTAGTCATTGAGCAGAACGACTTCTGCGATAGTCATTGAATTCACACTGAAGACCCTGGAAAGACTTCTAGTCGTTGGTCATTGAATTCACACTGAAGACCCTGAGCTCCACTTAGTTATTAAACTCATTAAGTTTCTGTTTGTCTTTGAAATAAACAGAGCCTTGGTGTGTGTGCCTCTGAGACAAACTCTCCCCTCTCCCACACACACACACACACACACACACACACACACACACACACACAACTGGATCAAACTCTCTTTGAGCAGAACGGGGGGGGGGCTCTCATTAAACTCCACTTACTTTGAGCGCTGTCTGAAATAAACAGAGCCGGGCTGAGACACACACACACACACACACACACACACACACACGATCGCTGCGGGGGGGCTACGTGGGCTCCACTTACTTTGAGCGCTGTCTGAAATAAACAGAGCCGGGCTGAGACACGCACGCACGCACACACACACACACACACACACACACGATCGCTGCGGGGCTATGTGGGCTCCACTTACTTTGAGCTGTCTGAAATAAACAGAGCCGGGCTGGGACACACACACACACACACACACACACACACGATAATCGCTGGGGGGGCTACGTGGGCTCCACTTACTTTGAGCGCTGTCTGAAATAAACAGAGCCGGGCTGAGACACACACACACACACACACACACACACGATCGCTGCGGGGGGGCTACGTGGGCTCCACTTACTTTGAGCGCTGTCTGAAATAAACAGAGCCGGGCTGAGAGACACACGCACGCACACACACAGTGAGTCACACACACTGAGACACACACACACACAGACACTGAGACACACGCTCAGACAGACGGACACACTCACAGAGACTGACACACACACTCTGACAGACTGACATGCACACACACTCAGACAGGCAGACAGACAAACAGACACTGAGACACAGACACACTGACAAGCAGACAGACACACTCAGGCAAGCAGACAGACAGACACTGAGACACACACACTCAGACAGAGACACTGAGACACACTCAGACAGAGGCAGACAGATGGATGGACACACACACACACTCGGACAGGCAGACAGACACTGAGACACACACTCAGAGGCAGACAGACGGACGGACACACAATCACTCAGACAGACAGACGGACGGGTTCTGTTCCCGGTTGTTGATCTGTTTTCAATGCTGTGTTTACATTGGAAACCTTCCCATCTGACAAATAATAAAAACGTGAATATTTTTCAAACCGCGTCGAAGACTTTTTCATCTCCTGTAACCCTCAGCCCCCCTTCTGCCGAACTGCAGCGCGGACCAAGAGTGATCCTGACCCGAGACTCCTTCATTTAAAATCCGACAGCGATCGTGTCTGCCGGGAGCCCACACAGTAGGGCAGTAGTGTTTGTGTTTGTTTTTCGTTAAGTATCTGGGGACAACTACAAAGCGGGGCGAAATGTCACAGGACGTCCTGAAGCTGGATGGAGGGGAGGGGGGGGGCGGGGTGTAGAACGTTCGCCTCGGAGGCAGGTTGACAGAACCAGGGTCTCGGTGTCTCTAGAACCGAACCCGGAACCGCTCGGAACATCACAAAGAACCTAGAGCTTGTGAAAATGATCATTTTAACTAAAGTCCTTCAAAGACAGGCAGGCTGGCTCGCGTTCTCTTGTTAAAAAAAAATGACACTGAAAGGTGAAGCTCATCACTAAACAAGCTGTCATGATGTGTGCAATAGATCGGACTCCGATAGGCTGCGTTGCTTTGACTGAGTTCAGGAGCCGCTGGATCAGCTTTACATTAGCGATAGCGCCATCTAGTGCACAGCTAGGGTACTGCCAGCAATCCCAGCGTCCGATCACTAGGGGGCGCTGGCTCTTCTATAGAGACACTGGCTGTGTTACACTACGGCAGGCAGCTCAATCGACATGTTTTAAATTATTTGTATTGAGATACAAGACCACAGCAGAGCTCTAGAGTTAAAGAACTACAGCTCCCAGCATCCCTCGCCAGAGGCATGCTGGGAGCTGTAGTCCTATAGCCAGGGCTGGAGCGATTCACTGTGTCTTGATGAATCGCGATGCTTTCTTTACATGATGTGTCGTAATAGAGGTCTGTAGCGCTTGTGATACGAGACCGCAGCATAAAGAACTACAGCTCCCAGCATGCCTCGCCATGGCCGCGGGTGTAGAGGCATGCTGGGAGCTGTAGTCCTATAGCCAGGGCTGTTCTGACTCACAATACAATAACTAGGGCAGCGCAGCTAGAACTGAAGAGCAGCTCCTGAACTCAGAGTCAAAGCAACGCAGACTGATGAATAAAATAAATTTTAGAAAAATGTATTTGAAGTAATTGCAATGGAGTCAGATCCATTGCAAAAGCCTTAACAAGGTAAAGGAGTCTGGTAAAATAAAGATGAAACTATCACACCCTTTGCAGCCTTGTGTCCCATATATGTGTGTGTGTGTGTGTGTGTGTGTGTGTGACACTGAGGGAATAGGCGGGTTAGGGAGGGTGTTGTCAATGGCAACGTGGACAGTGATGTGCATGCGGTAGAACCTGGGTAAGGGGGCGGAGCGTCAGACCGATGGTCAGCCTCCTGTTAATAAAGCTAATAAGAGGTGAGATGGATTTTTAAAGATGGTCAGCGCTCCTTTAAAGGGAGGGGCCCAGCGATCCTGTTAATAAAGCTAATAAGAGGTGAGAGAATGGATTTAAAGATGGTCAGCGCTCCTTTAAAGGGAGGGGCCAGTGATCCTGTTAATAAAGCTAATAAGAGGTGAGAGAATGGATTTTAAAGATGGTCAGCGCTCCTTTAAAGGGAGGGCCCTCCTGTTAATAAAGCTAATAAGAGGTGAGAGAATGGATTTTAAAGATGGTCAGCGCTCCTTTAAAGGGAGGGGCCGGCGATCCTGTTAATAAAGCTAATAAGAGGTGAGAGAATGGATTTTAAAGATGGTCAGCGCTCCTTTAAAGGGAGGGGCCAAAGGAGAGGGCCATCCTGTTAATAAAGCTAATAAGAGGTGAGAGAATGGATTTTAAAGATGGTCAGGTCCTCTAAAGGGAGGGGCCAGTGATCCTGTTAATAAAGCTAATAAGAGGTGAGAGAATGGATTTTAAAGATGGTCAGTGCTCCTTTAAAGGGAGGGCCAGCGATCCTGTTAATAAAGCTAATAAGAGGTGAGAGAATGGATTTTAAAGATGGTCAAAACGCTCCTTTAAAGGGAGGGGCCAGCGATCCTGTTAATAAAGCTAATAAGAGGTGAGAGAATGGATTTTAAAGATGGATTTTAAAGGGATGGTCAGCGATCCTTTAAAGGGAGGGGGGAGGGCCAAAGTGATCCTGTTAATAAAGCTAATAATAAAGCTAATAAGAGAATGGATTTTAAAGATGGTCAGCGCTTTAAAGGGAGGGGGGCAGCCTTTAAAGGGAGGGGGTGAATCCTGTTAATAAAGCTAATAAGAGGCGAGAGAATGGATTTTAAAGATGGTCAGCGCTCCTTTAAAGGGAGGGGCCAGCGATCCTGTTAATAAAGCTAATAAGAGGTGAGAGAATGGATTTTAAAGGGAGCGGCCAGTGACAATGTTAATAAAGCTAATAAGGAAACCGGTTATAATGCATTAGGCGATGCCACACCTTGAAGGTGAACGCACACACTGCCGGAAGCGATCGCATGTGTTCTAAATATACCCTCCGATTCAGACACAGAGGAACGCTGAGTCACTCAGTCCTGTTCTGAGGGCGAGTCTGAAATACTCGGGAGAACCACTATATATATATATATATATATATATATATATTACTATTTCTAACTCCAATCATACAAAATCGACATCAAACTAAATATTTTTGCCCTTTTTTTTTAAAAGAGGCGTATTTAGTTCTTAAAAAGGTGTTTTAGAAAGTGGGGGTCGTTATTTTTGGGAGTTTGTGGAGACAGTTTCTCAAATTTTGATAGCCACACACACACACACACACGATCCTGTTGCATCACATGACTTAAGCGCTACGTCACCCTGCGTGAGATCACGCGTCCCTGACGTCACGGGGAGCAGCACGCACAAACAGGAAGCGTGTGTCGCCTGACCAGGAAACTAAATTAAAAAAATAATAATAAAACACAAACAAACACAACGAAAGAAGACAGAAGAGATCGAGAAACAAACCCGAGAGAAATCTCCAAACATCGCCGAGATTCAGCGGTCAAAACCCCTCGCAGGTGAGAAGAGAGAACAGCTTTAATTAATTGAGGGGCTTGGCGAGTCTGAATCATGTTTTTTTTTTAATCAACAAACCACTTTTTTTTATTTTTTAAAAGCCAGTTATTTTGAAGCATGCGATGCAGTGTTTCGAGTTGGAGTCGAGTTGCGTTTCTAGCGATTGCTGAGTCGATACAGACTCCGGGTGTAGCTACTAGCGTTATTAATAACGACGAAGTGTTTTTAAAATCTAAAAATACACATTTCAGATTATTTATATGACCGGATTTGAGGACACGGCGTTCAAAGACACGAGTGATCCGATATGAAACGCGAACCGAGCGATATTTCGAATTGGATTCTCGACAAACACCGAAACTTTTCAAAGCAAGTTTAGTTTGAATGTAATAAATATCTCATTTTAATATTGTGGGATATGCCGCGTTACGTGATGAACGACCCGAGTTACGTCGTCGGATTACGTACGTAACCGGTTCAAACAAAGACGGTCTGCATTCTTTATAATATTATTATTCATCAGAAGCAACTGTCGGACTTTTTGAAATCTCAACATAGACATTCAGATGTGACGGGTTAGGATAACGTGCTAAAAATATGGGTACGTTGGAAACACGAACCGAACCGCTGATTATTATTATTATTATTATTATTATTATTATTATTATTATTATTTTGTATTTTATATTTCCTTTTCTCAGAAGGCCAGTACAGACCTGTCAACTCTCCCTTATTTCCCGGGACCCTGCTGTTAGTGTTTTTCTGCACAGTTATCCCGGGACAGGTTTTCTCCAGTATTGTGGTGAAAGTTTGTTTTTTCTCGTTATAAAGTCGCTCGTCCTTTGATGACGAGGTCACTGTGCAGTACCAGACTCCGCCTCTAGGTGTGCTCTGCAGTGGAGAAGAGGCAGGAGATTTCAATGTACATGTTAAATAACTAAGTTATGTCTGTCAGTCTTTCTCTATCTCTGTCAGTCTCTCTCTCAGTCTCTCTATCTCTGTCAGTCTCTCTGTCTCTCTCTATCTCTGTCAGTCTCTATCTCTGTCAGTCTCTCTGTCTCTCTCTCTCTCAGTCTCTCTATCTCTGTCAGTCTCTCTGTCTCTCTCTCTATCTCTGTCAGTCTCTCTCTGTCTCTCTCTGTCAGTCTCTCTCTCTATCTCTGTCAGTCTCTCTCTCTCTCTCTCTGTCTCTGTCAGTCTCTCTATCTCTGTCAGTCTCTCTCTCTATCTCTGTCAGTCTATCTCTCTCAGTCTCTCTCTCTATCTCTGTCAGTCTCTCACTCAATCTCTCTTTCACTGTCAGTCTCTCTCTATCTCTGTCAGTCCCTGTCTCTGTCTGTCAGTCCCTGTCTCTGTCTGTCTCTCTTTCTGTCACTCAGTCCCTGTCTCTCTGTCAGTGTCTGTCAGTCTCTCTCTTTCTCTGTCTCTCAGTCTGTCTCTGTCTGTCTCTCAATCTTTCTCTCTGTCACTCAATCCCTGTCTCTCTGTCAGTGTCTCTGTCAGTCTCTCTGTCCCTCTCTTTTACTGTCGTCAGTCTCTCTGTCTCTCTCTCTCTCACTTCAATTCAATAAACTTTATTGGCATGACAACAATAAACACATTTTGCCAGAGCGATATCAGTACAGGAACCACACAAGCACACAGAGACCGTGCAGAGCCACGTTTTCAGTGCAGATGAGTTTGTGTGTCTCAGACAGGTGGCTGTCCCGTCTCTCAGTGTGAAAGTGTGTGTCTCCAGCAGCGCCATCATGGACTTCTTGTTTGGAAAGAGGAAGACCCCGGAGGAGATGCTGAGACAGAACCAGCGGGCGCTGACCAGAGCCATGCGCGACCTGGACCGAGAGAGACAGAGGCTGGAGCAGCAGGAGAAGAAAATCATCGCCGACATCAAGAAGATGGCAAAGCAGGGCCAGATGGTGAGCGAGCGATCTGCCAGCAAAACCAGGGCTGGATCGCACTGCTGTGCAGCGACGGGAGACACCAGGGCCAGGCGATCCACTCCAGGTTTTACTTTGCCTCAGAGTGTCCAGCTGACGAGCTCAGGTGTGTCTGGTTTTTAAACTCCCAGTGAAACCAGGACTGGATCGCGCGGTCTGGTGAAGACTCCCCTTCAGTTAGATGCGCAGAGTAGCGCCTCTGGGACTGTGGGGTGTGTGTGTGTAATGAAAGAGGAAACCAGTAAAGCAGCGAGTCAGTCCTTACTGGTGCAGAGCACTTCAGCTTCATAGAGGCGTCTCGGAGCGATTCACACGATCGCATACAATAACGCAGGAAGGGTTTGAGTGAAATGCAAAACTATCAAACAGAATCTCTCAACCTCTCCTCCTCACCCTCTCCCTCTCTTCCTCCCCCCCCCCCCCCCCCCTTTCCCCCTCCTCTCCTCCCTCCTCCTCCCTCTCTCTCCCTCTCCTCCCCTCTTCCTCCCTCTCTCCTCCCTCTCTCCTCTCCCTCCCTCTCTCTCCCCTCTCCCCTCTCCTCCCCCCTCTCCTCCCCCAGGACGCGGTTAAGATCATGGCTAAGGACCTGGTCCGGACCCGACACTATGTGAAGAAGTTCATCATGATGAGAGCCAACATCCAGGCCGTGTCTCTGAAGATCCAGACCCTGAAATCAAACAACAGCATGGCGCAGGCCATGAAGGGAGTGACCAAAGCCATGGGCACCATGAACAGACAGGTCAGTGTGTCCCTGAGGAGGCAGGTCAGTGAACAGACAGGTCAGTGTGTCCCTGAGGAGACGGGTCAGTGTGTCCCTGAGGAGACGGGTCAGTGAACAGACAGGTCAGTGTGTCCCTGAAGAGACGGGTCAGTGAACAGACAGGTCAGTGTGTCCCTGAGGAGAGGGTCAGGAACAGACAGGTGTGTCCCTGGTCAGGAGGAGACGGGTCACTGAGGAGACGGGTCAGTGAACAGACAGGTCAGTGTGTCCCTGAGGAGACGGGTCAGTGAACAGACAGGTCAGTGTGTCCCTGAGGAGACAGGTCAGTGAACAGACAGGTCAGTGTGTCCCTGAGGAGACGGGTCAGTGTGTCCCTGAGGACCCTGAAAGTGTGTCCCTGAGGAGACGGGTCAGTGAAGAGACAGACAGGTCAGTGTGTCCCTGAAGAGACGGGTCAGTGTGTCCCTGAGGAGACAGGTCAGTGAAGAGACAGACAGGTCAGTGTGTCCCTGAGGAGACGGGTCAGTGTGTCCCTGAGGAGACAGGTCAGTGAAGAGACAGACGGGTCAGTGTGTCCCTGAGGAGACGGGTCAGTGTGTCCCTGAAGAGACGGGTCAGTGTGTCCCTGAGGAGACAGGTCAGTGAAGAGACAGACAGGTCAGTGTGTCCCTGAGGAGACGGGTCAGTGTGTCCCTGAGGAGACGGGTCAGTGTGTCCCTGAAGAGACAGGTCAGTGTGTCCCTGAAGAGACAGGTCAGTGAAGAGACAGACAGGTCCGTGTGTCCCTGAGGAGACAGGTCCGTGTGTCCCTGAGGAGACAGGTCTGTGTGTCCCTGAGGAGACAGGTCAGTGAAGAGACAGACAGGTCAGTGTGTCCCTGAAGAGACAGGTCAGTGAAGAGACAGACAGGTCAGTGTGTCCCTGAAGAGACGGGTCAGTGTGTCCCTGAGGAGGCGGGTCAGTGTGTCCCTGAGGAGACAGGTGTGTGTGTGTGTGTGATTCACTCTCTCTCTCTCTGTGTGTGTGTGATTCACTCACTCTCTCTGTGTGTGTGTGTGTGTGATTCACTGTCTCGTGTGTGTGTGTGTGTGTGTGATTCACTCTCTGTGTGTGTGTGTGTGTGATTCACTCTCTCTCTCGTGTGTGTGTGTGTGATTCACTCTGTGTGTGTGTTTGTGATTCACTCTCTCTCTCTCCCTGTGTGTGTGTGTGTGTGATTCACTCTCTCTCTGTGTCGGTGTTTCAGCTCAAGCTCCCTCAGATTCAGAAGATCATGATGGAGTTTGAGAAGCAGTCTGAGATCATGGACATGAAGGAGGAGATGATGAACGATGCCATCGACGACGCCATGGGAGACGAGGATGACGAGGAGGAGAGGTGAGAGAGGAGCGCCCTGCTCCATTATTAGTGCGTCAAGCGAATCTCCACAGCAGTGCTGTCACGAAACCGCTGTCAAACCCACTGAAACCTCCCCCGCTCTCTCTCTCCTCAGCGACGCGGTCGTTTCTCAAGTCCTGGATGAGCTGGGACTGAACCTCACCGACGAGCTCTCCAGTAAGTGTGCGCGCGTGCGTGTGTCTCTGGTGCGTGTTCAGTGCCAGCGTTCTCTCCTGTGTTCACAGCGCAGTGCGCTCACTGTAATCCCTCTGCTTGCCTTTAGACCTCCCGTCCACCGGGGGCAAACTCTCCGTGACGGCTGGGAAGAAAGCAGAACCGACGCCAACCTTGGCAGATGCCGACGCCGATCTGGAGGAGAGACTGAACAACTTGAGAAGAGACTGAGAGGAGAGAGACTGGGGAGGGGGTTAGAGAATTGAAGGGGGAGAGGGAGGGGGTTAGAGAATTGGAGGGGAGAGACTAACAACTTGAGAGAGACTGAGAGAGAGAGGAGAGAGACTGGGGAGGGGGTTAGAGAATTGAAGGGGGAGAGGGAGGGGGTTAGAGAATTGGAGGGGGGGAGAGAGGGAGGGAGTTAGAGAATTGGAGGGGGAGGGGGTTAGAGAATTGGAGGGGGAGAGAGACTGAACAACTTGAGAAGAGACTGAGAGGAGAGGAGAGAGACTGGGGAGGGAGTTAGAGAATTGGAGGGGGAGAGGGAGGGGGTTAGAGAATTGGAGGGGGAGAGAGACTGAACAACTTGAGAAGAGACTGAGAGAGAGAGGAGAGAGACTGGGGAGGGGGTTAGAGAATTGGGGGGAGGGGAGGGGGAGGGGGGGTTAGAATTGGAGGGGGGAGAGAGGGAGGGAGTTAGAGAATTGGAGGGGGAGAATTGGAGGGGGAGAGAGGGAGGGAGTTAGAGAACTGGAGAGAGGGGGTTAGAGAATTGGAGGGGAGAGAGGGGTTAGAGAATTGAGGGGAGGGGGGGTTAGAATAAAGGGGAGAGGGAGTTAGAGAATTGGAGGGGGAGAGAGGGGGTTAGAGAATTGGAGGGGGAGAGAGGGGGTTAGAGAATTGGAGGGGGAGGGAGGGGGTTAGAGAATTGAAGAGCAGGAGGGGAGAGAGAGACAGAGGGAGGAAATTTGACTTGTTTCGCCACTGTAATAAATGAGGGAGAAAAAAACAAAACCTGTCAACTCGTTTGTGAACTAGAAAGAAGTGTGAAGGGTCTTTATACAGGAAAACACAGGACAGTGCAGAGAGGTCATCACATCGCAGATCAGAAAGAGCTGTGTCTGAAAACAACGTATGAGCTGCACTGCATTACTCAGTGGAGCTGGAAGATGATTATTATTATTATTATTATTATTATTATTATTATTATTATTATTATGATGATGATTCCTGGCCAGCCCTGTGAGATAATGTTCCCTTGTTAACATATTGAATTCCACCCCCTCTATATAGAATGAACTCCCTCAGCTTCATAGAGTCCAATGAAAGCTGCTGAATAATGTTCCCTTGTTAACATATTGAATTCCACCCCCTCTATATAGAATGAACTCCCTCAGCTTCATAGAGTCCAATGAAAGCTGCTGAATAATGTTCCCTTGTTAACATATTGAATTCCACCCCTCTATATAGAATGAACTCCCTCAGCTTCATAGAGTCCAATGAAAGCTGCTGAATAATGTTCCCTTGTTAACATATTGAATTCCACCCCTCTATATAGAATGAACTCCCTCAGCTTCATAGAGTCCAATGAAAGCTGCTGAATAATGTTCCCTTGTTAACATATTGAATTCCACCCCTCTATATAGAATGAACTCCCTCAGCTTCATAGAGTCCAATGAAAGCTGCTGAATAATGTTCCCTTGTTAACATATTGAATTCCACCCCTCTATATAGAATGAACTCCCTCAGCTTCATAGAGTCCAATGAAAGCTGCTGAATAATGTTCCCTTGTTAACATATTGAATTCCACCCCTCTATATAGAATGAACTCCCTCAGCTTCATAGAGTCCAATGAAAGCTGCTGAATAATGCTCCCTTGTTAACATATTGAATTCCACCCCCTCTATATAGAATGAACTCCCTCAGCTTCATAGAGTCCAATGAAAGCTGCTGAATAATGTTCCCTTGTTAACATATTGAATTCCACCCCCTCTATATAGAATGAACTCCCTCAGCGTCAGAGTCTCCTCTCTCTCTGAAATGCTGACATTGTTTCTCAGCTCTGACAACAGAACGCTAAGTAAACTTGTGTGTGTGTGTGTGTGTGTGTGCGTGTGTGCGCGCGTATCCACACAGACGCACACGCCTGGGCTATATCTTCAAATGTAATCATTTTTTCTTCTATATAAATATGGTATATCTAGCTCTGTATAAAAGCTGGTTCCTCAATCTAGGACATGTGATCTCTGTTTGTGTGCAGCGAGTGTGTTGGATCTCATTTGGGATCTTGTTAAATTTTCAGATGTAAAACTGGGCTGTTAAGTGTTTTTTTTTTCAATAAAGTTTATTAGGTTTATTTTTAGTGTCTGTGTCCAATTATTAAAAATAACTAAACAAAAGGACTGTGACCTACAGAACAGGAAGTGACGAGACACAGAGTAGTAGATTTTGGTGCATTTTAACTGTAAAATCTAAAGGGTGGAGCCAGTGATCCTGTTAATAAAGCTAACAAGAGGCGAGAGAATGGATTTTAAAGATGGTCAGCGCTCCTTTAAAGGGAGGGGCCGGTGATCCTGTTAATAAAGCTAATAAGAGGTGAGAGAATGGATTTTAAAGATGGTCAGCGCTCCTTTAAAGGGAGGGGCTGGCGATCCTGTTAATAAAGCTAATAAGAGGTGAGAGAATGGATTTTAAAGATGGTCAGCGCTCCTTTAAAGGGAGGGGCCGGTGATCCTGTTAATAAAGCTAATAAGAGGCGAGAGAATGGATTTTAAAGATGGTCAGCGCTCCTTTAAAGGGAGGGGCCGGCGATCCTGTTAATAAAGCTAATAAGAGGTGAGAGAATGGATTTTAAAGATGGTCAGCGCTCCTTTAAAGGGAGGGGCCAGGTGATCCTGTTAATAAAGCTAATAAGAGGTGAGAGAATGGATTTTAAAGATGGTCAGCGCTCCTTTAAAGGGAGGGGCCCAGTGATCCTGTTAATAAAGCTAATAAGAGGTGAGAGAATGGATTTTAAAGATGGTCAGCGCTCCTTTAAAGGGAGGGGCCAGTGATCCTGTTAATAAAGCTAATAAGAGGTGAGAGAATGGATTTTAAAGATGGTCAATGCGCTCCTTTAAAGGAGGGGCCAGTGATCCTGTTAATAAAGCTAATAAGAGGTGAGAGAATGGATTTTAAAGATGGTCAGCGCCCCTTTAAAGGGAGGGGCCCAGCGATCCTTTAAAAGGGAGGGGAGAGAATGGATTTTAAAGATCCTGGGAGGGGCCAGTGATCCTGTTAATAAAGCTAATAAGAGGTGAGAGGATGGATTTTGAAGCTATGGTACTCCTGTAATGACCGCGTCTGCAGAAACCAAAATCAATAGCCGCTACATTCCAGTGGTATTTCAGAAAATAATTTTATTGTGCAGACAAGAGCCACCTCAGCATGGAAATGTACTTACAAACAAAAAAAAAGACGTTTGTTTCAAGAACTTCCCAAACTCCAGTGCATACAAATCCTCGCACATGCGTCACACATTTCATTTTCATTTTATATTTTTTTATATATATATAGAAAAATGTCCGTGTTTTATAAACACCACGAGTCGGTTATTTACAGATTTTCAGTTCTGGCCCGACTTTGAAAAGATTTCCACCAAGAAAAGACCCCAAACTTTACAATCGGTCAATACGTGAATGTGAATCACAGCTCTATACCCCCTCACCCCTCTCCCCCCTCACACCCCTCCCCCTCCCACCCCTCACAGCCCCTCACACCCCTCCCACCCCCACAGCCCCTCCCACCCCCTCTCACCCCCTCACAGCCCCTCTCACCCCCTCACAGCCCCTCTCACCCCCTCTCACCCCCTCACAGCCCCACAGCCCCTCCACCCCCTCACCCCCCCTCCCACCCCTCTCACCCCCCCACAGCCCCTCTCACCCCTCACCCCTCACAGCCCCTCCCACCCCTCTCACCCCTCACAGCCCCTCCACCCCTCCACAGCCCCTCTCCCACCCCTCACAGCCCCTCCCACCCCTCTCACCCCTCCCCCCTCCCACCCCCCTCACCCCTCACAGCCCCTATCACCCCTCCCACCCCTCCCACCCCTCTCACCCCCCAATCCCCTCACAGCCCCTCCCCCTACCCCTCCCACCCCTCACAGCCCCTCTCACCCCCCCTCACAGCCCCTCCACCCCCCAGTCACCCCTCAGCCCCTCCCACCCCCTCCCCCCCCCTCTCACCCTCCCACCCCCTCACCCCCTCCCCCCCCTCACAGCCCCTCACAGCCCCCCAGCTCACCCCACCCCACCCCTCACAGCCCCTCCCCCCCCTCTCCCCCCCCCACCCCCTCACAGCCCTCTCACCCCTCACAGCCCCTCTCCCCCTGACAGCCCCTCTCACCCTCCACAACCCCTCCCTCACCCCCTGCAGCCCCAATCAAACACCTGCAGATGTTGCTTCCAGAATCTCCCTCCATCGGGAGGCCAATCCCGCTCCCACAACCCACAGCACCTCCCCCGGCTGGCCCCTCCCCCCATAGAGTCCAATGACAGCTGGAATAATGTCTGCACCCCCCAGCTCCGCCCCGGAGCCCAGGAAACTCAAAACCTGGCCCTCGCTGGCGGCCGCATCAGCACCGGACCCTTCCAGTAGAAACACCTGCCTCCCTGGCAGAGTGACGACCTGCAGCCCCCCTCCCCCAGAGTCCCCCTCCCTCCCCCCCCTCCCCCTCCCCATTCCCCCCCGCTCCTCCTCTCCTGCAGCAGGACGGCCAGCCTGTGTCTGAGCCTCAGTTCGCGTCGTCGGGCAGCGGCCAGCTGTCTGTGCGCCCGCTCCATCCCCTCGCGGGCCGCCTCTGCGCGGGCTCTCCAGCACAGGGGGCTCTGCACCCCGTAGCTGTGCTCCCGGGCGATGTAGGAGCCGGGAGGGGGGGGCAGGCGGGCCATATAGACCGAGGGAGAGGCCGGGCGAGGGGATGTTGCCCTGGCAAGCTCCTCTCCTTCCCCCTCCCTCTCCCTCTCCCTCTCCCTCTTCTCAGCCTCCTCATCTCTCTCCAGCTGGATCTGCTCAAGCCCTGCCCCCGCGGTGGCTTCTCCCACTCCTCCAGATATGTTCTGCTCAAGCCCCGCCCCCGCGGTGGCTCCTCCCACTCCCCATCCTCCTGCTGCCTCTGACAAGCCCCGCCCCTCGCAGGAAACCGCCCCTGGGATTGGCGGAAGGTCTCTCTCTTCTCCTGGCTGCTGCTCCGTCCCGATTGGTTGGTCTGTTTTCGAGGTCCAGCCTGCCTCAGGCCCCGCCCCCTCTCCTTCTTCCTCCTCCTCCTCCTCTTCCTCGTCCTCTGTTTTGGGGACCCCGCTGGTTTCCGAGGATTTCCTTTGCCTGCTGCTGAGAGTGTGGAGAATCCGGAGGTTGTCGAGGAGGAGGGTGAGTTCACTGTGTGTGTGCTGTGTGTCTCAGACTGAGGAGAGGAGAGGGAGAGGGAGGTGTGTGTGAGAAACAAGAGGGAGGGGATACCAGTTTGGAGGGAGGAGGAGAGGAGAAAACCGACATATGTAATGTGTATTATTTTTAGTTTTTTAATTCACACTGAAGATGCTGAGAAAGCTTCGAGTCTCTCTCCTCTCACCCTCTCTGTGGTACCCAGGCTGGATTCTCTCTCCTTATTCTCTCCCTGTCTCCTCTCCTCTCTCCTCCCTGTGTGTGTGAACTCTTGTCTTCTGAGAGTGCTTTGTGTGTGTCTCTCCTCTCTCACCCTCTGTTGCTTATTTTAATTGTTTGTTTTAATTTGTGTACGCCGCGGTTGTAAACCCCACACACAGCCGTGTGCGCATGCGTCACAACACCCCGTCGCCGCTCTGTGGTTCGGACGCGCAGATTATTATTATTATTATTATTATTATTATTATTATTATTATTATTATTATTATTTATTTCTTAGCTCGTCCCCCCCTATCCCCTCCGACTTACAATCGTAAGGCGTCTCTCTCTCACATTTCAAGTGTTACAATACAAGTAATACAATAAGAGCAAGATAAATACAATGACTTTGGTAAACTGTCAAAATTAGCGAGTGTCTAACTGAGAGGACGACTTTAACATTTAAAAAATAATAAGAGACAAGAAGGAACGCGGTAAAACGCAGGAGAGACTTTTTTAGGAGTTGTTTTAAGACGCCTGATTGAAGCGCAAAAGCGGTCTGACATTTTCACACATCAGTACTGACCGGAAATTGAACTTCTCATATCCGGAGGTGTTTTCATGCAGGCAGGTAGATCAAGGACGTAAGTGACGCATCTTGAGGTGTAAACACGAGTGTGCGTGTGCGTGCGTGCGTGCGTGCGTGCGTGTGTGTCTATATATAAAATATACACATAATATGTAAAATATTAAAATATATTTTATTTTCAGGACGTTTTGGGCAAAAGCCCTTCAGCTGTTTAAAAAGAAAAGTAAACACAGTGGATATGTGTGTGTAGAGGAGAGAGAGGAGAGGAATGGGGAAGGAGAGAGTAGAGGAGAGAGAGGAGAGGAATGGGGAAGGAGGGAGAGAGGAGAGAGGAAAGGAATGGAGAAGGAGAGAGAGGAGAGAGGAGTGTGAATGGGACAAGGAGAGAGAGAGGAGTGTGTGGTCTCAGGGAGTGTGGGAGAGTTTGGAGGGATGGTGTGTTCGGACTGGGGTCCCAGAGGAATGGGAAGGAGGGAGTGGAGAGGAATGGGGAAGGAGGAGAGAGAGAGGAATGGGAAGGAGGGAGAGGAGAGAATGGGGAGGAAGAGGAGAAACACACAGAAGGAGAGAGAAATAATAGAGGGTTACAGGAAAATAATTCCATCGAGAGTTTCTGTCTGTTTTTTATATGTCTATATGTCTGTCTGTGTCTGTCTGTCTCTGTCTGTCTGTCTGTCTGTCTGCACACACATGCACGTTATTAATTTATACATGTATGGATATATATAGATTTGTAAGAAAAATAGTATTTTCACTCTATGGTGAAGTGTACTCTATTATTACCTAGTTTGAATGTGAGAAAGACCGGATATTCTCAATAGCTTGTGTTAACAAAACCCTATTCACGTGTATCTAGTGCCACCTGCTGGATTATTAATGCGTTGCGGCTTACAAACACCCAAAGCACAAAATGGCTTTTTTTCTGATTGAAGTTCTGGATGACGAAGGCATTAAAACGTTTCTCTGCTAACTTGACTTTCTCTCTCGGTCTCTTCTGGTTTGGAGGTTCTGATCTAGTGAAGTTCTGGATGACGAAGGCATTAAAACGTTTCTCTCTGTAACTTGACTTTCTCTCTCAGTCTGTTCTGGTTTGGGTTTCTGAATCCAGTGAAGTTCTGGATCAGTGAAGGCATTAAAACGTTTCTCCTGTTAACTGTGACTTTCTCTCAGTCTCTTCTGGTTTGGAGTTTCTGATCCAGTGAAGTTCTGGATGTGAGAAGGCATTAAAATGTGTTTCTCTCTAACTCTCAGTGTGTTTCTCTCTCTCCATCTCTTCTGGTTTGGAGTTTCTGATCCAGTGAAGTTCTGGATGTGTCTCATTAAAATTGTTTCTCTGTCTCTCCCCTTTCTCTCAGCTTCTCTTCTGGTTTGAATTTCTGATCCAGTGAAGTTCTGGATGAACTCTCAGTCTCTCTAAAATGTTTCTCTCTAACCTGACTTTCTCTCTCCCTCCTCTTCTGGTTTGAATGTTTCTGATCCAGTGAAGTTCTGGATGCCCTCTCTCATCTGTAAAACGTTTCTCTGCTAAATCAACTTTCTCTCTCAGTCTCTTCTGGTTTGGGTTTCTGATCCAGTGAAGTTCTGGATGACATAAGGCATTAAAACATTTCTCTGCTAACCTTGACTTCTCTCAGTCTCTTCTGGTTTGGAGTTTCTGATCCATTGAAATTCTGGATGAAGGCATTAGTCCAACGTTTCTCTGCTAACTTGACTTTCTCTCAGTCTCTTCTGGTTTGGAGTTTCTGATCCAGTGAAGTTCTGGATGACGAAGGCATTAAAACGTTTCTCTCTAACTTTGACTTCCTCTCTCAGTCTCTTCTGGTTTGGAGTTTCTGATCCAGTGAAATTCTGGATGATTAAGGCATTAAAACGCGTTTCTCTGCTAACTTCTTTCTCTCTCAAACTCTTCTGGTTTGGAGTTTCTGATCCAGTGAAGTTCTGGATGATGAAAGGCATTAAAAATTTTCTCTGCTAACTTGACTTTCTCTCTCTCAGTCTCTTCTGGTTTGGAGTTTCTGATCCAGTGAAGTTCTGGATGACGAAGGCATTAATAATCGTTTCTCTGCTAACCAATGACTTTCTCTCTCTGCCAATCGAGCGGCGTCTGCGTCTTCTGGTTTGGAGTTTCTGATCCAGTGAAGTTCTGGATAATCCCTTGCATTAAAACGTTTCTCTTATCCAGCTAACTTGAACTTTCTCTCTATTTTCCTGGTTTGGAGTTTCCTTGTTAAGCTGGGAGAATGAAGGAACCTTGTGACTGAATTCATTAGATCAGGAACCCACCTCTTCATAACTCCCTCACAGAAGTCTAAAGAAAGCTTTCTGGATAATCGGAGTCTCTTCTGGTTTCAATAAATGAACTCCCTGAGTCCATTTTAAGTTCTGAATAATGAGTTTTGTAAACAAATTCAGCTTCCACCCCCTCTCTAAATCTCCCTCAGAAACTGGAAGAAACTGAGAAGAAACTGGATGATAAACTGGAAAAAACTGGGGATTTAAAAACAAGATGAACTCCCTCTGGTTTAACCTATTTTTATGACAAATAATTTTTAACTTTTTTTTTCCAAAAAAAAATATTTGAATGAACTCCTCAAAAAAAACTTTGGAATATGTTTTAACATATTGAATTCCACCCCTCCCCTCTTAGAATGAACTCCCTCAGCTTCATAGGTCAATGAACTGCTGAATAATGACTATTCTCTCTCCACCCTCTCTATAATACATGTTCCCTCAGCTTCTGGAGACAGTTTCATCCAGTGAACACTTCATGATGACACACACGAGAGATTAAACACAGACAGTCTGTTCCTTGGTTTGGACAGACAGAATAGACAGAGAACTCCTATTCAGACAATGAAAGCTGCAGACAGAGACACGAACTCTTCACTGGTTTTGAGACCAGTTAAACTTGACAAGTTCCAAACAGACTCCCCTCTTCGGTTTGAGACTGACAGACAGGCAGACAATTCCACCCCCTCTACAACGAACTTTCTCAGCTATGAACTTGTTTTTCTCTGTATTTTTCCAGGTTCTAAAGCGAGGGAGAACGAACTATACCAGACTGACTTCACCTCAGACAGCTGATTTTCAACCTCGTTCACAGAAGAACTCTTCAACCGGTCTCAGCTTCGAGAAATCAAATTCAAAAACAGGGAATCCGTTTCAACAAAGGATTTCAAAGTCAGCTTGGATTTTAAGCGTTGCAAAAAAACGAAAAGGAGTTTTCAAAACAAACCTCAGCTGGAGGCGGAGAAGAAACTGGAGAAGAAACTGGGATTTAAAAAAAAAAAGATTTTTAAAAAAACTATTTTTTATATCAAAGGAATTTTTCTTTTTTTTTAAAAAAAATTAAAAGTAGAAAAACTAAAACTTTAGATTTTTAAGACGGAATTGGATTTTTTTAAATTCCAGAACCGTATTTCCAAAAACTCTCTCTCTCTCTCTCTCTCCAGAAAGCTGAGAAAATACATGTTGTTTATAAAGTAGACAGACAGAAAGCAGGAGATTGGAGCGAGAACACAGACACACATATACAGACACACAGAGAGAGACAGACACACAGACAGAGAGAGAGTTACACACAGACAGACAGACAGACAGAGAGCTACACAGACAGACAGACAGACACAGAGAGAGCTAGACAGACAGACAGACAGACAGACAGAGAGCTAGACAGACAGAGAGCTAGACAGACAGACAGACAGAGAGAGAGCTACACAGACAGACAGACAGACAGACAGACAGAGAGCTAGACAGAGACAGACAGACAGACAGACAGCTAGACAGACAGAGAGCTAGACAGAGACAGACAGACAGAGAGAGAGCACACAGACAGACAGACAGACAGACAGACAGACAGAGAGCTGCTGAACAGACAGACAGACATGAGAGAGCCAGACAGACAGACAGACAGACAGACAGACAGAGAGCTACACAGACAGACAGACAGACACAGACAGACAGAGAGCTAGACAGACAGACAGACAGAGAGAGCTACACAGACAGACAGAGAGACACAGACAGACAGACAGCTACACACAGACAGACAGACAGACAGCTAGACAGACAGACAGACAGACAGACAGAGAGAGAGCTAGACAGACAGACAGACAGAGAGCTAGACAGACAGACAGAGCTAGACAGACAGACAGACAGACGGAGCTACACAGACAGACAGACAGACAGACAGAGAGCTACACAGACAGACAGAGAGAGAGCTAGACAGACAGACAGACAGACAGAGCTACACAGACAGACAGACAGACAGAGAGAGAGCTACACAGACAGACAGACAGACAGACAGACAGCTACACAGAGAGAGCTAGACAGAGAGAGCTAGACAGACAGACAGACAGACAGACGGACGGACGGACGCACATCTACAATATATTTATCGGTTCCCGAGACACTGACACACTGATTTCGTGTTCTGATAACACACGTTGATTCGAGTGATCCACGCTCCACAGATCCGCGTTCTCGGGTTCCAGAGATTCCTTTTCCTAAGCAGCGTTTAAACGGACTCCTCTCTCTCCCCCCCGGTTCCGACCCGCTCCCCCCAGCCATGTCCGAGCCGGTCCACTACATCCACCTGCAGAACTTCAGCAAGTCCCTGCTGGAGTCCCTGAGCGCCCAGCGCGTGGAGGGGCACCTGTGTGACGTCACGGTGCGGGTGCGGGAGTCCTCCCTGAGGGCGCACCGCTGCGTCCTGGCCGCCTGCAGCCCCTTCTTCCACGACAAGCTGCTGCTGGGCTACTCGGACATCTCGGTGCCCCTCATGGTTTCGCCCGCCATGCGAAAACCCTCGACCAACAGGTTTGAGCCAGCTGGTGGACTTCATGTTTTAACGCCATAGCGGCTGAATCGCTGGTGGTGCGATGCGTTTGCGTCGTGTGCCTCCTCACGGCCCTGTCCAGCATCCTTCAAATCAATCAGACCGAAAAACCGGACGATAACAATGCTAAATATGCATCGATTCTATATCTCTCTGTGAAAATGCCGCCGGGGGGTTTAAAATTATTAAAATGTTCTTTTAGGGGAGGGGAGGTTTGGGCTCCAAGGCCGGTCCTTTTAGTGTTTCCGGCGTCCGTTAACAAGCTGAAACGGTTGTGGCCCGACAGAATAATGAGAGCAGAGGGGACACCCAATCTTATTAACGGGCGGATTGCAGATGCACACAGTTAAAGCAGGGCATCGCCAATCAGGCTGCAGGTGGGTTGAGGAAGGGGTGAAGGTCTGGATACATTTCAAGGCATTAGGGAGGAGGCGCAGAGAGGTGGTCTCAGTCAGAGGTTTGGCGAGTTGGGTACCGAAAGGAGAGATTTTAAATGTCGGCCGGGGCTTCTGGAGGGAGGGGAGGAGCCCTGAGGGGGCGGGTACCAGCAGGAAAACGTTTCTCTGCTGACAACTTCATGGTCTCAGCAGAGGGGCTCAAGGGGATCCAAGGGAGCTTTCATCCCCACACAGTGTTTATATAGACTGATTGAGAAGGCAGACACACACTCAGGGACACCAGCAGCAGCAGCAGCATGTTTAGCAGCAGCAAAGCCCCGGGAGGTGTTCTCTGGTCGGCCAGGTTTTCAGGGGGGAAAATATCTGGGTCAAAGCAAAACCACAGCAGGGCACATTTTTCTAGGGAACACAGAGCTCTCCAATCAGGTACGAGAGAGAAACAGGGAAGGGAGGAGGAGAGGTCTGGTAATGGGAAGCATTGTAAAGGGGGGACAGAGAGGTCTGGAAAGCACAGGGAAGCATGGGGAAGGGGGACAGGAAAATGGGGGACAGAGAGGTCCTGGTAATGGGGATTAGGAAGCAGAAAATAACAGAGGTTACAGGAAAATAATTCCCGCATTTCTAAAAGTTCTCAGAGGTCTATAAAGCATCTGTCTCATTGTAAAAAAACTGAGGGTCTGGTAAAGCATGCACCCTAGCATTTATACAGCATTATTATATAGGTAAAGCAATAGTAAGCACTCTATGGTGAAAGTTCTCTAGACCTAGTTTGAATAACAGAAAAAGATGGAAGCATTCTCAATTGCACAGAGAACAAAACCCTATTCAGCATTAAACGTGTCTGGGAAGCATTGTAAAAACACAGAGAGGTCTGTTCTGGATGACGAAGCATTGTAAAAGTTTCTCTGCTAACTGACTTTCTCTCTCGTCTCTTCTGGTTTGGATTTCTGACAGAGGTCTGGATGACGAAGGCAAAGTTTTCTCTGCTAAGACTTTCTCTCTCAAGCTCTTCTGGTTTGGTTTCTGATCCAGTGAAGTTCTGGAAAGCACAGAGAGGTCTGGTAAAGCGTTTCTCTGCTAATTGTAACAGCACAGGGAGTCTCTTCTGGTTTGGCATAGGGAAGCATTGTAAAGCACAGAGAGGCATTAAAAACGTCTGGTAAAGCATTCTCTCTCAGCATTGGTTTGGGCACAGAGAGGTTCTGGATAAAAAGGCATTAAAGCATTCTCTGCTAAAGCATCTCGGTCTCTTCTGGTTTGGAGTTTCTGAAGTGAGTTCTGGATGTTAAAGCACAGAAAACGTTTCTGGCTTTCTCTCTCAAGCATTGTAAAAACGCTCAGAGAGGTCTGGTAAAGCATTCTGGTTTGGAGCATTGGATGAAAGCACAGAGAGGTGTGGTAAAACATGGAAGCATTGTTTGGGTTTCTGATCACAGTTCTGGAGGTCTGGTAAATATTTTCTGGTCCATAAGTTCTGGATACCGAAGCATTGTAAAGCTTCTGGTTTGAGAGGTCTGGTAAAAGCATGCATTAAACATTGTGCTAAGAAGAGAAAACAATTCTGGGAATACAATAAAGCATCTCTGAACTTGAGCATTCTTCTGGTAACCCATCTCTCTGGATGCCGCATTAAAACGCAGGTTGTCTTCCAGTGAATTTGTATCATCAAGCTCAATAGTAGACGGCATTAACCCTCTGCCTAACGACTTTGTCTCTCGGCCTTCTGTGTTTATACACTGACACCCCTGGGGAAATCAAGTTCCCTGGAATCCCTTTCCTCTCGGTTAGCCATGTTTATACATAACCTCCTCCAATATCAGTGCCCGCCTCAACTGCCCCAGGGTTCTGAGCAGAGCTTGATTGCACTCACTGTGGGAATAGCCATGCAGAAATCAATAGAAACCCTAACCCTGCACAAGCACATGTTTATACACTCTGGTGAATACAATCACATACAGAAATCAATACCTAACCCTAACCCTGCAGCAAGCACATGTTTATACAAAAAAACTGGTGAATACAATATCATACAGAAATCAATACGATAACCCTAACCCTGCAGCAAGCACATGTTTATACACTCTGGTGAATACAATATCATACAGAAATCAATACATCCAAAAACCCTAACCCTGCAGCAAGCACATGTTTATACACTCTGGTGAATACAATATCATACAGAAATCAATACGATAACCCTAACCCTGCAGCAAGCACATGTTTATACACTCTGGTGAATACAATATCATACAGAAATCAATACGATAACCCTAACCCTGCAGCAAGCACATGTTTATACACTCTGGTGAATACAATATCATACAGAAATCAATACGCTAAGCCTGACCCTAACCCTAAGCACACGTGTATACACTCTGATACAGTGAATGCCTGTGCTTCTCTATGAGAGAGGATCAATACAGTGTAACACAGGGATCCACAGGGATGGGAATTAGACTCCTATCGCACAGCAGTGTGATCCAGTCCAGGTTTTACTGCTACCAGCTTGATCAGCCCCCAGTGTGTCTAGCTAACAAGCTCAGGTGTGTCTGATTATTAAACTCCCAGTGAAACCAGGACTGGATCACACTGCTGTGCAGCAAGAGTCTCGTTTTCAGCCCTGATATTAAGTGGGTGTGTGTGTGTGTGTGGTGTGGTGTGTGTGTGTGTGGTGTGTGTGATCTCTCGATTTGAATCGGCTCTCAATACATTTGTCAACTGAAGTGTTATTTCCATCTCTGAATCATTCCTCTCCCTCTCCCCCTCCTCTCCCCTCTCCCCTCCCTCCTGTGTGTGTGGCCAACTCTCCTCTCTCCCCTCTCCCCCTCTCTCCTCTCCTGTCCCCCCCCCTCTGTGTCTCCCCTCCCCTCTCTCTCTGTGGTGTGTCACCAGTGCAGTATCTGCTGGCGTTCGTTCTCGCTTCGTGATTACCTGCTCAAGCACATGGTGGTTCACACGGGCGTCCGTGCCTTCCAGTGCGCCGTCTGCTCCAAGCGCTTCACCCAGAAGAGCTCCCTGAAAAAAGCACATGTGTTGAAGGAGCTTCCCCCCGGTGTGTGGTGTGTGACCGACACTTCAGCCATCGGACGCTGCTGGAGAGACACTCCTTTGACCCCCCGCCACCCCCGCCGGCCAATTAGAGACAGGGGGAGGAGCCACAGTCACACACACCAGCCCGCAGTAAAAGCACAGCACACTGTAATAAAGCATGAAGCATTGTCCCAACAGGGGCTGACAGCCCTGGTGGCAAGCCCCTCATTGTAAAAGCACAGGGGTCTGGTAAAGCTCTTATGTAAAAGCACAGGGAGGTCTGGTAAAAAGCTCCATTGTCCCCACAGAGGGTCTGGTAAAGCATCTCCATTATAAAACACAGAGAGGTCTGGTAAAACACATAGGAAGCATTGTAAAAGCACAGAGGTCTGGTAAAGCATGGGGAAGCATTGTAAAAAGCACAGAGGTCTGGTAAAGCATAGGAAGCATTGTAAAAGCACAGAGAGGTCTGGTAAAGCATAGGGAAGCATTGTAAAGCACAGAGGGTCTGGTAAAAGCATAGGGAAGCATTGTAAAAGCACAGAGAGGTCTGGTAAAAGCATAGGAAGCATTGTAAAAAAGCACAGAGGTCTGGTAAAGCATAGGGAAGCATTGTAAAAGCACAGAGGTCTGGTAAAATGAGCATGATTAGGAAGCATTGGTAAAAGCATAGGAAGCACAAAGACGAGGTCTGGTAAAGCATGGGAAGCATTTTAAACCAGGGTCTCCTTTTTTACAGGTTGCATTCAGTACCCCTGTCTCTCCGCCCAATCGACTCCCTCTTCACATTAGGGCCTTCTCAGACAAAAAGAGGGGTAGAACCAGGCCCTTGAATCCATTGGTTTTAAACCAGCCTTTTGGAAAAGTGAAGAGCCTGGAATCCGCACTACAGGGTTTCGGCACTGTAGTTCACAGAAGTTTCTTGAATATATTGGGAGGGCAGTTTGTACACACTCAGTGGGTACAATATCTGCAGAAATCAGCCCCCAGTGGTAAGCAACAAGCAATGTTTATTCTGGTGAATAGCATCAAACCAGAAATCAATCTGCTGTGCAGCAAGCATAAGCCCTGATATAATAGCATTGTAAAGCACAGTGTGTCTCTGATACAGTGAATGGAGGTCTAATAAAGCACAGAAGTGGGAATCATTGTATTGCACAGAGTCTCCCTCCCTATTTACTGCTATAGGGAAGCCCCAGTGTGTCCTAGCTAAAAGCACAGGTCTGTCTGGTAAAGCTCCCAGTGAAACATTGGATCACAAGCACAGAGAGGTCTTTTTCAAGGTATTAAGCCTCACCAGTGTGTGTGGTGGTGGTGTGTGTGTCTTGTGGTGTGTCCAAGCAATGGTGATCTCAATACATTTGTGTGTCTGAAATTTCCATCTTAATAAGCAGACCCTCCCCTCTCCCCCTCTCCCCCCCCTCTCCCATGCTCCCCCTCTCCTGTGTGTCTCCCCCCCTCCCCTCCCCTGTGACCTCTCTCCCCCTCAGCCCCCTCTCCCCTCCTGGTCTCAGGTCAAAGCAGTATCTGCTGGTATTCTCTCTTATTCAAGCAAACACACCAGCCTGTGTAAAGCAGTCTGTAATCAAAGCATTGAAAAGCACCCTAGAGGAGAGGCCGAGAAAGCTTCCCCATAGGAAGCATTCAAAAGCACAGGAGGGACACCTCCCAGAAGCCCGCCACCGCCCTAAAGGTCCACGATCACATACCAGCCCTCATTAAAAAGCACAGCACACTGTAAAAAGCATGAAGCATTGTAAAAGCACAGAGGTCTGGTAAGCATAGGGAAGCATTGTAAAGCACAGAGGTCTGGTAAGCATAGAAGTATTGTAAAAGCACAGAGAGGTCTGGTAAAAGCATAGGGAATGCATTGTAAAGCATCTGGTAAAGCATCTGAAGCATTGTAAAATACACAGAGGTCTGGTCTGGTAAAAGCATAGGAAGTCATTGTAAAGCACAGAGAGGTCTGTCAGCCCTCTGAGCATAGGGAAGTAAAAGCACAGAGGTTGGTAAAGCATAGGGAAGCATTGTAAAGCACAGAGAGGTCTGCTCAATCATTTTCCAAACCAGGGTGAACTTTTACATAGGAAGCATTGTAAAAAACACAGGGAGGTCTGGTATAAAATAGGGAAGCATTGAAAG
Source organism: Huso huso (assembly GCA_036884735.1). Classification (NCBI taxonomy): domain Eukaryota; kingdom Metazoa; phylum Chordata; class Actinopteri; order Acipenseriformes; family Acipenseridae; genus Huso; species Huso huso. Next base: position 3,822,624 of record CM072714.1, on the reverse strand, counting down.
CACAGAGGTCTTCACATTAAATGTCTGGTATCACATAGGGACCAAAAAGCACAGAGAAAGGTAAAGCATAGGAAGCATTGTAAAAACTTGATATTTGAAAGGAAGCATTGAAATTTTTAAACCCAGCTTCAGGGAAGCATTGTCACAGAAAGGTCTGGTAAAGCAATGGAAAACTGAATTCTGTGTGCATAGGGAAATGTTTTAAATATACAGCTGGTAAAGCATGTTCTCTCTCTAAAGCCAGCCTCTGTCTCTTCATAGGGAATATTGCTAGTTCAGAGGACAAAAGTTCTGTTTCACTGTTGTGTGTGTTGCTTACTGCAGTACAATAAAGGAAGTTTGTATCTGGTAAGAAAACTGGTAAAAAATGTCTTTATAATATACAGCAGACCCTGAAGCATTGATCCAGCCCTCTGATGTCTTTATTTCATACACAGCCTGATATTTTACATCCAGCCCTCTGGTAAAAGTCTTTATAATATACAGCGCTAGACCCTGATATCGATGCGATCCAGCCCTCTGAAATGTCTTTAATTAAACAGCTTGATTGATATTTCAGCCCTTGTATAAAAACTTTATAATATTCACAGAATCCTGATATGTTGGATCCAAAAACATCAAATGTTCTTTACAATAAACTTGATGCTTGACCCTTCGATATTTTTTAAAATTTCAGCCCTCTGAAATGTCTTTTAATATACAGCAGTTTCAGCCTGTTCTCTCCCTCTGATGTCTCTTCAGTTGAATATTGCTAGACCCTGATCCAGCCCTCTGAAATGTCTTTATAATATACAGCACTAGACCCTGATAGTGATGCGATCCAGCCCTCTGAAATGTCTTTATAATATACAGCGCTAGACCCTGATATCGATGCGATCCAGCCCTCTGAAATGTCTTTATAATATACAGCGCTAGACCCTGATATCGATGCGATCCAGCCCTCTGAAATGTCTTTATAATATCCAGCAGACCCTGATATCGATGCGATCCAGCCCTCTGAAATGTCTTTATAATATACAGCACTAGACCCTGATAGTGATGCGATCCAGCCCTCTGAAATGTCTTTATAATATACAGCGCTAGACCCTGATATCGATGCGATCCAGCCCTCTGAAATGTCTTTATAATATACAGCTCTAGACCCTGATATCGATGAGATCCAGCCCTCTGAAATGTCTTTATAATATACAGCGCTAGACCCTGATATCGATGCGATCCAGCCCTCTGAAATGTCTTTATAATATACAGCGCTAGACCCTGATATCGATGCGATCCAGCCCTCTGAAATGTCTTTATAATATACAGCTAGACCCTGATATCGATGCGATCCAGCCCTCTGAAATGTCTTTATAATATACAGCGCTAGACCCTGATATCGATGCGATCCAGCCCTCTGAAATGTCTTTATAATATACAGCGCTAGACCCTGATATCGATCGATCCAGCCCTCTGAAATGTCTTTATAATATACAGCGCTAGACCCCTGATATCGATGCGATCCAGCCCTCTGAAATGTCTTTATAATATATACAGCTAGACCCTGATATCGATGCGATCCAGCCCTCTGAAATGTCTTTATAATATACAGCGCTAGACCGATATTGATGCGATCCAGCCCTCTGAAATGTCTTTATAATATACAGCGCTAGACCCTGATATCGATGCGATCCAGCCCTCTGAAATGTCTTTATAATATACAGCGCTAGACCCTGATATCGATCACGATCCAGCCCTCTGAAATGTCTTTATAATATACAGCGCTAGACCCTGATATTGATGCGATCCAGCCCTCTGAAATGTCTTTATAATATACATATGATATTGATCGATCCAGCCCCTGAAATGTCTTTATAATATACATATCCCCATCCCCATCTGTAGATTCTCTCTCTTTGTGCAGCACAGATTAGGGTCCCCATCCCCACACTGTAGATTCACTCTCTTTGTGCAGCACAGATTAGGGTCCCCTCATCCCCACACTGTAGAGTCACTCTCCCTGTGCAGCACAGATTAGGGTCCCCACATTTCACTGTAGAGTCACTCTCTGTGCAGCACAGATTAGGGTCCCCACGTCCCACACTGTAGAGTCACTCTCTCTGTGCAGCACAGATTAGGGTCCCCTCATCCCCACACTGTAGATTCACTCTCCCTGTGCAGCACAGATTAGGGTCCCCACATCCCCACACTGTAGATTCACTCTCCCTGTGCAGCACAGATTAGGGTCCCCTCATTATTTAGACAGTGATGCGTTCTAAGCCGCTGTAACCGAACACTACATTTTATTCAAGATAATAAAATCAACAAACAATTCAAATAGAATGAAAGCACCTGAAGACTGTGTTTTTTTTTGAAGTGTGTAATAAGAGTTTAACGACTTTATCAAACCTGGATTCAACATCATTGCGTTTTCCAGATCACTGGGAGAGAGAGAGAGAGAGAGAGAGAAGGGAAAAGAGGAAAAGAGAAGGGAAAAGAGGATAGGAGAGGAAAAGAGGGAGAGAGAAAGGAAGGAGAGGAAAAGAGGAGAAGATAGAGGAGAGAGAAGGGAAAAGAGGAAGGAGAAAGGAGAGGAAAAGGGAGGGAGGGAGAGAGAGAGGGGAAAAGGAGAGGATAGAGGAGAAGAGAGAGGAAAAGAGGAAAAGAGAAGGGAAAAGAGGAAAAGAGGATAGGAGAGGAAACGAGGGAGACAGAAGGGAAGAGAGGAGAGGAAAAGAGGATAGAGGAGAGAAGGGAAAAGAGGAGGGAAATGAGAAAGGAGAGGAAAAGGGAGGGAGGGAGAGGGGAAAAGGAGAGAGGATAGAGGAGAGGAGAGGAAAGGGGAGAGAGAGAGAGAGAGGGAGAGAGAGAGAAAGAACGGTTGTCTTGCTTCACTTCAGTTTATGAAGTGGGTTTTGTTTTTAACTAAAGGGGTGGGGTGTATCTTAATGTCTTATAAAATAAAAAATACAAAAAAAAAAGACGATTCTTCCGGATGTCAGAATCCTGACTCTTCCAGGTGGTGGTTTTTCTTTAAGTCTTTTCCGAGAGCTCCGGACGGATTCTCTTGCTTTGTGATTCCTCGTTTTCCAAGCAGAACATTTCCCTGTTCCCTCTCTTCCTCGAAATCGATAAGCAGATCTCCGGCTCCAGATATCTGGGATCCAGGGCGTCTCCGAAAGTGTCTCTGAGCTTCTCGGAAAACGAGGATCGCAGGACCGCCACCGTCCGCGTGACTCTGGATTTCTGGAAAAAACAACAAAACGCTTACGAATCACTGAATTCACACAGAAGACCCTGAGAAAGACTTCTAGTCGTTAGTCATTGAATTCACACTGAAGACACTGAGAAAGACTTCTAGTCGTTAGTCACTGAATTCACACTGAAGACCCTGAGAAAGACTTCTAGTCGTTAGTCATTGAATTCACAATGAAGACCCTGAGAAAGACTTCTAGTCGTTAGTCATTGAATTCACACTGAAGACCCTGAGAAAGACTTCTAGTCGTTAGTCATTGAATTCACACTGAAGACCCTGAGAAAGACTTCTAGTCGTTAGTCATTGAATTCACACTGAAGACCCTGAGAAAGACTTCTAGTCGTTAGTCATTGAATTCACACTGAAGACCCTGAGAAAGACTTCTAGTCGTTAGTCACTGAATTCACACTGAAGACCCTGAGAAAGACTTCTAGTCGTTAGTCATTGAATTCACACTGAAGACCCTGAGAAAGACTTCTAGTCGTTAGTCATTGAATTCACTCTCTACCTGGGAGTGTTTCAGGACGTTGGAGAGAAGCAGCCAGATATCAGCCACAAAGTCCTCTGGCCTGCACACTGAAGAGCCTGAGCAAGCGCTTCTAATCAGAGTGAGGTCATTGAATTCAAGTCCTAGAAACCCTGAAAGAAAGAAAGAAAGAAAGAAAGAATCATTTTTAAATCCAGGGCAGTACTGGATATTTTTCTAATGAAAAATCCACGTTTGCCCAAATATATGTGTTTCTTTCAAACCTGCACGCTCAACTATGTGTTTCTTTCAACACTGCACGCTCAAATATGCGTTTCTTTCAAACCTGCATGCTCAACTATGTGTTTCTTTCAAAACTGCACGCTCAAATATGCGTTTCTTTCAACACTGCACGCTCAAATATGTGTTTCTTTCAACACTGCATCAAAATATGTGTTTTTTCAACACTCAGGAAATATGTGTTTCTTTCAACCAGATATCAATATGAAGCAGAAGCTGGGTTTGTGACAGAGGAGGAGGAGGAGGAGGAGGGTGATGAAGGCAGGCAGACTCACCGAGACCGGGCTGGGGGGTTTGTAGAGGCTGGGGCTGGTCCTAGACAGTAAGAAAGTCAACAGAAAGAAAGAACATTTTTGTGGAAGGCAAAGTACTTCGATATTTTCAATGAAAAATCTTCATGCATGCCTGGAGGAGATCTCTCCGCCTCGCAGGGCTGGGAATCAGACTCCCGCTCCACAGCAGTGTGATCCAGTCCTGGTTTCACTGTGAGTTTAATAAATCAGACAGACCTGAGCTTTCAACACACTGCACGGCTGAATGTCAAGCTTCTCAGCAGTAAAACCTGAACTGGGTTTAAAAAGCACAGAATCGAGTAATTAATTTATTTTTATAAACGTTCTCAGTGTTTTAGATTCTACTGCTTCAGCTGGGTCGGCTGGTCCATGCATTTCTAACTCTCTGTGTGATTCCAGCCTTCTGTCCTCAACATGCTGTTACTCAAACAGACAGACAGACACAGAGACAGACAGACAGACAGACACACAGAGACAGACAGACAGACAGACAGACACAGACACAGAGACAGACACAGACAGACAGACAGACACAGAGACAGACAGACAGACACAGACACAGAGACAGACAGACAGACAGACAGAGACACAGACAGACAGACAGAGACACAGACAGACAGACACAGACACCGAGACAGACAGACAGACACCGAGACAGACACACACACAGAGACAGACAGACAGACAGACAGACAGAGACACAGACAGACAGACACAGAGACACAGACAGACAGACAGACACAGACACCGAGACAGACAGACAGACACCGAGACAGACACACACACAGAGACAGACAGACAGACAGACAGACAGACAGACAGACAGACACTCACCTTCTGGTCCAGTAAGCTGAGGCCGGGCGTCTCTGATTTGGGAGAGAACTCGTATTTGTACTCCTCTGAGAAATCACGACACAGCATACACTTCCACTGAGCACTGCAGAGAACAGACAGGAGCATGAATACAGAGAGAGAGAGAGAGAGGAAACAAGACACTGCACAGAACAGACAGGACAATACAGAGAGAGAGAGAGAGACAGAGAGAGAGAGACAGAGAGACACAGAGAGAGACAGAGAGAGAGAGGGAGAGAGACACAGAGAGAGAGAGACTGCACAGAACAGACAGGACAGAACACACAGAGACACACCCTGAGACACACCAAGACAGACACACAGACCTCAGGAGGCGCAGCAGACAGACAGACAGGCAGACAGAACCCCTCCCGACAGACAGACAGCCAACTGGCCCCGGTTCCAGGTGCAGTGCATGCTCCCCTCCACTCGGGGGTGCTCCTCCTCCCCTTTGGGAGAGAGGCCGGGTTTGCGCTCAGGGAGCTGGCTGAAATCTGCTGGAGGGGGCTGCAGCACTCCCTTCTGAAGGGGGCGCACTGCAGAGAAGGACACACAGGGGCTGGTCTGAGAGAGAGAGAGAGAGAGAGGAGAGAGAGAGAGAGGGGAGAGAGAGAGGGAGAGAGGAGAGAGAAAGGAGAGAGAGGAGAGAGGAGAGAGGAGAGGAGAGGGGAGAGGGAGAGAGGAGAGAGGAGAGAAAGGAGAGAGGAGGAGAAAGGAGGAGAGGGGAGAGGAGAGACTGAGGGGAGAGGAGAGGAGGAGGAGAGAGGAGAGAGAGGAGAGAGGAAGAGGAGGAGGAGAGAGGAGAGAGGGAGAGGAGAAAGGAGGAGAGGAGAAAGGAGAGAGGAGGACACACAGAGAGGCAGGAGGGAGGAGAGAGAGGGACGAGAGAGAGAGGAGACACAGAGAGAAAGGAGAGAGAGGAGAAAGGAGAGAGAGAGGAGAAAGGAGGAGAGAGAAGAGAGGGGAGAGAGAGGAGGAGGAGAGAGAGAGAGGAGAAAGGAGAGAGAGGAGAAAGGAGAGAGAGAGGAGAGCGGAGAGCGGAGAGAGGAGAGAGGGAAAGTTACTGCAATCTGATTACATTTTTGAGTAGCTTGTAACTATAATGATTACTTTTTTGTAACTAATCGGATTATATTTTTAGTAACACACACAGAGGGACACACACACACACACAGAGGTACACACACACACACAGAGGGACACAGGGACACACACACACACACACACACACACACACACACACACACAGGGACTCACACACACAGGGACACACACACACAGGGACACACACAGTACCCGTGTCCCGCTCCCATGCTGAAGCTGCACTAGCGAGAGAGAGAGGAGAAAAACAGGACTCTGAAACGGGCGGGAGAGACCGGCTTCCAGTCCAGAACCAGCCTGGTCAGCCGGACCACAGGAACCTTCCTGACACAGACAGAGAGAGCAGAATTCAGCAAACCGTGCCGCCTGGGAGCGAAGACCGGGGGATCAGCCGGGAGTGGAGAGCACACGGACACGGACAAAAAAACACTGGAGAAAAACTACACCCTCTACCGGAGAGAAGAGACACGACACCCAAACCAAACTAAACACAGAGTCAGCGACAAAAAAACACTGGAGAAAAACTACACCCTCTACTGGAGAGAAGAGACACAACACCCAAACCAAACTAAACACAGAGTCAGCGACAAAAAAACACTGGAGAAAAACTACACCCTCTACTGGAGAGAAGAGACACGACACCCAAACCAAACTAAACACAGAGTCAGCACCAAAAAAACACTGGAGAAAAACTACACCCTCTACTGGAGAGAAGAGACACGACACCCACACCAAACTAAACACAGAGTCAGCGACAAAAAAACACTGGAGAAAAACTACACCCTCTACTGGAGAGAAGAGACACGACACCCAAACCAAACTAAAACACAGAGTCAGCACCAAAAAAACACTGGAGAAAAACTACACCCTCTACTGGAGAGAAGAGACACGACACCCAAACCAAACTAAACAGAGTCAGCGACACAAAAACACTGGAGAAAAACTACACCCTCTACTGGAGAGAAGAGACACGACACCCAAACCAAACTAAACACAGAGTCAGCACCAAAAAAACACTGGAGAAAAACTACACCCTCTACTGGAGAGAAGAGACACGACACCCAAACCAAACTAAACACAGAGTCAGCGCCAAAAAAACACTGGAAAAACTACACCCTCTACTGGAGAGAAGAGACACGACACCCAAAAACTAAACACAGAGTCAAAAAAAACACACTGGAGAAAAACTACACCCTCTACTGGAGAGAAGAGACACGACACCCAAACCAAACTAAACACAGAGTCAGCGACAAAAACACACTGGAGAAAAACTACACCCTCTACTGGAGAGAAGAGACACGACACCCAAACCAAACTAAACACAGAGTCAGCGCCAAAAAAACACTGGAGAAAACACTGGAGAAAAACTAAACAGAGCCAGCGACAAAAACACTGGACCTCTACTGGAGAGAAGAGACACGACACCCAAACCAAACTAAACAGAGTCAGCGACAAAACTACACCCTCTACTGGAGAGAAGAGACACGACACCCAAACCAAAACTAAACACAGAGTCAGCGACAAAAAACACTGGAAAAAAACACCCCTCTACTGGAGAGAAGAGACACACACCCAAACCAAACTAAACACAGAGCCAGCGACAAAAAACACTGGAGAAAAAAAACTACACCCTCTACTGGAGAGAAGAGACACAACACCCAAACCAAACTAAACACAGAGTCAGCGACAAAAAAACACTGGAGAAAAACTACACCCTCTACTGGAGAGAAGAGACACGACACCCAAACCAAACTAAACACAGAGTCAGCGACAAAAAAACACTGGAGAAAAACTACACCCTCTACTGGAGAGAAGAGACACGACACCCAAACCAAACTAAACACAGAGTCAGCACCAAAAAACACTGGAGAAAAAAACTACACCCTCTACTGGAGAGAAAAGAGACACGACACCCAAACCAAACTAAACACAGAGTCAGCACCAAAAAAACACTGGAGAAAAACTACACCCTCTACTGGAGAGAAGAGACACGACACCCACACCAAACTAAACACAGAGTCAGCGCTCACAAACTGGCTGCTGAAATACAGAGTGAAAAAAGAAATACAGGAAGACACAGAAATCCTATTGATTCTGTGTAACTTCTGCAGGACAGCCGCGACAGATCACTTATCTTTCTTGAAAACGAAAAATCTAGGAGATGAAAATCTAGCGGTTAAAATCGACGCACGCATAGCCATGGAAACGAAGCGATCAGAAATGTGAACTCGAGCGAGGGCCCGAATACTCTCACATACCTGTTAATGACTCCGTCGCTGAAGCCTGAAACAAGAGAGGAAAGAAAATGAATGAGGCAAGCAATGCTAACCGTAGCCATGGAAACAGCACAACTTTAGAGGAGCACAGCCATGGAAACAGCACAACTGTAGAGGAGCAGCGGCTGGACAATGGCTAGGGTGGGGGTTGGGGTAATGGCTGGGGTGGGGGTTGGGGTAATGGCTGGGTTAAGGATAGAGTTACAGCCTCTACCTGCATCAGCTTCTGTCCTCGAGTCAGGGGGTGGGGCCTGCAGAAGAGAACATATTAAAATAGAGGGCGGTGCCTCGATTATCCAATTCAACACTACTTCCTCTCTGTAGCGTTCATCAAACAGAAAGCTGCTGAATAATGTTCCCTTGTTAACCTATTGAATTCCACCCCCTCTATATAGAATGAACTCCCTCAGCTTCATAGAGTCCAATGAAAGCTGCTGAATAATGTTCCCTTGTTAACATATTGAATTCCACCCCCTCTATATAGAATGAACTCCCTCAGCTTCATAGAGTCCAATGAAAGCTGCTGAATAATGTTCCCTTGTTAACATATTGAATTCCACCCCCTCTATATAGAATGAACTCCCTCAGCTTCATAGAGTCCAATGAAAGCTGCTGAATAATGTTCCTTGTTAACATATTGAATTCCACCCCCTATATAGAATGAACTCCTCAGCTTCATAGAGTCCAATGAAAGCTGCTGAATAATGTTCCCTTGTTAACATATTGAATTCCACCCCCTCTATATAGAATGAACTCCCTCAGCTTCATAGAGTCCAATGAAAGCTGCTGAATAATGTTCCCTTGTTAACATATTGAATTCCACCCCTCTATATAGAATGAACTCCCTCAGCTTCATAGAGTCCAATGAAAGCTGCTGAATAATGTTCCCTTGTTAACATATAGAATTCCACCCCTCTATATAGAATGAACTCCCTCAGCTTCATAGAGTCCAGTGAAAGCTGCTGAATAATGTTCCCTTGTTAACATATTGAATTCCACCCCCTCTATATAGAATGAACTCCCTCAGCTTCATAGAGTCCAGTGAAAGCTGCTGAATAATGTTCCCTTGTTAACATATTGAATTCCACCCCTCTATATAGAATGAACTCCCTCAGCTTCATAGAGTCCAGTGAAAGCTGCTGAATAATGTTCCCTTGTTAACATATTGAATTCCACCCCTCTATATAGAATGAACTCCCTCAGCTTCATAGAGTCCAATGAAAGCTGCTGAATAATGTTCCTTGTTAACCTATTGAATTCCACCCCCTCTATATAGAATGAACTCCCTCAGCTTCATAGAGTCCAATGAAAGCTGCTGAATAATGTTCCCTTGTTAACATATTGAATTCCACCCCCTCTATATAGAATGAACTCCCTCATTTTAAACTTGCATCTTTAGAGACCAAAATTTTTTTTTGAAAAAAATCAACTGAACTAGAACACAGTAAAAGCTGTTTGATCAAAGCCACACCTCTATAGAACCCTGAGTCGCTGCCGCTGCCCGATTGGCTGCAGCCTTGCCGCTGGGGGCGGGGCTCCCGGAAGGCATCATCGTTGCCGCGGGCGGCGGAACCGGATTGGCTGTCGGGGGTGTGTTCCGAGGCGTGTCGGAGCAGCTAGGTCCCCCTGTTAGGATCTCTTTGAAGGTGGTGGGCAGCCCTCGGCGCCACTGCTGGCTCTCCGGCGCCCCCTGCCTCCTGGGAGGCTGGTTCGTCGTCACCAAAGTGCGGAGCTGCTGCAGAGGGCTGCTGGAGGCGGGGTTCGGAGCGGCTGGTTGCTGATTGGCTGCGGGGGTCGCCTGGGGTACCAGCTGGAAGTAGGTGCGGAAGGTTCCGTTACCCACAACCCCCTGCTGCACGGTGTAGGTCTGCAGGGCTGGAAGCTGGGGACGGGAGAGAGAGAGAGAGAGGAGAGATGAGGAGAGAGGAGAGAGGAGAGAGGAGAGAGAGGAGAGAGAGACAGTTCTGGGTGGAGGCAGCCCAACACATTCTGAAAGTCAGAGATCATTAAAGATTAGGTATAGGGCAGCAGTGTGGAGTAGTGGTCAGGGCTCTGGACTCTTGACCGGAGGGTCGTGGGTTCAATCCCAGGTGGGTGACACTGCTGCTGTACCCTTGAGCAAGGTACTTTACCTAGATTGCTCCAGTAAAAACCCAACTGTATAAATGGGTAATTGTATGTAAAAATAATGTGATATCTTGTAACAATTGTAAGTCGCCCTGGATAAGGGCGTCTGCTATGAAATACATAATAATAATAATAATAATAATAATAATAATAATAATAATAATAATAATAATAATAATATACACACACAGAGAAAGAGAGACCCAGAGACACACACACACACAGACAAACCCAGACACACACACACAGACACACACACACACACACAGACAGACACACACAGACCCAGACACACACACACAGACACACACAGACCCACACAGACCCAGACACACACACAGACAAACCCAGACACACACACACAGACAAACCCAGACACACACACAGACCCACACACACAGACCCAGACACACACACACAGACAAACCCAGACACACACACACACAGACAGACACACACAGACCCAGACACACACACACAGACAAACCCAGACACACACACACACACAGACAAACCCAGACACACACACACAGACAAACCCAGACACACACACACACAGACAAACCCAGACACACACACACACAGACAGACAGACACACACACACACAGACCCAGACACACACACACACAGACCCAGACATACACACAGGCAGCCACACACACACACACACACACACACACACACACACACCCTACCTGTTGTAACACCAGGTACTGCTGCCTCTGCTGCTGCAGCGCTGGGCTGTTCTGCACCAGGTAAGATCTGACTGAGCTGACAGGAGGGGGCGGGGCCTGCGCGCTGACAGGAGGGGGCGGGGCCTGCGCTGACAGGAGGGGGGCGGGGCCTGCGCGCGACAGGAGGGGGGGGCCTGCGCGCCTGACAGGAGGGGGGGCCTGCGCGCTGACAGGAGGGGGGGGGCCTGCGCCGCTGACAGGGGGCGGGGCCTGCGCGCTGACAGGAGGGGGCGGGGCCTGCGCGCTGACAGGAGGGGGCGGGGCCTGCGCGCTGACAGGAGGGGGCGGGGCCTGCGCGCTGACAGGAGGGGGCGGGGCCTGCGCGCTGACAGGAGGGGGCGGGGCCTGCGCAGTGACAGGAGGGGGCTGGGCCTGCGCAGTGACAGGAGGGGGCGGGGCCTGCGCAGTGACAGGAGGGGGAGCAGTTCGGTCGAGGTGCCCCAAGCGAATAGGTAGGCCGGCTGCGGATTCGCTGCAGATCTGAAGAGGAGGGGGGGGGAGGGAGCGGAACCTGCCCCCCCTGTGGAGGAGGAGTGGCTATGGAAGTGGGCGGGGTCTCTTTGCCAGGGGGCGTGGCCCTGAGGGGAGGGGGGGGTGGCTGCAGGTAGTGGAATTTGAGAGGTCTGTTTTGGGATGGAGGAGAGCAGTCAGACGACAGCCTCCCTGCGGAAAAGACAAGGGAGAAAGATTATTAAAAAGGGTCAGAATTCAAGCAACGCGCTTCAGCAAGCAGGGCTGGGAATGAGACTCCCGCTGCACAGGAGTGTGATCCGGTTCGGGTTTCACTGGGAGTTTAACAACAAGGCACTGCTGATGGAAGGATATCTTTTACGACAGGACTGAAGCTGACGAGAAGGGGGGAGTGACCGCGGGACAGGGCGTCTCTCACCAAACTGAGCTATCCTGTTGGTCCACGCTCGGGCGTCCCAGTGGAATCGGATGTCCAGCGCAGCGCTGTCCTCGTCACTGACCGCTGTCTCCAGAGCGCGCTGGAACTGGGAGAAGATCTGAGGGGGGGGGGGGCAGACCGGTTTCAGCCTTCAATATCCCAAATTACCCAACGAGTAAACTATCCACAGCTCGGGACAAAACACGATCTGCATCACCACCCTACCGAATGAACTGTGTGACCCCCCCCGAGCTCCCCTGACTGTGTGACCCCCCCCCGAGCTCCCCTGACTGTGTGACCCCCCTCTGAGCTCCCCTGACTGTGTGACCCCCCTCTGAGCTCCCCTGACTGTGTGACCCCCTCTGAGCTCCCCTGACTGTGTGACCCCCCCTGAGCTCCCCTGTGTGCCCCCCCTGAGCTCCCCTGACTGTGTGACCCCCCCTCCGCTCCCCTGACTGTGTGACCCCCCTCTGAGCTCCCCTGACTGTGTGACCCCCTCTGAGCTCCCCTGACTGTGTGACCCCCGAGCTCCCCTGACTGTGTGACCCCCCCTGAGCTCCCCTAACTGTGTGACCCCCCTGCTCTTCTGACTGTGTGACCCCTCCCTCCCTCCCTCCCTCCCCCTCTCTCCCTCTCTCTCACACTCACAGTCCTCCTGCAGAGCAGCAAGGCTGTGCTGTTATCCTTGTTCAGGGCCCAGGCTCCGAACCTCAGGACGTGCTCCTGCTGGGTCTGTAGCTTCACCAAACCACTGTGCTGCTGCTGCAGAGTCTGCTGATGAAGCTGCGTGCACTTCTATCAATACAGAGAGAGAGAGAGAGAGAGAGAGAGAGAGAGAGAGAGACGGGGTTTAAATCAATCACACACACACACACACACTGCATCTCAGCGCACTTCTATCAACACAGAGAGAGAGGGAGGAGAGGGGAGGAGAGAGGGGAGAGAGGAGAGAGAGGAGAGGAGAGCGAGGAGAGAGAGAGGAGAGAGAGAGAGAGAGAGGAAAGAGGAGAGACCACACCCCCCTCAGTTACCTGCACCTCCTGAATCAGGACGCTGCCCCTCTTGCTCAGCTCTTTGATAAGCTGCTGAAGAGCCATCTTGATCTCCACTCGAACCCGCCTCTCCATCTCCATCAGGTCCCGGGCCCTGAGACACACACGGAGAGAGAGAGAGAGGAGGGAGAGAGAGAGAGAGAGGGGGGAGGAAGAGGTGACAGCGATTAAACCAGGAGGCTCCGAACCCTAACTAGACTGGACTTGAATCAGAAATGAAAACTACAGCTCCCAGCATGCCTCTGCACCGGCAGCAACAGGGAGGGTTCATGGGAGCTGCGGTTCTTCATACCCAAGCAAATGAGTAACAGCTACTAACGAAACTATCAGGACTAAGAAATCCACATGGGAACTATGCAGTCTTCATTCCAGAACTACAGCTCCCAGCATGCCTCTGCACCGGCAGCAATGGTGAAGGACGCTGGGAGCTGTAGTTCTTGACTGCTGTGACTCGTTACAGCACTAGCTGGAGCGTCAACGAGCCCACGCTGCATCTCAACCGACTCTGTGAATCTCTGTCCCGGAAAGGAAGGATCTCCTCACTTGTTTCGGACGCAGCGCACCGTCTTTGTGACCCCCGACGTTCTCTCCTGCAGCTGCATAATCAGAGTCTCCAGCAGGAGGCGCTGCGAGGGGATCGCATCCTCCATGAACTGGTGCCTGAAACAACATGGAGTCAGAGGAGAGCAGCTACCAACTGTACCTCATTATCAGTGACACTGGTCTGGTAAAGCATAGGGAAGCATTGTAAAGCACAGAGAGGTCTGGTAAAGCACAGGGAAGCATTGTAAAGCACAGAGAGGTCTGGTAAAGCATAGGGAAGCATTGTAAAGCACAGAGAGGTCTGGTAAAGCATAGGGAAGCATTGTAAAGCACAGAGAGGTCTGGTAAAGCATAGGAAGCATTGTAAAGCACAGAGAGGTCTGGTAAAGCATAGGGAAGCATTGTAAAGCACAGAGAGGTCTGGTAAAAGCATAGGAAGCATTGTAAAAGCACAGAGAGGTCTGGTAAAAGCATAGGGAAGCATTGTAAAAACAGAGAGGTCTGGTAAAAGCATAGGAAGCATTGGAAAAGCACAGAGAGGTCTGGTAAAGCATAGGGAAGCAGAGAGGTCTGGTAAAGCATAGGGAAGCATTGTAAAAAAGCACAGAGAGGTCTGGTAAAGCATAGGGAAGCATTGTAAAGCACAGAGAGGTCTGGTGCATAGGAAGCATTGTAAAGCACAGAGAGGTCTGGTAAAAGCATAGGGAAGCATTGTGAGCACAGAGAGGTCTGGTAAAGCATAGGAAGCATTGAGAGAGCACAGAGAGAGTCTGGTAAAGCATAGGGAAGCATTGTGAAGCACAGAGAGGTCTGGTAAAACATAGGGAAAAATGCATTTCAAAATCACAGAGAGGTCTGGTACTGCTATTATGCATAGGGGAGCATTGTAAAGCACAGAGAGGTGTGGTAAAGCATAGGGAAGCATTGTAAAGCACAGAGAGGTCTGGTAAAGCATAGGGGAGCATTGTAAAGCACAGAGAGGTGTGGTCAGGCAGGGTGCTGTACTGACCGGTGGTCCTTGTGAAAGTGCAGCTGGCAGTCTCTGCAGGTCAGAACATCACAGGTGATGCAGTACAGCTGCAAGAGCTCCTGTCTGTGAGCAGAACAGAACACACGCTCGAACCCTGAGAGAACCCTGAGAGAGGAGGGGGGGACTGTCCTCAGAGAGAGAGAGAGAGAGGAGAGAGGGGAGAGAGGAGAGGAGAGAGGAGAGGAGAGGAGAAGAAGAGGAGAGGAGGAGAAGAGGAGAGGAGAGAGGAGAGAGTTCATCAACAAATTGAAAAATGTGACATTTCAAAATCCAACATGAAATTCTACTGTACTGCTATTATGGCTTCCGGTAGACTTTTTTTTAACAATATAAATTTGTAGTTTCTTTGATTACATGATGTGAAATAAAAAATCTAAATTATATATATATATATATTTAATTCTGTCTCAACCCTAATATTGTAGGTGATGCACAACACTTGCCCCTAGCTGTGCATTTACTTCAGCAGATCTAACCCTCCCTCTCTCTCACCCAAAATGCCCTCCCTCCCTCCTCACTCACCTGACCCCCCTCCCCTCCCTCCCTCCCCCTCCTCACTGAGACACTCTCACTGAAGGCTTCAGCACTGTCCCCAGCACAGACACACCTGAAACCTCCCTCCCCCTCCCTCCCTCTCTCTCACCCGAACCCTCCCTCCCTCCTCTCTCTCTCACCCAACCCTCCTCCCCTCCCTCTCTCTCACCCGACCCCTCGCTCCCTCCCTCCCTCTCTCTCACCTGATCCCTCACTCCCGGTCCGCACCGTGTGATCCTTGGTTATCTTGACTCTTTGATGAGCGAAGACACAAGCTTCACACAGCCACTCCGAGCACTGAACACAGAAACTGAAGGCTTCAGCACTGTCCTCACAGCATCGACACACCTGAAACACACCCGCAGAGACACGGAGACACTGAGACACAGAGACTGAAGGCTTCAGCACTGTCCTCACAGCACCGACACACCTGAAACACACACGCAGAGACACTGAGACACTGAGACACAGAGACTGAAGGCTTCAGCACTGTCCTCACAGCATCGACACACCTGAAACACACACGCAGAGACACTGAGACACAGAGACACAGAGACTGAAGGCTTCAGCACTGTCCTCACAGCACCGACACACCTGAAACACACCCGCAGAGACACTGACACACTGAGACACAGAGACTGAAGGCTTCAGCACTGTCCTCACAGCATCGACACACCTGAAACACACACGCAGAGACACTGAGACACAGAGACACAGAGACTGAAGGCTTCAGCACTGTCCTCACAGCATCGACACACCTGAAACACACACGCAGAGACACTGAGACACTGAGACACAGAGACTGAAGGCTTCAGCACTGTCCTCACAGCACCGACACACCTGAAACACACCAATTGAGACACAGAGAGACACAGAGACTGAAGGCTTCAGCACTGTCCTCACAGCACCGACACACCTGAAACACACACGCAGAGACACTGAGACACTGAGACACAGAGACTGAAGGCTTCAGCACTGTCCTCACAGCACCGACACACCTGAAACACACACGCAGAGACACTGAGACACTGAGACACAGAGACTGAAGGCTTCAGCACTGTCCTCACAGCACCGACACACCTGAAACACACACTATGAGAGACACTGAGACACTGAGACACAGAGACTGAAGGCTTCAGCACTGTCCTCACAGCATCGACACAAACCTGAAACACACTGAGACACAGAGACTGAAGGCTTCAGCACTGTCCTCAGACACAGAGACACTGAGACACTGAGACACAGAGACTGAAGGCTTCAGCACTGTCCTCACAGCACCGACACACCTGAAACACACCCATGAGACACTGAGACACTGAGACACAGAGACTGAAGGCTTCAGCACTGTCCTCACAGCATCGACACACCTGAAACACACACGCAGACACTGAGACACTGAGACACAGGACTGAAGGCTTCAGCACTGTCCTCACAGAAACACACGACTGAGACACTGAAACACACCACTGTCCTCACAGCAGACACACCTGAGACACAGAGACACTGAGACACTGAAGGCTTCAGCACTGTCCTCACAGCATCGACACACCTGAAACACACCTGTCCTCTGAGAGACACTGAGACACTGAGACACAGAGACTGAAGGCTTCAGCACTGTCCTCACAGCATCGACACACCTGAAACACACACGCAGAGACACTGAGACACTGAGACACAGAGACTGAAGGCTTCAGCACTGTCCTCACAGCATCGACACACCTGAAACACACCCGCAGAGACACTGAGACACTGAGACACAGAGACTGAAGGCTTCAGCACTGTCCTCACAGCATCGACACACCTGAAACACACCCGCAGGACAGAGACACACTGAGACACTGAGACTGAAGGACTGAAGGTCCTTCAGACACACCTGTCCACACAGACACTGACACACCTGAAACTGAAGGCTTCAGCACTGTCCTCACATCGACAGAAACACCTGAGACACTGAGACACACACTGAGACTGAAGGCTTCAGCACTGTCCTCACAGCATCGACACACCTGAAACACACCCGCAGAGACACTGAGACACTGAGACACAGAGACTGAAGGCTTCAGCACTGTCCTCACAGCATCGACACACCTGAAACACACTGTCCTCACAGCAGAGACACGGAGACACTGAGACACAGAGACTGAAGGCTTCAGCACTGTCCTCACAGCATCGACACACCTGAAACACACCCGCAGAGACACTGAGACACTGAGACACAGAGACTGAAGGCTTCAGCACTGTCCTCACAGCATCGACACACCTGAAACACACACGCAGAGACACTGAGACACTGAGACACAGAGACTGAAGGCTTCAGCACTGTCCTCACAGCATCGACACACCTGAAACACACAACAGCAGAGACACTGAGACACTGAGACACAGAGACTGAAGGCTTCAGCACTGTCCTCACAGCATCGACACACCTGAAACACACACTGAGACACAGAGACACTGAGACACTGAGACACAGAGACACAGACTGAAGGCTTCAGCACTGTCCTCACAGCAGCACACCTGAAACACACACAGCATTGAGACACTGAGACACAGAGACTGAAGGCTTCAGCACTGTCCTCACAGCACCGACACACCTGAAACACACCCGCAGAGACACTGAGACACAGAGACTGAAGGCTTCAGCGCTGTCCTCACAGCACCGACACACCTGAAACACACCCGCAGAGACACTGAGACACTGAGACACAGAGACTGAAGGCTTCAGCACTGTCCTCACAGCATCGACACACCTGAAACACACACGAGACACTGAGACACTGAGACACAGAGACTGAAGGCACAGCACTGTCCTCACAGCACCGACACACCTGAAACACACCCGCAGAGACACTGAGACACAGAGACACAGAGACTGAAGGCTTCAGCACTGTCCTCACAGCATCGACACACCTGAAACACACCCGCAGAGACACTGAGACACAGAGACACAGAGACTGAAGGCTTCAGCACTGTCCTCACAGCATCGACACACCTGAAACACACCACTGAGACACTGACACAGAGACTGAAGACTTCACACTGTCCTCACAGACCTGAAACACACACGGCTTCAGCACTGTCCTGAAGGCATCAGACCTCACCTGAAACACCTGAAACACACACGCAGAGACACTGAGACACTGAGACACAGAGACTGAAGGCTTCAGCACTGTCCTCACAGCATCGACACACCTGAAACACACACACTGTCCTCACAGCAGAGACACTGAGACACTGAGACACAGAGACTGAAGGCTTCAGCACTGTCCTCACAGCATCGACACACCTGAAACACACAAGCAGAGACACTGAGACACAGAGACTGAAGGCTTCAGCACTGTCCTCACAGCATCGACACACCTGAAACACACAAGAGAGACACTGAGACACTGAGACACAGAGACTGAAGGCTTCAGCACTGTCCTCACAGCATCGACACACCTGAAACACACACATGAGACACTGAGACACTGAGACACAGAGACTGAAGGCTTCAGCACTGTCCTCACAGCATCGACACACCTGAAACACACAAGAGACACTGAGACACTGAGACACTGAGACACAGAGACCTCACGAGGAGAAAAGGCACACACTGTCCTTCAGCACACTGTCCTCACACAGAGACACAGAGACACAGAGACTGAAGGCTTCACACCTCACAGCATCACACACCTGAAACACACAAGCAGAGACACTGAGACACTGAGACACAGAGACTGAAGGCTTCAGCACTGTCCTCACAGCATCGACACACCTGAAACACACAAGCAGAGACACTGAGACACAGAGACTGAAGGCTTCAGCACTGTCCTCACAGCATCGACACACCTGAAACACACACGCAGAGACACTGAGACACTGAGACACAGAGACTGAAGGCTTCAGCAGTGTCCTCACAGCACAGACACACCTGAAACACACAAGCAGAGACACTGAGACACTGAGACACAGAGACTGAAGGCTTCAGCACTGTCCTCACAGCATCGACACACCTGAAACACACCCGCAGAGACACTGAGACACTGAGACACAGAGACTGAAGGCTTCAGCACTGTCCTCACAGCATCGACACACCTGAAACACACACGCAGAGACACTGAGACACTGAGACACAGAGAGACTGAAGGCTTCAGCGCTGTCCTCACAGCATCGACACACCTGAAACACACCCGCAGAGACACGGAGACACAGAGACTGAAGGCTTCAGCACTGTCCTCACAGCATCGACACACCTGAAACACACACGCAGAGACACTGAGACACAGAGACTGAAGGCTTCAGCACTGTCCTCACAGCACAGAGAGTGAGAAAGACAGAGAGAGAGAGAGAGACAGACACACACACACACACACACGAAACTCCTGGTTTCACTGGGAGTTTAATAATCAGACACACCTGAGCTTGTTACCTAGACACACTGGGGCTGATCAAGCTGGTAGTAAAACCTGGACTGGATCACACAGCAGTGTGATAGGAGTCTGATTGATCTCTCACCTTGCTTCTGCCGCTGTCCTTTGACCCGGAAGGACTCTCTCGGATGAAGTAATTTTCCACGACCTCCGTCAAGCAGAACTGCTGCCTGCAGATCAAACAACGATGTAGATCTGAGAAGAGAGAGAGAGAGAGAGAGAGAGAGAGAGAGTCCTCAGAGAGAGAGAGAGAGAGAGAGAGGAGAGAGAGAGAGAGAGAGAGAGAGAGAGAGAGAAGGAGAGAGTCCTCACAGCATCGAGAGAGAGGAGAGAGAGAGAGGAGAGAGAGAGAGAGGGAGAGAGGAGGAGAGAGAGAGGAGGGGGAGAGAGAGAGAGAGAGGGGGAGCGAGGAGGAGAGGAGAGAGAGAGAGGAGAGAGAGAGAGGAGAGGAGAGAGAGAGGAGAGAGAGAGAGAGGAGGAGAGAGGAGGAGGGAGGGAGGAGAGAGGAGAGAGAGAGAGGAGAGAGAGAGAGAGAGAGAGAGAGAGAGAGGAGAGTGGGAGGAGAGAGGAGAGAGGAGAGAGGAGAGGGAGAGAGAAGAGAGAGAGAGAGAGAGAGAGAGAGAGACCAAAAAAGACCAAAAAAATGATTTTTCAAAAAAAGGCCAGAACTCAGGGAAACAGATACCACTTCACCCTAAACAACACTACACTAGAACACACCTCAGACTACACTTACCTGGGCCTGACTATCAGTGCGTCAGGGAGCTTTAACCTAGCAGTGAATGCACTAAAGGAAAAAGCCAGAAGAGCTTTCTATGCCATCAAAAGAAGATTCTATAAAATAAATATTCCTATCAAAATATGGCTAAAATTAATTGACAGTGTCATCCAGCCCATTGCGCTGTATGGTAGTGAGGTATGGGGTCCACTCAGTCAACAGGACTACACTAAATGGGACAAACACCCTGCATGCTGAACTCTACAAAAACATCCTACAGGTGCAAAGAGAAACTCCAAATCATGCATGCAGGGCAGAATTAGGCCGTTACCCAACACTCATAAATATAAAGAAAAGAGCACTAAAGTTTTGGATGCACCTAAAGAAAAGTGAATCAGACTCCCTCCAGTATGAGGCCATGCAAACCCAAGAGCTCAGCCCTGAAAAGAGTCCTCTAAGCCAGCTGGCCCTGAAGCTCACTGCACTGAACCCAACTAATAATACTAAAACAAACCAGCTTCAGTCAGCACTGCTTACCAGCCCCCTGAATCAGAGTCAACCAAATCATAAACTGAACCAAAAACTGCTATCTGAAACATTGGGACACAGACACACAATCTCAAAATAAACTGGATTGTTATCGGGCCTCAAAAAGAGATTACACTCTGGCAGAGTATCTCTCTACTGTCAGAGATACAAAGCAGAGACAGATCCTGACCAAGTACAGGCTCAGTGACCACAGCCTGGCCATAGAGACAGGCAGACACAGGCAGACCTGGCTTCCTAAAGAAGAAAGGCTCTGTGGTCACTGTGAGACAGGAGAGGTCGAGACAGAGATGCACTTCCTTCTTCAATGGAAGAAATACTCCGAAAATAGACAAACCTATTTGAAAAAATTTGCAAATTCCCTCCCAAATTTCCCCAACCCTGAAAAAGTCCCAATCCTCCAGGGAGAGGAGGGAAGCACAGCCCAACTAGCAGCCCAGTATGTGTCTGCGTGTCACAGACTGAGGGACACACGATGAGAGCTCTGCACAGAGACACACACACACACTTATGTATATACAGTATGTATGTTGTTGTGTATGTAGGCATGTATGTATTATGTAAATGCTTATTGTCCTGATACATGTTTATTGTTAGTAGTGATGTGTGTGTGTTTTTTGTTTTTTTACTGTACTTTATAAATCAGTTTGTTTATATATATGTATTCATGATGCATTGTATATATACATGTCTGTATTGTATAATTGCTTTGGCAACACCTGCTATTGTAAGTCATGCCAATAAAGCACCATTGAATTGAATTGAATTGAGAGGAGAGAGGAGAGGAGAGAGAGAGGAGAGGAGAGAGGAGAGAGGAGAGGAGAGGAGAGAGACCGAGAGAGAGAGGAGAGAGGGGAGAGAGAGAGGAGAGAGGAGAGAGAGAGGAGAGGGGAGAGAGAGGGGAGAGAGGAGAGGAGAGAGAGGAGAGAGGGAGGAGAGAGGAGAGGAGGAGAGAGAGAGAGGCGAGAAGAGAGAGAGAGGAGAGAGGAGAGAGAGAGGAGAGGAGAGAGAAAGGAGGGGGGAGAGAAAGGAGAGGAACGAGAGGAGAGGAGAGAGGAGACGGGAGGAGACGGGAGAGGGGAGAGAGAGGAGAGGGGAGAGAGAGGAGAGAGAGGGGAGGGGAGAGAGACACACAGAGAGGTATCAAGCCCCATTCTCGAACCAAGCCTCCCTTTAATTGACAGGTTGAATTAAAGGCTTCTGATTAATCTGAGGTTTACCCCCCAAATTCTTTTCTCCTCTCCTTTAAGAATTCAAGTGATCCCTCTTCCGCCATTCCTGCCTCTCAATCACAACTGAGAAACGCGTTCACAGCAACACTGATTTCATCCACACGGTTAACACTCTGCATTAAATACACACGTTGCTTTTCACAAGAAAAAAACAAACACAGGCTTACTCTAGAATGACTGCCATAGACCCTCTGTCTACCAGGGCTGGGAATCGGACTCCCGCTGCACAGCAGTGTGATCCAGTCCTGGTTTCACTGGGAGGTTAATAATCAGACACACTGGGGGGCTGATCATGCTGGTAGCAGTAATACCTGGACTGGATCACACTGCTGTGCAATAGGAGTCTGATTCCCATCCCTGTGGATCTCTGTATTACAGTGTGTTGATCTCTGTATTGAAAGCGAGATTTAAATTACACTAGTTATTATTTACATGCAATCATTGATAAAAACTGTATGTAAGCATACTCACCCACAGAGCCTCCGGCGGAGCACCCAGGCAGACATGCCCGGCAGACGGAATGCAGGCACGGCAACAGAAGCGGCTCCTTGTCGGGCCGGAGCCTCATCCGGCAAGCGCCGCAACTTTCCAAGAACGCCTCCCGCTCTGCGTCCACCACGGGCGGGCTGGGGACGGACGCCGCGCCCGCCGAATTCAGGGCCGAGGAGGACGCTGCGGCCCCGACTTGGGAAGACCAGAGAGCCGGGGCGCTTCGAGACGAGTTATTATTATAATTATTATTATTATGTGCGCTGGTGGAAGTGGCGGCCATTTCTTTAAAAAAATTTGTTTTTAAAAAAAATACTATTATTACGACTACTGATAAATACAAAACAAAAACAAAGTCTTATTTAAATGTGAGTGTGAGCGAACCGAAAAAAAACACCAAAAGACGTCTCCCGGGTTAATTAAAAAAATATATACACGCTTTCCTCTCGCATCTTTTTTTTAAAAACGCGTTTTAAAAGACTCTCCTTTGTTATTTTCGTTTCTATAATGGGAAGTTGCTGGTCTCCTTCACTCGACTTGTCTTCCGGTGTGTTGTGTGTGTGTGTGTGTGTTTGATTTTCTCAGTCTCCACGCTCGATTAATTATTTATTTTCACCTCCCGTTTCTTCCTTTTATTTTTTATTTTTTATAAATGTCTTCTTTTTTTGCTCGGCGCCGTTTTATTAAGTCTCCCCTCCCCTCCGTTGACTCTCTTCTTGAAAGTGTGATAAAGTCAGAGGCACGCCGCAGCCCCGCCGTCTCCCTGTCTGCAGCAACTGATGATGAGGAGGAGGATGATTATTATTAGTGGCTTCTTCCTGCTTGTATTTTTTAACACTTTTAAATTGTTAATTTGTGTTATGAATCACACGTTTTCTCTTGCGCGGGGTCTGCTACAAACCTCCTCCTCCTTCTCTCTCTCTGTCTCATACAAACTCGCCTGACCGGACACTTCAAAAGTAAAATGATAATGAAAAAAAATGTCGTATACCACCTTTTTTTTTTTTTCAATCTTCCCCACACAGATGTATAAACTCTGTTTATGTATTGCCCGCTCCTCATTTCCGTCTTAAGTAAAATTATGAAGTAGCTGTGTCCATAAAAAAAAAAAAAACGAGTCCATGTGTTTATGAAATATATGTATTGATGATAATAATAATATACAAACTTCAACGCAGTTGTCAAGCTTATAATAATGATATCTCACTCGTGTGCCACCACGCAAATACGGTTATCAGCGCTTAAAACCTGCAGGACCAACTGCCACTAATTAAAAGGAGCGTCCTAACTGTGGATGATCCACGCTTGCCAAAATTTGGAGAGGATTCAGCCGGCCCAGGGGCAGGGCGTCATACACATGGGAGGAGGGCTGATTTAGTGTCTCCCCTGTGATTGGTTGCTATCTGCCTGTCCTCATTGGTTGCATTGCTTTGTGATGACGGTCCACTAGGAAAGGCACTATATAAAATACTGTGTAGGACTATCTAGGACTTTTCTGTTTGGAAAAAGTCTGGATCGCGGTGACAGCGAGTTTGAATTGGAAACGGTGATGCAGGGGACACCTGTAAAGTTCTGTTTCAAAGCTCTGTTCAAAATGTCTGCTCTAGTGCCCTGGGGTTTTGAGATTTGTCCTCATAATCACTGCAGGAAGAGCGATTTAAACTCCCCTCAGTGCTCATCATTGCGTTCTCAAGCCTGCTTGGCTTAATGTTAGGATTTGTCCGTTTCGCTGGCTCTCTGCAAAGGCGTGACGGTTTCCAACCACAGAAACTGATAAGAAAACAACGGCTTCTTTCTGAGAATTAGAGAAGGACTTTGGACAGATCCAACCCCAAATAATCTACAGATATGACCATTTGCGGACGGGTCATAGATTTTTGCAGGATGTACTATTTTTGGCAGACACACACTCTCACACACACACACACAGACTGACACAAACAGACACACACACACACACACACACAGTGTCACTGATAATGAGAGAGGAGACACACACACAGTGTCACTGATAATGAGAGAGAGGAGCCACACACACACACAGTGTCACTGATAATGAGAGGAGCCACACACACACACAGTGTCACTGATAATGAGAGAGAGGAGCCACACACACACACACACACAGTGTCACTGATAATGAGAGGAGCCACACACACACACAGTGTCACTGATAATGAGAGAGAGGAGACACACACACACACACACACACAGTGTCACTGATAATGAGAGGAGCCACACACACACACAGTGTCACTGATAATGAGAGAGAGGAGACACACACACACACACACACAGTGTCACTGATAATGAGAGAGAGGAGACACACACACACACACAGTGTCACTGATAATGAGAGGAGCCACACACACACACAGTGTCACTGATAATGAGAGGAGACACACACACACACACACAGTGTCACTGATAATGAGAGGAGCCACACACACACACACACACACACACACACACAGTGTCACTGATAATGAGAGGAGCCACACACACACACAGTGTCACTGATAATGAGAGAGAGGAGACACACACACACACAGTGTCACTGATAATGAGAGGAGCCACACACACACACAGTGTCACTGATAATGAGAGAGGAGACACACACACACACAGTGTCACTGATAATGAGAGGAGCCACACACACACACAGTGTCACTGATAATGAGAGAGAGGAGACACACACACAGTGTCACTGATAATGAGAGAGGAGACACACACACACAGTGTCACTGATAATGAGAGGAGACACACACACACACAGTGTCACTGATAATGAGACACACACACACAGTGTCACTGATAATGAGAGAGAGGAGACACACACACAGTGTCACTGATAATGAGAGAGGAGACACACACACACACACACACACACACACACACACACACACACACACACACACAGTGTCACTGATAATGAGAGAGAGGAGACACACACACAGTGTCACTGATAATGAGAGAGAGGAGACACACACACACACACACACAGTGTCACTGATAATGAGAGAGGAGACACACACACACAGTCACACACACAGTGTCACTGATAATGAGAGAGAGGAACCACACACACACACACACAGAAGCCGAGATCCAGGACCTTTTATTGGCTGAAAAACACAGAAACACAGCCGAGCCATGAAGAGCGTGCAGGAGCCGGGACGCCGCGGAGCGGGGACGAGCAGAGAACTGCACTCCCAGGACAGGCGCTGGAGACCTCCTGCAGCACGGTTCAGTGTCTTCACTTGAACGCACCCGCGGGCCCTGGGGCAGCGCGGCTTCAGAGAAGGACTTCACGGGCTGAAGCAAAGGCCGATTATCAGCCCGAGCGACATGATCCCTTCCGCCGTTTAACAGGAGCTCTGAGTCCGCAGGAACCCGGAACTGCGACGCTCCACGCAATTTTAGTCTCCTAAAAAAATTTTAGCAAAAACTCGCCGCTTCTTAGATCCCGCGGGTGAATTTACAAGAGGATCCTAAACTTTTCCATTCCTTTTTCAAAGCAGCCGGGGCGAGGATAACCCTGGCAGGGCCGGGCGGAGTCCAGCCAGCTTCCTGCTTCACGCCTGGCAGGCGTGTCCTCTCAGCTGGTAGCTGTAGACGAAGCTCTCCCCGCAGGCGACGCACCGATACGGGGTCTCTCCAGTGTGGATTCGGAGATGCGTCCTCAGAGCCCCGGATTCCTTGAAGCTCTTGGGGCAGCCGGTGCAGCGATACGGGGTCTCTCCGCTGTGAACCCGGGCGTGTTTCCGGAGATACCCCGACTCTTTGAATCTCTTCCCGCACTCGGGGCAGCTGTACGGGGTCTCCCCGCTGTGCACCCGCTTGTGTTTCCGCAGCGACCCGGGGTCTTTGAAACTCTTCTGGCAATCGGGACACCCGTACGGGGCTTCTCCAGTGTGACTCCTCCGATGGGTCTTCAAGGATCCCGAGTCCCGGAAGCTCTTCCCGCAGTCCCCGCACCCGTACGGGGTTTCCCCGGTGTGGCTCCGGGAATGTCGCTTCAGGTTCTGCGAGGCGTTGAAGCGTTTCCCGCAGACGGCGCACAGGTACGGGTTTTCCCCGGAGTGAGTCCTCCGGTGGGTCTGGAGATTCCCCGAGTGGCGGAAGGCTTTCCCGCAATCGGGGCAGCAGAACCGGGACTCCCCCGGGTCGGAGTGGACCTTCCGGTGCGAGCGGAGGTGCCCCGGGCTCTTGAAGGTTTTCCCACAGTCCGGGCAGCGGTACGGCCTCTCTCCGGAGTGGATTCGCTCGTGGGACCTCAGCTGCTGGCTCTGTCCGAAGCCTTTTCCGCAGGTCGCGCAGCGGTACGGGAGCTCTCCGGTGTGAGTGCGGCGGTGGACCTTCGCCGATCCCGACTCCCGGAAGCACTTGCCGCAGTCCGGGCAGGAGAAGGGCTTCTCCCCCGTGTGGACTCTCCGGTGCCTCTTCAGGTTCTCCAGCTGGCTGAATCGCCGCCCGCAGTCCGGGCAGCAGTACGGGCACTCGCCAGTGTGAACCCGCTGGTGGATCTTCAGCCCGTGCGACTGGCCGAATTTCTTCCCGCAGACGTTGCAAGGGAAAACTGGGGGAACCTTTTTTGGGGACGCCCCGTCCCGGACCGGTCTGGGGGTCGGGGAAGAAGGGTCGTGTACGGAGTTCGGGATGCTTCTCCGCTCCTGTTCTGCGTCCGCTTGGGAGAGAGAGAGAGAGAGAGAGAGAGAGATCGCTTTGTAACATCGCTGTCAACGCATTTCACTGAATTCATACACCTCGCCCTGACTGCTCTGTGTTAAAGCTCAGAAATAATAACATGTATTCGATGTGGGGGTTACATTGCAACGCTGGGGGCCCTGGTCTTGCCTATAGCCTCTTTTGAAGCGAGTCTTCTCTGTGGTACTTGATGCCCCTAACCCCTCAATGGTCCAATTTATTTTCACACACGCAGTTTATTTTAGACGCGCTGTTTAAAAGTATTTTTTTCACAGTAAAACAGGTTTAAAAGGCCCTGCATATCAACAGGACACTCAGTACTGCATCTCCAGCCTCGCCCCTCGTTCGCTGTATTTATCACATACCTCTTCATAGTCGTGCATACCGATCAATCATCTCCTAATCACTCGTTTTATCAGCAAACTCCTCAATAATGCGATCCAAGTCATTATTATATTACTAGAACATCTAAAAAAAGCTCTGCAAATGTCTGTGATGTTCTTTGAGCGCTGGATGCGGAAGCAGCTATCTTGTTTGTGTATGTCTGTGTTATCTATGTGGTGTCGGGTCTATCAATATTCATGAGATCCGCCCCTATCGGTCTCACTCGGCCATTGAATGGTTTTCTCGGCTTTTTCCGGAGAAAAAACGACTAGAGACCTGTGTTTTGCATCTTTTTGGCCGCAAAGGGTTAACCTTGACTATTTGAAGCTAAAACCAGGAATGGATCAACACGCTCGGCAACGGGAGTCTCGTCAGGGCTGGGAATGAGACTCCCGCTGCACAGCAGTGTGATCCAGTCCTGGTTTCACTGGGAGTTTAGTAATCAGACACACCTGAGCTTGTTAGCTAGACACACTGGGGGCTGATCAAGCTGGTAGCAGTAAAACCTGGACTGGATCACACTGCTGTGCAATAGGAGTCCGATTCCCAGCCCTGCTCTCCTCCGGTACCTACGTGTGTCAGCGCTGGTTGGAGGCGTGGCTCCTTCCCTGTTGAAAAGCGCGGTGTTCACGTGGACAGATTCCTCCTCCTCCTCCTCTTCCTCCCCCACCACGCGCACGCACCCCAGATCAGCGAGTTCCTCTGCAATGTCATCATCACACGGCTCCTCTTTAACACTGACAGCAGGAAACACACAGTCCTGTTCTGTAACCAGAGAGACGCAGAGGATTCACAGAGCGTGGAAACAGTTACCACTCCTCTCTGTGCTTTACAATGCTTCCCTATGCTTTACCAGACCTCTCTGTGCTTTACAATGCTTCCCTATGCTTTACCACACCTCTCTGTGCTTTACAATGCTTCCCTATGCTTTACCAGACCTCTCTGTGCTTTACAATGCTTCCCTATGCTTTACCAGACCTCTCTGTGCTTTTACAATGCTTCCCTATGCTTTTACCAGACCTCTGTGCTTTTACAATGCTTCCCTATGCTTTACCAGACCTCTCTGTGCTTTACAATGCTTCCCTATGCTTTCCCAGACCTCTCTGTGCTTTACAATGCTTCCCTATGCTTTATCAGACCTCTCTGTGCTTTACAATTACACGCTCTATCACAGGGTTACCCATCTGGATGAGAAGCGCTTCGTTATCACATCCCAATTCACTGTCCTCCTCTTTAACAGAGACGCTGAGGGGCTCTTCATCCACCAGAGGAGAGTCCATCTTAAGAACACCTCGATTTCTACAAGAGAGTGTCAACACAGATCAACACACAGATCAATACACAGATCAATACAATACAACACAGAGATCAACACACTATAGTACAGAGATCCACAGGGATGGGAATCAGACTCCTATCGCACAGCAGTGTGATCCAGTCCAGGTTTTACTGCTACCAGCATGATCAGCCCCCCAGTGTGTCTAGCTAACAAGCTCAGGGTGTGTCTGATTATTAAACTCACAGTGAAACCAGGACTGGATCACACTGCTGTGCAGCGGGAGTCTGATTCCCAGCCCTGCGATGTTTCAGTAACGCGGCGTGGATTTCACTCTGTGCAATTCGTACAAACGTGTGGTTTTGATGAAGCTGTTTATCTTCACCTCGCTGTTAGCCTTGCTCAGCAGGTGTTGAGAATATATCTACATTTATACATCGAAAAACACTTCAATTGCTCCTTAACCACACTTCAAAATACCTGCCGTTTCCAGAGCTCCGCCTGCTGCTGTGTGTCACTAACATCCTTCAGATGAGACGCAAAACAAACGAGCCCCTATTGGAAGTGACTCTGCAGCAGCCACTGACTCACTGCGTGCGTGCGACCCTGAGCAAGTCACTGAACCTCCTTGTGCTCCGTCCTTCGGATGAGACCTAAAACAAACGAGCTCCTATTGGAAGTGACTCTGCAGCAGCAGTTGTTGATGATGCAGTGTTCACCCCCCTGGTCGCTTTGGATAAAAGCGTCTGCTAAATAATAATAATAATAACGCAGTTTTTCGCTGATATTCAATTATTTGGACGCTACAGGGAGGAGAAATACGGAACACATCGCAGAAGCATTCCTCTCATAACCGCAATATTATTATTATTATTATAAATAAACTCGTTATGTTACCATGGCAGCGATTATAGAAACTCACAGTCATAATTACACTGAAAAATGAACAGATTGCGAAACAGAAACTTTTGCTCAAACACAGCGATGCAGCGATGTGTGTCTGTGCGTGCGTGCGTGCGTCAGTGTCTGTTCGTGCGTGCCTGTCTCAGTGTCTGTGTGCGTGTATATATACATATATGGGTTTAAAAGGATGTAAACTGCAGTGTACACAAAACATTTTTATATAAACTGTTAATATATATACATACATACAGTGTAGAGCCACGTTCCTATCCCGCATGAACAGTCGTGTCAATAAAGCACGTTAATTACACAACAAACATTAAACAAAACAACAAACTTACTTATACAGATTAGATATAGAGATTTCCGGAAAAAGACACTTTTACCCGGAGATAACATTCGCTCAAAACCCGCCTCCTTCCTGCCGCTCATTGGCTACAATAGGAGCCGGCCACGCTCAGTGATAGGACAGACTGGTTGCGCAACCGACGCCATGTTGGCTCCAAGATGGAGTCAGCATTGAATTCCATGCCAGACTAAACCGAGCCAAAATGGCGTACAATGTGATGCAGCTTCATAAGATGCGATCCGTTCTGTATGACTCTATAAACCATTTTCAAGGGAGTTTTGCGACACCCTCTAGAATTAGCAAATGTCGCTTCATAAAGTCCAGTGAAACCTGTTGGATAATGTTACCTTGTTAACATACTGAGAGAAAATAAAATAACGAATCTATGATGGATTTTTTTGTGTGTTTGTTTGTTTGTAAAAGTCAAAACCTTTGGATTTTTTACCTTGTTAACAATGGAAAAACTAAAACAGGCATTTTTTTTTTTTCAATTTATTTTTAAATTATTTCGATTTCAGGAAAAAGTTCCAAAAAAATTGAGTTGATAAAAGTTACAGAGCGAATCAGCAATAGTGTTTGCCTGCAGCCAGTACTTGGGTGGAGGCATGGCGCCATCTACTGGGAGACGTAGGGAATAGCAGAGAAGGTTGGCCATTCATTTCAATGGGAGAGAGATTATTCAGTCTCCAAACTGTATCTAGAAAGGTAATCCTCGCATTTAAATGAGTGTATTAGCTCATGTGTTTATATTATACATGACAGTGATACAAGTTATTATTAGCCGTTTGTAACTTTATAAATGAATCGGATATTCTATAAATTAACCAACATTTCCTTGTCATTTTATTAACTGGCTGATCAGCTGGTAACTTTTAATAATTTTTTTGATATAATTAATACAACTATTATGTGTGTGCTTGTTTTAAATACATTCATTAATCTCCTGCTTTCATATATCACCGCATATAACATTATTAATAAATTTAACGGTAATCGAGTATATAAATGCGCCTGTCTTCTTGATTATACGGTAAACTGCCACAGAGCTGATCCCCTATTGGTTAGAAGAGCCACAGCGCGTCCAATCACCGGAGGACTCCTCGGTTCGCAATGACTCCGCAGCCAATGGGAGGCGAGAGAGGGGGCGGGTTTGTTTTCGCTTCGGTACCTCACAATATTTTTCCCGGAAGGAGAGAGAGGAGGCCGGAGCGGCTGAATTAACGAGTAAGATTTTAAATATAAATTCATTTTATTACATTTGTTAACCGGTACAGACTCTTACATTTGATCAGTTCTACTGAACACAGTTTGTTTCGTGTAATAATATTTTCAGAAAGCGGGTCGTTTTGTTTCCGTGGATGATGATAATAATTGTATCTCACACACACAGGCCCACCGAGAGGGCAGCCGCTGGAAAAAACTAAAAAAACAAAACAACAAAACTTAAAAAATCAATTCCGGTCAATTAATATCAAACATTTAAACATTTTTAAAAACGCGTAACCGCTCGAGCCCTCCGCGCTGCGCGGGGAGCGTTTGCGTTCGCGCGCGCCGCCACCACGTAAACAAACAAGCCGTCCTTTTGATTTCCGGTGTGAGGTTGCGCTCCGCTCCGCTGCAGACTCTACAGTCCTGTATTATTATTATTATTATTATTATTATTATTATTATTATTTCTTAGCAGACGCCCTTATCCAGGGCGACTTACAATTGTTACAAGATATCACATTATTTTTACATACAATTCCCCATTTATACAGATGGGTTTTTACGGAGCAATCTAGGTAAAGTACCTTGCTCAAGGGTACAGCAGCAGTGTCCCTCCACCTGGGATTGAACCCACGACCCTCCGGTCAAGAGTCCAGAGCCCAAACCACTTCTCCACACTGCTGCCTTAAAAAACAATTTTGCTGAAGCGGTTTCCTCCCACTGCTAATTAAAAATAAAACAGCCACCTAGCTAACAATTTCATCCCGAGGGCCGCAGTGAAACGTACTGTCTTTAAATTGGGACTTTAGTGAAGACTGCGTGTGTACGCGAGTACGTTAATTACTGTAGATAGTAATTCATAGCCAGGCAATAGCAACACATGTCACGTACAATAAAATCAACATTTTATTTGTGTCGTCGCTGTCAGTTTGAGGCGGAGCTTCACGGTCGTCATGGTGACACGGCTGAGAGAATGTTTTCCTCTGTCGCCCCGTCTGGTGCTGTCAGTGCCAGTCTCTCAGCACACAGTACAGCGAGTCGCTCAGTGACGAGGTGCAAACAGGTGATCGATCGATCTGTGAGCGTTTACGAAGGTGCTGCTGAGATGACTTCTTAGAATTTAACACAGGGCGTGTAACAGATTGTATTGTGTGTGTTTTGTTGTTTTTTAGGAAATTTGTTGAGAAGACAAAACTGGATTATCCTTGTGAAACAGAAGATTCAACGATGGAGCCTGTCCATATTAAACAGGAGAGACCTGTACTAGACTCAGTCCATATTAAAGAGGAGAGTCCTGTACTAGACTCAGTCCTTATTAAAGAGGAGAGTCCTGTACTAGAATCAGTCCATATTAAACAGGAGAGTCCTGTACTAGAATCAGTCCATATTAAAGCGGAGATTCCTGTCCTAGACTCAGTCCATATTAAAGAGGAGAGTCTTGTACTAGAATCAGTCTATGTTAAAGAGGAGAGTCCTGAACTAGAATCAGTCCATATTAAAGGGGAGAGTCCTGTACTAGAATCAGTCCATGTTAAAGAGGAGAGTCCTGAACTAGAATCAGTCCATATTAAAGGGGAGAGTCCTGTACTAGAATCAGTCTGTGTTAAAGAGGAATCTCATCATTCTAACTGTCATGAATGCGGGGCAGATTTCAGGCAACAGCACCGTGAAACACCACCTGCGAGTTCTGAAGGTACAGCTGGGTTATCCTTGTGAAAGGCAGGATTCAGAGATGGAGCCTCCTGAACTAGACCCTGTCCATGTTATAGAGGAGGGTAACCATTTTAAAACAAGCAGCTTGCAGGTCTGTCTGTCCTGTACAGAATGTGGAAAGAGTTTTAATTCTGAAGGAAACTTTGAAACATCTCCTGGAAAGACTCTGCATCGCTGTGCTGGATGTGTGAAGACTTTCAGGGAGTCAGGAATCCTGAACGTACAGCAGCAAACAGGCACTGGAAAGACTCCATATAACTGTCATGAATGCGGGGCAGATTTCAGACACCACAGCACCGTGAAACACCACCTGCGAGTTCTGAAGGTACAGCTGGGTTATCCTTGTGAAAGGCAGGATTCAGAGATGGAGCCTGTCCACATTAAAGAGGAGCTTCCTGAACTAGACCCTGTCCAT
Organism: Huso huso; assembly: GCA_036884735.1. NCBI lineage: Eukaryota > Metazoa > Chordata > Actinopteri > Acipenseriformes > Acipenseridae > Huso > Huso huso. The sequence continues at coordinate 3,788,841 of CM072714.1, read as the reverse complement.
GTTGAAGAGGAGGGTAACCATTTTAAAACAAGCAGCTTGCAGGACTCTCTGTCCTGTACAGAATGTGGAAAGAGTTTCAGTCAGTTACAAAACCTGAAACTTCACCAGCGAATCCACACTGGAGAGAAACCGCATGTCTGTGCTGACTGTGGGAAGAGTTTCAGACTGTCAGGCATCTTGAAAAAACACCAGCGAAAGCACACTAGAGAGAAACCACATGTCTGTGCTGACTGTGGGAAGAGTTTCAGTCGTTTACATCACCTGAAACGTCACCAGCGAATCCACACAGGAGAGAAACCACATGTCTGTGCTGACTGTGGGAAGAGTTTCAGACGTTTACATCACCTGAAATGTCACCAGCGAATCCACACTGGAGAGAAACAACATGTCTGTGCTGACTGTGGGAAGAGATTCAATCAGTTAAGCAACTTGAAAACACACCAGAGAATCCACAGTGGAGAGAAACAACATGTCTGTGCCTACTGTGGAAAGAGATTCAGTCTGTCATGCAACTTAAAAACACACCAGAGAATCCACAGTGGAGAGAAACAACATGTCTGTGCTGACTGTGGGAAGAGATTCAGTCAGTCAGGCAACTTGAAAACACACCAGAGAATCCACACTGGAGAGAAACTACATGTCTGTGCTGACTGTGGGAAGAGTTTCATACATTTTCAAGCCCTGAAACTTCATCAGAGACTCCACACAGGAGAGAAACAACATGTCTGTGCTGACTGTGGGAAGAGTTTCATACATTTTCAAGCCCTGAAACTTCACCAGCGAATCCACACTGGAGAGAAACCACATGTCTGTGCTGACTGTGGGAAGAGTTTCAGTCGTTTACATCACCTGAAACGTCACCAGCGAATCCACACTGGAGAGAAACCACATGTCTGCGCTGACTGTGGGAAGAGTTTCAGTCGTTTACATCACCTGAAACGTCACCAGCGAACCCACACTGGAGAGAAACCACATGTCTGTGCTGACTGTGGGAAGAGTTTCAGACGTTTACAAAGCCTGAAGCTTCACCTGCGAATCCACACTGGAGAGAAACCACATGTCTGTGCTGACTGTGGGAAGAGATTCAGACGTTTACAAAACCTGAAAAGTCACCAGCGAATCCACACTGGAGAGAAACCGCATCCGTGTCATAAATGTGAAAAAAGTTTAACCCGCGCTCAGAAATTCCAGTCGTTTTAAACAGCAGCGTAATATAGAATCTGTGAGATCTCTGGTGAATGTCTACAGATGATACAGATTCATCGATATTAAACACAGTGCTCTGAAGCCGTTACATTATAAAGTACATTCTTAGTTTGCAATCCGTTGAATATACAGGCGCCTCGGGCGTTGTGTGACTTCTGTGATTTAGTGCCTCCAACCCTGAGAAGTCTGTATATTCAATGTATCTTTGGGAGAAATTCATAGTTGTAATTGAATGTACTTTGTAAATGACATTTCAAATCTTAAACTATGAGGCTTAAGATGCTGTGATGTTAATTAATATGTGTCTTCCCCAACCTTCTCCCATAACACACTTTCGAGATCTGCTTCAAAGGACTGGATATTAGTAACAGAGGGTCGTAAGGATTTGAATTGGTTTCAGTTCAGATTACCTGCCAGTCTGATCTAAACAAACAGAGCTAATTCTTATCTGTTAATTAAGAAAGTCTGTCTGAAAGCCAGGATACAACTTCTTATGAAGGGTTAAGAATTGTGACACCTGGTGGATACGAGGTGCCTTGCTCAAGGGTACAGCAGCAGTGTCCCCCACCTAGGATTGAACCCACGACCCTCCGGTCAAGAGTCCAGAGCCCTAACCACTATTCCACACTGCTGCATTAAAAAACTATTTTGGTGAAGCGGTTTTCTCCCACTGCTAATTAAAAATAAAAAAGCCACCTAGCTAACAATTTCATCCGGAGTTGCCGCTGTGAAACGTACTGTCTTTAAATCGGGACTTTAGTGAAGACTGCGTGTGTAGGCGAGTACGTTAATTACTGTAGATAGTAATTCATAGCCAGACAATAGCAACACATGTCATGTACAATAAAATCAACGTTTTATTTGTGTCGTCGCTGTCAGTTTGAGGCGGAGCTTCACGGTCGTCATGGTGACACGGCTGAGAGAATGTTTTCCTCTGTCGCCCCGTCTGGTGCTGTCAGTGTCAGTCTCTCAGCACACAGTACAGCGAGTCGCTCAGTGACGAGGTGCAAACAGGTGATTGATCGCTCTGTGTGAGAGCGTTCTGAAGGTGCTGCTGAGACAACTTAGAATTTAACACAGGGATTGTAACAGATTGTATTATTGTGTGTGTTTTTTTGTTGTTTTTTAGGAAATTTGTTGAGAAGACAAAACTGGATTATCCTTGCGAAACAGAAGATTCAACGATGGAGCCTGTCCATATTAAAGAGGAGAGTCCTGTACTGAAATCAGTCCATATTAAACAGGAGAGTCCTGTCCTAGAATCAGTCCATATTAAAGAGGAGAGTCCTGAACTAGAATCAGTCCATATTAAAGAGGAGAGTCCTGTACTGGAATCAGCCCATATTAAAGAGGAGAGTCCTGAACTAGAATCAGTCCATATTAAAGAGGAGAGTCCTGTCACTTTCAGGAATCAGCCCAGCTATTAAAGGCAGGAGAGGTTGAACTTCTCAGCCTGTATTAAAAGGGTTATTCTCAATTCTAACCCCTTAAGCAGCTTTCAGGGCTCTCTTACCTGTGGTGACTGTGGGAAGAGTTTCAGTCAGTCAGGCACTTTGAAAAGACATCAGAAAATCCACACAGGCGAGAAGCCACATCACTGTGATGACTGTGGGAAGAGTTTCAGAGAGCCAAGGGACTTCCAAATACACCAGCGAATCCACACTGGAGAGAAACCGTATACCTGTGCAGAGTGTGGGAAGAGTTTCACGCAGTCGCAAAGCCTGAAACGTCACCAGCAAACCCACACTGGAGAGAAACTACACATCTGTGGTGACTGTGGAAACAGTTTTAGTCAGTTACAAAACCTGCAACTTCACCAGCGAATCCACACTGGAGAGAAACCGCATGTCTGTGCTGACTGTGGGAAGAGTTTCAGAGATTTGCAAAGCCTGAAACTTCACCAGCGAATCCACACTGGAGAGAAACGATATGTCTGTGGTGATTGTGGGAAGAGATTCAGCTGGTCAAGCACATTGAAAAGACACGAGCGAATCCACACAGGAGAGAAGCCGAATGTCTGTGCCGACTGTGGGAAGAGTTTCAGAGATTTACAAAGCTTGAAACTTCACCAGCGAATCCACACTGGAAGAGAAACCGTATACTTGTGCTGACTGTGGGAGGAGTTTCAGAGATTTACAAAGCCTGAAACTTCACCAGAGGGAGGAAACCGTTTCAGAGATTTACAAAGCCTGAAACTTCACCAGAGAATTCACACAGAAGGGAAACCAAAATGTCGGTGCTGACTGTGGGAGGAGTTTCAGATGGATATACAGCTTGAGAGGCACCAGCGAATCCACACAGCAGAGAAACCTTCTCCCATAACATTCGAGATCTGCTTCAAAGGACTGGATATTAGTAACAGAGGGTCGTAAAGATTTAAATTGGTTTCAGTTTAGATTACCTGCCAGTCTGGTCTAAACAAACAGAGCTAATTCTTATCTGTAAATTAAGAAAGTCTGTCTGAAAGCCAGGATACAACTTCCTAAGAAGGGTTAAGAATTGCGACACCTGGTGGATACGAGGTGCCATGACTTTCACCCCATGAAATGAATTGTTATCCTGAAACATAAGTGAATGAAACTGACATTTTTATCCTCCTGTGATCAATATCACTATATTTTGTTCTATACATGTTTCGAATCCTGCTCTCTCTCTCTCTCTCTCTCTCTCTTTCTCTCTCTCTCTATGGAGGAGGGTCGCTTCCTGTGTTAATGACGCACATTGCGAATACAAATACACACAATACAGCACTGTGCAAAAGAGCTGGCCAAAACATTAGGAACACCTGCCATACACACACAGCGTGCAAATACACACAATACAGCACTGTGCAAAAGAGCTGGCCAAAACATTAGGAACACCTGCCATACACACACAGCATGCAAATACACACAATACAGCACTGTGCAAAAGAGCTGGCCAAAACATTAGGAACACCTGCCATACACACACAGCGTGCAAATACACACAATACAGCACTGTGCAAAAGAGCTGGCCAAAACATTAGGAACACCTGCCATACACACACAGCATGCAAATACACACAATACAGCACTGTGCAAAAGAGCTGGCCAAAACATTAGGAACACCTGCCATACACACAGTCCTGTTCAGTTTGACACTACAATATTATCCCTTCTTCTTGGTGTCTGTGTTAGTTTACTATATTCTTCCAGAGTTTAGAATACAATAAAGCCAGTAATTTAAGCAATGTTCTGCCTGCCTGGAACTAGAATGGGGAATGTAAACTAACTGGAAAGTCATCAGTCTAGTTTCTGATGAACTAGTTCTGCACAGAAAGCTGAACTCTGGTAGAATGTAGCAAACATTCACTCAGGAATAATATTGTAGTTTCTGTAGAAGCTCTTATCCAATTGTAGATTCAGTGGTTTCCCACGATTGATTAGACTGAAACAAAAATACTGTTAACCTGAAGTCTAGTGGAACAATGTGTTAAACATGCACCCATGCAATCGTATTGACTGTGAAACTGCACACAGATCTGTTACACCGGCGCGGTGTCGTTTTCCTGCAGCCAGTAATTGCGTGGAGGCCTGGCGCCATCTCCTGGGAGACGTGAGAATAGCAGGGAGAGGTTTGTCATTCATTTCAAAGGGAGAGAGATTGTTCAGTCTTCAAACTGTATCTAGAAAGTTAATAATCGCATTTAAATGAGTGTAATAGCTCATGTGTTTGTATTATACATGGCAGTGATACGAGGTGTTATTAGCCGTTTGTCACTTTATAAATGAACCGGCTATTCTATAAATGAACCAACATTTCCTTGTCATTTTATTAACTGGCTGATCAGCTGGTAACGTGTATCCATTTTTTTGATATTATTAATAAAACTATTATCTGTGTGCTTGTTTTAAATACATAAATTAATCTCATGTTTTCATACATCACCGCATATATTAGTACTAGTATTGTTAATACATTTAACGGTAATCGAGTATAAAAATGCACCTGTTTTCCTGATTAAACGGTAAAATGCCACCGTGCTGATACCCTATTGGTTAGGAGAGCCCCAGCGCGTCCAATCACCGGAGGACTCCTCGGTTCAGAGTGACTCCGCAGCCAATGGCAGGCGAGAGAGGGGGCGGGTTTGTTTTCGCTTCGGTTCCTCACAATATTTTTCCCTGAAGGAGAGAGAGGAGGCCGGAGAGGCTGAATTAACGAGTAAGATTTTAAATATAAATTCATTTTATTACATTTGTTAACCGGTACAGACTCTTACATTTGATTAGTTCTACTGAACACAGTTTTTTTCGTGTAATAATATTTTCAGAAAGCGGGTCGTTTTGTTCCCGTGGATGATGATAATAATTGTATCTCACACACACGCAGGCCCACCGAGAGAGCAGCCGCTGGAAAAACTAAAAAAACAAAAAAACAAAACTTAAAAAATCAATTCCGGTCAATTAATATCAAACATTTAAACACTTTTAAAAACGCGTAACCGCTCGAGCCCTCCGCGCCGCGCGGGAGCGTTTGCGTTCGCACGCGCCGCCACCACGTAAACAAACAAGCCGTCCTTTTGATTTCCGGTGTGAGGTTGCGGTCCGCTCCGCTGCAGACTCTACAGTCCTGTATTATTATTATTATTATTATTATTATTATTTATTTCTTAGCAGACGCCCTTATCCAGGGATACTTACAATTGTTACAAGATATCACATTATTTTTACATACAATTACCCATTTATACAGTTGGGTTTTTACTGGAGCAATCTAGGTAAAGTACCTTGCTCAAGGGTACAGCAGCAGTGTCCCCCACCTGGGATTGAACCCACAACCCTCCGGTCAAGAGTCCAGAGCCTTAACCACTACTCCACACTGCTGCCCTAAAAAACAATTTTGCTGAAGCGGTTTCCTCCCACTGCTAATTAAAAATAATAAACAGCCACCTAGCTAACAATTTCATCCGGAGGGCCGCAGTGAAACGTACTGTCTTTAAATTGGGACTTTAGTGAAGACTGCGTGTGTACGCGAGTACGTTAATTACTGTAGATAGTAATTCATAGCCAGACAATAGCAACACATGTCACGTACAATAAAATCAACATTTTATTTGTGTCGTCGCTGTCAGTTTGAGGCGGAGCTTCACGGTCGTCATGGTGACACGGCTGAGAGAATGTTTTCCTCTGTCGCCCCGTCTGGTGCTGTCAGTGTCAGTCTCTCAGCACACAGTACAGCGAGTCGCTCAGTGACGAGGTGCAAACAGGTGATCGATCGCTCTGTGTGAGCGTTTACGAAGGTGCTGCTGAGACAACTTCTTAGAATTTAACACAGGGAGTGTAACAGATTGTATTATGTGTGTTTTTTTCTTGTTTTTTAGGAAATTTGTTGAGAAGACAAAACTGGATTATCCTTGTGAAACAGAAGATTCAACGATGGAGCCTGTCCATATTAAACAGGAGAGACCTGTACTAGACTCAGTCCATATTAAAGAGGAGAGTCCTGTACTAGAATCAGTCCATATTAAAGAGGAGAGTCCTGTACTTGAATCAATCCATATTAAACAGAAGAGTCCTGTACTAAACTCAGTCCATATTAAAGAGGAGAGTCCTGTACTAGAATCAGTCCATATTAAAGAGGAGAGTCCTGTACTAGAATCAGTCTATGTTAAAGAGGAGTCTCATCATTCTAACTGTCATGAATGCGGGGCGGATTTCAGACGCCACAGCACCGTGAAACACCACCTGCGAGTTCTGAAGGTACAGCTGGGTTATCCTTGTGAAAGGCAGGATTCAGAGATGGAGCCTGTCCACATTAAAGAGGAGCTTCCTGACCTAGACCCTGTCCATGTTGAAGAGGAGGGTAACCATTTTAAAACAAGCAGCTTGCAGGGCTCTCTGTCCTGTACAAAATGTGGAAAGAGATTCAGTCAGTTACAAAACCTGAAACTTCACCAGCGAATCCACACTGGAGAGAAACCACATGTCTGCACTGACTGTGGGAAGAGATTCATACGTTTACAACAACTGAAACTTCACCAGCGAATCCACAGTGGAGAGAAACCATATGTCTGTGCTGACTGTGGGAAGAGTTTCAGTCAGTCAGGCAACTTGAAAAAACACCAGCAAATCCACACTGGAGAGAAACAACATGTCTGTGCTGACTGTGGGAAGAGTTTCAGTCAGTTACAAACCCTGAAACTTCATCAGAGAATCCACACTGGAGAGAAACAACATGTCTGTGCTGACTGTGGGAAGAGTTTCAGTCAGTTACAAACCCTGAAACTTCATCAGTTAATTCACACAGGAGAGAAACAACATGTCTGTGCTGACTGTGGGAAGAGTTTCAGTCAGTTACAAAACCTAAGACTTCACCAGCGAATCCACACAGCAGAGAAACCATATGTCTGTGCTGACTGTGGGAAGAGTTTCAGACAGTCAGGCAACTTGAAAACACACCAGCGAATCCACACTGGAGAGAAACAATATGTCTGCGCTGACTGTGGGAAGAGTTTCAATCAGTTACAAAACCTAAAACTTCACCAGCGAATCCACACAGCACAGAAACCATATGTCTGTGCTGACTGTGGGAAGAGTTTCAGACAGTCAGGCAACTTGAAAACACACCAGCGAATCCACACTGGAGAGAAACAATATGTCTGCGCTGACTGTGGGAAGAGTTTCAGTCAGTCACAAAACCTGAAACTTCATCAGAGAATACACACTGGAGAGAAACCATATGTCTGTGCTGACTGTGGGAAGAGATTCAATCAGTCAGGCACCTTGAAAACACACCAGAGAATCCACACTGGAGAGAAACCATATGTCTGTGCTGACTGTGGAAAGAGTTTCAGAGATAAACAAAACCTGAAACTTCACCAGCGAATCCACACAGGACAGAAACCATATGTCTGTGCTGACTGTGGAAAGAGTTTCAGATGGTCACAAGGACTGAAATATCACCAGCGAATCCACACAAGAGAGAAACCATATGTCTGTGCTGACTGTGGAAAGAGTTTCAGATGGTCACAAGGACTGAAATATCACCAGCGAATCCACACAAAAGAGAAACCATATGTCTGTGCTGACTGTGGGAAGAGTTTCAGTCGGTCAGGCAACTTGAAAACACACCAGCGTATCCACACTGGAGAGAAACCGCATGTCTGTGCTGACTGTGGGAAGAGTTTCAGACTGTCTGGCGTCTTGAAAAAACACCAGAGAATCCACACTGGAGAGAAACCGCATGTCTGTGCTGACTGTGGGAAGAGTTTCAGACTGTCAGGCGTCTTGAAAAAACACCAGAGAATCCACACTGGAGAGAAACCATATGTCTGTGCTGACTGTGGGAAGAGTTTCAATCAATTACAAAACCTGAAACTTCACCAGCGAACCCACACTGGAGAGAAACTATATGTCTGTGCTGACTGTGGGAAGAGTTTCAGATGGTCACAAAAATTGAAACTTCATCAGAGAATCCACACTGGAGAGAAGCCACATCCGTTTAAAAATGTGAAAAAAGTTTAACCCCCGCTTAGAAATTCCTGTTGTTTTAAACAGCAGCGTAATATAGAATCTGTGAGATCTCTGGTGAATGTCTACAGATGATACAGATTTATCAATATTAAACACAGTGCTCTGAAGCCGTTACATTATAAAGTACATTCTTAGTTTGCAATCCGTTGAATATACAGACGTCTCGGAGCGTTGTGTGATACGAGGCGAAGCCGAGTGCCTCCAACCCCTGAGAAGTCTGTATATTCAACGCATACGCCGTGGGAGAAATTCATAGTTGTAATTGAATGTACTTTGTAAAAATGACATTTCAAATCTTAAACTATGAGGCTTAAGATGCTGTGATGTTAATTAAGTGTGTCTTCCCCCAACCTTCTCCCATAACATTCGAGATCTGCTTCAAAGGACTGTATATTAGCAACAGAGGGTCGTAAGGATTTGAATTGGTTTCAGTTCAGATTACCTGCCAGTCTGGTCTAAACAAACAGAGCTGATTCTTATCTGTTAATTAAGAAAGTCTGTCTGAAAGCCACGATACAACTTCCTTCCTATGAAGGGTTAAGAATTGCGACACCTGGTGGATACAAGGTGCCATGACTTTCAACCCATGAAATGAACTGTTATCCTGAAACATAAGTAAATGAAACTGACATGTTTATCCCTCTGTGATCAATATAACTAGCTAGCAGAAAATGAAGTTTTGTTCTATACATGTTTCGAATCCTGTTCTCTCTCTCTCTCTCTCTCTCTCTCTCTCTCTCTCTCTCTCCATGGAGGAGGGTCGCTCCCTGTGTTAATGACGCACATTGCTTGTGTAAAAGGAAGCGTCATTCAAACTTTGTAAGCCAATGAAAGGACTGATTTCGGTCAGGGATTAGCTTCCTGTTTTACCCGGAAGTGATTGGATCACCACAGTAAACTCCTCTTTGGGCACTATATTTAAATCAAAACATGCATGAACTCGTTCTCTTGGATTCAGACTCATCTCGCCATGAAGTAACCATTGAGCCTTCGCTTGCAATGGGGACCCATTCAAGCATCGTACGTGCCTTCATCCTGAAGAAGACTCCTCGCCGCTACATCCTGCAACTCTACATGTTACAAAGAAGACAACTGCATTCCAACAAGGACCACGTCTCCAGAATAAGTGTTACGATTCAAAGACTTTGAGAGTAAAATACTGTGTTTGTGTAGAAAAATCAACATGCAAACCAGAAGTAAAAACATTGAATACTGAGTAACACTTTGTGAGATTAAAAACACAAGCGATTCTACTCTGAACAATTGAAACCAGATAAGACTTTCACTGCACGTCAGAACCATTGAAACATTGATTGAGTTTATCTACAAGTTCTGAAGTAACTCTAGATTACAACGTCATACTAAATGCAATTGAAGCTGCTTCCCAACTGAACTTGTTGAAACAAAAATGGCGTCTTCATTCGAACCCACACAACAGACGCTGCTTCACCCCGTCACTGTGTGTAATGTGCGTGAATCCTGCTTGTGCGTGTACGGAAACACACGGAAGACAGTGTGCTCATGAAAATATGTGTTTCAGTGTTTGATTCCTGCTATACTTATAATTCTGATACCTTGATTTTTAACTTCTGTATTCTTATTAGTTTTGTGAGTCTTAATAAATGTAATCATTTTTATGTGTTGAGTTTCTTCTTGCCTGTTATGAGTACTTCCTCTTGGTGTCTGTGTTAGTTTGCTACATTCTTCCAAAGATTAGAATACAATAATGCCAGTAATTTAAGGAGTGTTTTGCCAGCCTGGAACTAGAATGGGGAATGTAAACTAACTGGAAAGTCATCAATCTAGTTTCTGATGAACTAGTTCTGCACAGAAAGCTGAACTCTGGTAGAATGTAGCAAACATTCACTCAGGAATAATATTGTAGTTTCTGTAGAAGCTCTTATCCAATTGTAGATTCAGTGATTTCCCACGATTGATTAGACTCAAACAAAAATACTGTTAAACTGAAGTCTAGTGGAACAATGTATTAAACATGCAGCCATGCAATCGTATTGACTGTGAAACTGCACACAGATTTGTTACACCGGCGCTTTGTCGTTTTCCTGCAGCCAGTACTTGCGTGGAGGCCTGGCGCCATCTACTGGGAGACGTGAGAATAGCAGGGAGAGGTTTGTCATTCATTTCAATGGGAGAGAGATTATTCAGTCTTCAAACTGTATCTAGAAAGTTAATCCTCGAATTTAAATGACTGTATTAGCTCATGTGTTTGTATTATACATGACAGTGATACAAGGTATTATTAGCCGTTTGTCACTTTATAAATGAACCCGCTATTCTATAAATGAACCAACATTTCCTTGTCATTTTATTAACTGGCTGATCAGATGGTAACTTTTAATCATTTTTGATATAATTAATAAAACTATTATCTGTGTGCTTGTTTTAAATACATAAATTAATCTCATGTTTTCATACATCACCGCATGTATTATTAGTAACATTGTTAATACAATTAATGGTACTCGAGTATAAAAATGCGCCTGTTTTCACGATTATACGGTAAAATGCCAAAGTGCGGATCCCCTATTGGTTAGAAGATCCCCAGCGTGTCCAATCACTGGAGGACTCCCTGTTTCAGAATGACCCCGCAGCCAATGGGAGGCGAGAGAGGGGGCGGGTTTGTTTTCGCTTCGGTCCCTCACAATATGGTTCCCTGAAGGAGAGAGAGGAGGCCGGAGAGGCTGAATTAACGAGTAAGATTTTAAATATAAATTCATTTTATTACATTTGTTAACCGGTACAGACTCTTACATTTGATTAGTTCTACTGAAAACAGTTTGTTTCGTGTAATAATATTTTCAGAAAGCGGGTCGTTTTGTTCCCGTGGATGATGATAATAATTGTATCTCACACACACGCAGGCCCACCGAGAGGGCTGCCGCTGGAAAAACTAAAAAAACAAAACAACAAAACTTAAAAAATCAATTCCGGTCAATTAATATCAAACATTTAAACATTTTTAAAAACGCGTAACCGCTCGAGCCCTCCGCGCCGCGCGGGAGCGTTTGCGTTCGCGCGCGCCGCCGCCACGTAAACAAACAAGCCGTCCTTTTGATTTCCGGTGTGAGGTTGCGCTCCGCTCCGCTGCAGACTCGACAGTCCTGTATTATTGTTACTACTATTATTATTATTATTATTATTATTTATTTATTAGCAGACGCCCTTATCCAGGGCGACTTACAATTGTTACAAAATATCACATTATTTTTACATACAATTACCCATTTATACAGTTGGGTTTTTTACTGGAGCAATCTAGGTAAAGTACCTTCCTCAAGGGTACAGCAGCAGTGTCCCCCACCTGGGATTGAACCCACGACCCTCCGGTCAAGAGTCCAGAGCCCTAACCACTACTCCACACTGCTGCCCTAAAAAACAATTTTGCTGAAGCGGTTTCCTCCCACTGCTAATTAAAAATAAAAAACAGCCACCTAGCTAACAATTTCATCCCGAGGGCCGCATTTTATTTATATCGTCGCTGTCAGTTTGAGGCGGAGCTTCACGGTCGTCATGGTGACACGGCTGAGAGAATGTTTTCCTCTGTCGCCCCGTCTGGTGCTGTCAGTGTCAGTCTCTCAGCACACAGTACAGGTAGTCGCTCAGTGACGAGGTGCAAACAGGTGATCGATCGCTCTGTGTGAGCGTTTACGAAGGTGCTGCTGAGATGACTTCTTAGAATTTAACACAGGGAGTGTAACAAATTGTATTGTGTGTGTTTTTTTTTGTTGTTTTTTAGGAAATTTGTTGAGAAGACAAAACTGGATTATCCTTGCGAAACAGAAGATTCAACGATGGAGCCTGTCCATATTAAACAGGAGAGACCTGTACTAGACTCAGTCCATATTAAAGAGGAGAGTCCTGTACTAGAATCAGTCCATATTAAAGAGGAGAGTCCTGTACTAGAATCAGTCCATATTAAAGAGGAGAGTCCTGTACTAGAATCAGTCCATATTAAAGAGGAGAGCCCTGTACTAGAATCAGTCTATGTTAAAGAGGAGTCTCATCATTCTAACTGTCATGAATGCGGGGCGGATTTCAGACGCCACAGCACCGTCCACCACCTTAGTTCTGAAGGTACAGCTGGGTTATCCTTGTGAAAGGCAGGATGCAGAGATGGAGCTTCCTGAACTAGACCCTGTCCATGTTGAAGAGGAGGGTAACCATTTTAAAACAAGCAGCTTGCGGGGCTCTCTGTCCTGTACAGAATGTGGAAAGAGTTTTAATCCTGAAGGAAACCTTGAAACATCTCCTGGAAAGACTCTGCATCGCTGTGCTGGATGTGTGAAGGCTTTCAGGGAGTCAGGAATCCTGAACGGACAGCAGCAAACAGGCACTGGAAAGACTCCATATAACTGTCATGAATGCGGGGCAGATTTCAGACACCACAGCACCGTGAAACACCACCTGCGAGTTCTGAAGGTACAGCTGGGTTATCCTTGTGAAAGGCAGGATTCAGAGATGGAGCCTGTCCGTATTATAGAGGAGCTTCCTGGACTAGACCCTGTCCATGCTGAAGAGGAGGGTCACCATTTTAAAACAAGCAGCTTGCAGGGCTCTCTGTCCTGTACAGAATGTGGAAAGAGTTTCAGTCGTTTACATCACCTGAAACGTCACCAGCGAATCCACACTGGAGAGAAACCACATGTCTGCGCTGACTGTAGGAAGAGTTTCAGACGTTTTCATCACCTGAAACGTCACCAGCGAATCCACACTGGAGAGAAACCATATGTCTGTGCTGACTGTGGGAAGAGTTTCAGTCAGTCAGGCAACTTGAAAACACACCAGCGAATCCACACTGGAGAGAAACAACATGTCTGTGCTGACTGTGGGAAGAGTTTCAGACTGTCCGGCATCTTGAAAAAACACCGGCGAAAGCACACTACAGAGAAACCACATGTCTGTGCTGACTGTGGGAAGAGTGTCAGTCGTTTACATCACCTGAAACGTCACCAGCGAATCCACACTGGAGAGAAACCACATGTCTGTGCTGACTGTGGGAAGAGTTTCAGTCGTTTACATCACCTGAAACGTCACCAGCGAATCCACACTGGAGAGAAACCACATGTCTGCGCTGACTGTAGGAAGAGTTTCAGACGTTTTCATCACCTGAAACGTCACCAGCGAATCCACACTGGAGAGAAACAACATATCTGTGCTGACTGTGGGAAGAGATTCAGTCAGTTAGGCAACTTGAAAACACACAAGCGAATCCACACTAGAGAGAAACAACATGTCTGTGCTGACTGTGGGAAGAGATTCAGTCAGTCAGGCACCTTGAAAACACACCAGAGAATCCACACTGGAGAGAAACCACATGTCTGTGCTGACTGTGGGAAGAGTTTCAGTCGTTTACATCACCTGAAACGTCACCAGCGAATCCACACTGGAGAGAAACCACATGTCTGTGCTGACTGTGGGAAGAGTTTCAGACGTTTACAAAACCTGAAACTTCACCAGCGAATCCACACTGGAGAGAAACCGCATGTCTGTGCTGACTGTGGGAAGAGTTTTAGATGGTTACAAAGCCTGAAGCTTCACCAGCGAATCCACACTGGAGAGAAACAACATCCGTTTAGCAAATGTGAAAAAAGTTTAACCCGCGCTCAGAAATTCCAGTCGTTTTAAACAGCAGCGTAATATAGAATCTGTGAGATCTCTGGTGAATGTCTACAGATGATACAGATTCATCAATATTAAACACAGTGCTCTGAAGCCGTTACATTATAAAGTACATTCTTAGTTTGCAATCCGTTGAATATACAGTCGCCTCGCAGCGTTGTGTGATACGAGGTGAAACCGATTGCCTCCAACCCCTGAGAAGTCTGTATATTCAACGTATACGCCGTGGGAGAAATTCATAGTTGTAATTGAATGTACTTTGTAAAAATGACATTTCAAATCTTAAACTATGAGGCTTAAGATGCTGTGATGTTAATTAAGTGTGTCTTCCCCCAACCTTCTCCCATAACACTCGAGATCTGCTTCAAAGGACTGGATATTAGTAACAGAGGGTCGTAAAGATTTAAATTGGTTTCAGTTCAGATTACCTGCCAGTCTGGTCTCAACAAACACAGCTGATTCTTATCTGTTAATTAAGAAAGTCTGTCTGAAAGCCAGGATACAGCTTCCTATGAAGGGTTAAGAATTTGCGACACCTGGTGGATACGAGGCGCCATGACTTTCAACCCATGAAATGAATTGTTATCCTGAAACATAAGTGAATGAAACTGACATGTTTATCCTTCTGTAATCAATATAACTAGCTAGCACAAAATGAAGTTTTGTTCTATACATGTTTCGAATCCTGTTCTCTCTCTCTCTCTCTCTCTCTCTCTCTCTCTCTCTCTCTCTCTCTCTCTCTCTCTCTATGGAGGAGGGTCGCTCCCTGTGTTAATGAAGCGTCATTCAAACTTTGTAAGCCAATGAAAGGACTGATTTCGGTCAGGGATTAGCTTCCTGTTTTACCCGGAAGTGATTGGATCTCCAAAGTATACTCCTCTTTGGGCTCTATATTTAAATCAAAACATGCATGAACTCGTTCTCTTGGATTCAGACTCATCTCGCCATGAAGTAACCATTGAGCCTTCGCTTGCAATGGGGACCCATTCAAGCATCGTACGTGCCTTCATCCTGAAGAAGACTCCTCGCCATGTTGAAGACTCATCCTGCAACTCTACATGTTACAAAGACAACTGCATTCCAACAAGGCCCACATCTCCAGAATAAGTGTTACGATTCAAAGACTTTGAGAGTAAAATACTGTGTTTGTGTAGAAAAATCTACATGCAAACCAGAAGTAAAAACATTGAACTCAGAGTAACACTTTGTGAGATTAAAAACACAAGCAATTCTACTCTGAACAATTGAAACCAGATAAGACTTTCACTGCACGTCAGAACCATTGATTAAGTTTATCTACAAGTTCTGAAGTAACTCTAGATTACAACGTCATACTAAATGCAATTGAAGCTGCTTTCCAACTGAACTTGTTGAAACAAAAATGGCGTCTTCATTCAAACCCACACAACAGACGCTGCTTCACCCCGTCACTGTGTGTAATGTGCGTGAATGCTGCGTGTGCGTGTACGGAAACACACTGAAGACAGTGTGCTCATGAAAATGTGTTTCAGTGTTTGATTCCTGCTATACTTATAATTCTGATACCTTGATTTCTAACTTCTGTATTCTTATTAGTTTTGTGAGTCTTAATAAATGTAATCATTTTCATGTGTTGAGTTTCTTTTTGCCTGTTATGAGTACTTCTTCCTGGTGTCTGTGTTAGTTTACTACATTCTTCCAGAGTTTAGAATACAATAAAGCCAGTAATTTAAGCAATGTTCTGCCTGCCTGGAACTAGAATGGGGAATGTAAACTAACTGAAAGTCATCAGTCTAGATTCTGATGAACTAGTTCTGCACAGAAAGCTGAACTCTGGTAGAATGAAGCAAACATTCACTCAGGAATAATATTGTAGTTTCTGTAGAAGCTCTTATCCAATTGTGGATTCAGTGGTTTCCCGCGATTGATTAGACTGAAACAGAAATACTGTTAAACTGAAGTCTAGTGGAACAATGTATTAAACATGCACCCATGCAATCGTATTGACTGTGAAACTGCACACAGATCTGTTACACCGGCGCTGTGTCGTTTTCCTGCAGCCAGTTCTTGCGTGGAGGCCTGGCGCCATCTACTGGGACACGTGAGAATAGCAGGGAGAGGTTTGTCATTCATTTCAATGGGAGAGAGATTATTCAGTCTCTGGTATCTG
This sequence comes from Huso huso, assembly GCA_036884735.1. Classification (NCBI taxonomy): domain Eukaryota; kingdom Metazoa; phylum Chordata; class Actinopteri; order Acipenseriformes; family Acipenseridae; genus Huso; species Huso huso. Next base: position 3,772,353 of record CM072714.1, on the reverse strand, counting down.
GAAAGTTAATAATCGCATTTAAATGAGTGTATTAGCTCATGTGTTTGTATTATACATGACAGTGATACACGGTATTATTAGCCGTTTGTAACTTTATAAATGAATCGGCTATTCTATAAATGAACCAACATTTCCTTGTCATTTTATTAACTGGCTGATCAGCTGGTAACTTTTAGCCATTTTTTGATATAATTAATAAAACTATAATCTGTGTGCTTGTTTTATATTCATAAATTAATCTCATGTTTTCATACATCACCGCATATATTATTATTATTATTATTATTATTCCGAACGGTAATCGACTATAAAAATGCTCCTGTTTTCTTGATTATACGGTAAACTTCCACAGAGCTCATCCCCTATTGGTTAGGAGAGCCCCAGGGCGTCCAATCACCGGAGGACTCCTCTTTTCAGGATGACTCCTCAGGTGAGAGAGGGGGCGGGTTTGTTTTCGCTTCGGTCTCACAATGTTTTTACCTGAAGGAGAGAGAGGAGGCTGGAGTGTCTGAATTAACGAGTAAGTTTTGTTTTTTTAATCTAAATTAATTGTATTGCATTTGTTAACCGGTACAGACACTTACATTTGATCAGTTGTACTGCAAATTATTTGCTTCGTGTAATAATATTGCAAGAAAGACGGTCCTTTTTTCCGTGGTCAAAAATAAATAATAATAATAATAATAATAACACACACCCAGGCCCTCCGCCCCTGGGGAGAAAAAACCAAACAAATGAAAACAAAATCTATCGTGTTAAATTAATACCGAGCGTTTCTATTTGTTTACAAACAATAACCGCTCGAGCTCTCACCTCAGCGCTGAATGGGGCCGTTTGCGTGCGCGCGCACCGCCACCTCACAAACACACAAACAAACAAACAAACAAACAAACAAAAAAAATACTTTTTCGGGTCAATAGGAGCGGTACCGGTGACATGGGCCTCCACAGAATTAATTCTAGGGGGGTGGAGGGGAAGGTGTTTCAAAGTATTCGGGTAACGCGGTTTTGTATTCCATCATAATTCTAAGCCTCATTTACATTAACAACTGAAGCTAAACCCCGATGAAAATCAACGCTGTAAATGTGCCTCCATTAGGGCTGCCCGGGAGGGGGGGGGGTCTGTTTAAATATAGATGCTCAGAAATCGTATCCCGTGGAAGAGTAACTTACAAAGTAAAATAAAAAACCGTTTGCCCAGCGGAGCTTTGAGACAGTCTCTCATACCCGCACGGTAATGAACAGCGGTACCGCCGGCCTCCATATCGACTCTGATTGTGAAATTCAGCGCTAATCCTGCAAACTTATATCCCGCCAGCGACAAAAAACAAGACGTTCCTGCACAAGAATCTCTGGACAGCCAGCTTGGTATCCTTTTGATCGGCTTAGTGGCTTTCCTGTAGTTTTTAATAAACATGATATCGTCTCCCGAATAGATGACTCCCCTGTAGTCCTGCTTACCGCTGACTGGAGAATTAAATTTAAATTAAATAAGGTTGAAAGGTTTGTTAAAAGGGATCCAAGTAGAGGGGAATTAATTTTCATTACAAGATCAATCTTTTTTTAAGAAACCTAAACACATCTTAATTATTGTTTCTTAAATTTTACATTTCTTTAAAAAAAAATATGTACGGAAATGTATTTACGTTCGAAAGTAAATAGTAAGGCTGAATTCACTCGATGTGTAATCGGATTTTCCTTGAACAAAATGCATGAAGCTGCGTTTGAGGAGAAACAAAACTTGTGTTAGTCTTCGTGATTCAATTCAAAACAAATGCGTCCGTAACGCGATTAAACTATCCATCGAATCAGAAATGCTGATGACGTCTTTCAGGTCTAGCCAATGGAAGCTTCATTTCTCAAGACAGCCGTACGAAGGCAGCCGTGGCCGGCAGTCGTGTGCAAAATTATACAACGGAGCAAAAACTTTATTCCATGGAGTGTATAAAAGATTGTAGTGAAGCTGTGGAGGAGGGCAGAAAGGATTCCACAGCGATTCTGCAGAGCACAGCTGCACGGGATCCACTTGTGAACAGATTCAACGCTGCCTTCCCCTGTGGAAGAGGCTGGAAGCAGAGACACTGGAGAGTCAGACTGCAATTATGTATTATTATTATTATTATTATTATTATTATTATATGTATAAAACAGGCCTGCGTTCATTTGATATCATTTGAATAATTTAAATAAGCATGAAACTGGTTTTATTGCAAAACGTTTTTGAAACGTTTTGACACTTTCTCCCCAAGAAGATTTCAAATCATTTTATATCACTTTTGGTTAGGAATAGTTCAGTTTCATAAAGTTGTCAATACATTTTGGGATGTTTCACATTTGTTCCAGTTAATACGACACCACAAGTCTTTAGTCGACAGAAATTGCTGGACTAACTCAGTAAGGTTTTTTTTTTTAGGATCCTCTAGACAGCAGCAGCAGTTTTTTGGGGTTTGTTTTAATTGAGACACGTTTTAATCCTCAGCTGGGGACTATCTGGAGCTGCTTAGTTCGTTGCAATTGGTATTACCTTGCATACCAGTTTAGTCCCGTCCTCCGTACGAACCACGGGCTCATCCCCAGTCAGGACGCTGCTTTCACTTCACTGCAATTGATCGTCACTCTTCAGTCCTGATTCAGCTTCACCGCTCTGGGTTTGATTGTGTGTTTCTGGTCGTATCAGTTTATTTAATACTGAACACAAGTCTGATCTAAGCTATAGAGATTGAGAATCACAATAGTGGTGTGGAGTGATCTCTATTTCTGTCGTTGCATGTAGAGACCTTTCAGATTCATGCTTTAGTTTCAATGAGCTCTACGTGATGCTGACAGGCAGAACTGTTTAAACAAATCTAATGTGGGGGTTTACATGGGAATGGAAGTTTCCACACTTTATATTCATGTTTATTGCATCTCTTGCCTGGTTAGTTCTGTGGGTGCTTACAACCACCAATAAGTATACATGCAAATCTTTCACAGCACTAAAAAGAAACTTCATTATCAAATCTGTCAAACTTTTCAACAGTAACCTTTGTCTTGTCTGAAAGAAATGCTGTCATTTTCTAAGCAGTATTCCTGAGGATCTTCTGCTTGAGTGTTTACATGTGTGGGTGCTTTTTATACATGTTTGAATATTTCTCTGTTTAGAACTGTCTTTGTTTCTGTGATTTTTGGTTCCATCTCTCCTTCCTCCTTGTTATAGAAAATCTCCTTCATCTCACTCAGTGCAGCTCATTTGTGAACATGGTAATGAATGGAGTCTGGAGTTGGTAAGGCAAGTTCATAGTATCTAAGAGAGATTTTCTTTTCTTTTCAGGAAATTTTTTCAGAAGATAAAACTGGATTATCCTTGAAGATGGAGTCTGTCCATATTAAGGAGGAGAGTCCTGTCCTAGAATCAGTCCATATTAAAGAGGAGAGTCATGTACTGGAATTAGTCTATGTTGAAGAGGAGTCTCGTCATTCTAACTGTCATGAATGTGGGGCAGATTTCAGACGCCACAGCACCGTGAAACACCACCTGCGAGTTCTGAAGGTACAGCTGGGTTATCCTTGTGAAACGCAGGATGCAGAGATGGAGCCTCCTGAACTAGACCCTCTCCATGTTGAAGAGGAGGGTAACCATTTTAAAACAAGCAGCTTGCAGGGCTCTCTGTCCTGTACAGAATGTGGAAAGAGTTTCAGTCAGTTACAAAAACTGAAACTTCACCAGCGAATCCACACTGAAGAGAAACCATATGTCTGTGCTGACTGTGGGAAGAGTTTCAATCAGTCAGGCATCTTGAAAAAACACCAGAGAATCCACACTGGAGAGAAACCATATGTCTGTGCTGACTGTGGGAAGAGTTTCAGACAGTCAGGCAACTTGAAAACACACCAGCGAATCCACACAGGACAGAAACCATATGTCTGTGCTGACTGTGGCAAGAGTTTCAGATGGTCACAAAGCCTGAAATATCACCAGCGAATCCACACTGGAGAGAAACCGTATGTGTGTGCTGACTGTGGGAAGAGTTTCAATCAACTACAAAGCCTGAAACTTCACCAGCGAATCCACACAAGAGAGAAACCATATGTCTGTGCTGACTGTGGGAAGAGTTTCAGACAGTCAGGCAACTTGAAAACACACCAGCGAATCCACACTGAAGAGAAACAACATGTCTGTGCTGACTGTGGGAAGAGTTTCAGATGGTCACAAAGCCTGAAATATCACCAACGAATCCACACAGGAGAGAAACCGTATGTGTGTGCTGACTGTGGGAAGAGTTTCAATCAACTACAAGGCCTGAAACTTCACCAGCGAATCCACAAAAGAGAGAAACCGTATGTCTGTGCTGACTGTGGGAAGAGTTTCAGACAGTCAGGCAACTTGAAAACACACCAGCGAATCCACACTGAAGAGAAACAACATGTCTGTGCTGACTGTGGGAAGAGTTTCAGATGGTCACAAAGCCTGAAATATCACCAGCGAATCCACACTGGAGAGAAACAACATGTCTGTGCTGACTGTGGGAAGAGTTTCAATCAATTACAAAGCCTGAAACTTCACCAGAGAATCCACACAGGAGAGAAAGAACATGTCTGTGCTGACTGTGGGAAGGGTTTCAGTCAGTTACAAAACCTGCAACTTCACCAGCGAATCCACACTGGAGAGAAACCACATGTCTGTGCTGACTGTGGGAAGAGTTTCAGACAGTCAGGCAAATTGAAAGCACACCAGCGAATCCACACAGGAGAGAAACCATATGTCTGTGCTGACTGTGGGAAGAGTTTCAATCATTTACATCACCTGAAACTACACCAGCGAATCCACACTGGAGAGAACCCACATGTCTGTGCTGACTGTGGGAAGAGTTTCAATCAGTCACAAAACCTGAAAATTCATCAGAGAATCCACACTGGAGAGAAACCATATGTCTGTGCTGACTGTGGGAAGAGATTCAGTCAGTCAGGCCACTTGAAAACACACCAGCGAATCCACACTGGAGAGAAACAACATGTCTGTGCTGACTGTGGGAAGAGTTTCAATCAGTTACAAAGCCTGAAACTTCACCAGCGAATCCACACTGGAGAGAAACCGTATGTCTGTGCTGACTGTGGGAAGAGTTTCAGTCAGTCAGGCAACTTGAAAACACACCAGAGAATCCACACTGGAGAGAAACCACATCCGTTTAGAAAATGTGAAAAAGTTTAACCCGCGCTTAGAAATTCCAGTCGTTTTTAAACAGCAGAATAATATAGAATCTGTGAGATCTCTGGTGAATGTCTACAGATGATACAGATTTATCAATATTAAACACAGTGCTCTGAAGCCCTTACATTATAAAATACATTCTTAGTTTGCAATCCGTTGAATCCAGACGCCTGTGAATATACAGAAGTGAAGCCGAGTGCCCTTTATAAAATGACATTTCAAATCAAACCCCTGAGAAGTTGTAGATTCATGCGAGGTGGATATTAGTAAATTCAACCCAGTTCAGATTACCTGCCAGTCTGGTCTAAACAAACAGAGCTGATTCTTATCTGTTAATTAAGAAAGTCTGTCTGAAAGCCAGGATACAACTTCCTTCCTATGAAGGGTTAATAATTGTACCTGGTGGATTGGAGGTGCCATGACTTTCAAATCATGAAATGAATTGTTATCCTGAAACACAAGAATGAAACTGACATTTTTATCCTTTGTGATCAATAAAACTATATTTTGTTCTATACATGTTTTGAATCTGTTCTCTCCCTCCCCCCTCTCTCCATGGAGGAGGGTCTCTCTGATTTAATGGAGGACATTGATTGTTAGTAAAAGGAAGCGTCATTCAAACTTTGTAAGCCAAATGAAAGGACTGATTTTGGTCAGGGATTATCTTCCTGTTTTACCCGGAAGTGATTGGATCACCACAGTAAACTCCTCTTTGGGCGCTATATTTAAATCAAAACATGCATGAAATGGTTTAAAAATTATCTTTAAAATATCCTTTGAATTCATTTTGAATCACAGCCTGTTCTCTCTCCAGCTCCTATCTGTTCAACTGAACATCATGAACCCATTGGAATGAAGAGATCAAGCTGTTTTAATCAGAAGAAGGGTTTCTGTTAGCATCCTTAGTAAGCTGTGTGTTAATTGAGTTCAGATGAACTTCAAGATTGAGAGAAATAATCTGAGTAAACCCGATCTGTGTGACACTGAATTCATTTCATGAAGTGTCTGAAGAGAACAGAAGACTCTGCCAGTGTGTTTTGTGTGGGACTGGGCCTCGTTTCATTATTACGTTTCTTTTTAGTTCTATTGTAACATTATGCTTGAGTTTTTTTAAAGGTTGTATTTACTTCCAGTGACACGTAAACCCAGAATATGAAAGGAGGAGTTGCTTCAGTAAATATCAATGCATCACATCTGCATCAAAAATTGGAAAGCATCTGAACAATAGAGTTCAATGCAGAACGGAATGTGGGGATTTGAAACTAATAAATGGTAAACGTTGTTCAGATTTGAAACATGGTCTGGTCTCATCCTTATAGAGCAACAAAGTATTTAATGCCATGTTTACCTGAATCCAAAACACAGGCTGCAGAACACCTGCCATAAAGAGACAGGGCGATACACCTGCAATACACACAGTACAACACTGTGCAAAAGAGCTGGCCAAAACATTAGGAACACCTGCCATACACACACAGCATGCAAATACACACAATACAGCACTGTGCAAAAAAAGAGCTGGCCAAAACATTAGGAACACCTGCCATACACACACAGCATGCAAATACACACAATACAGCACTGTGCAAAAGAGCTGGCCAAAACATTAGGAACACCTGCCATACACACACACAGCATGCAAATACACACAATACAGCACTGTGCAAAAGAGCTGGCCAAAACATTAGGAACACCTGCAATACACACAGTCCTAATCAGTTTGACGCTACAATATAATCCCTTCTTGGTGTCTGTGTTAGTTTACTACATTCTGAAAAGAGTTTAGAATACAATAAAGCCAGTAATTTAAGCAATGTTCTGCCTGCCTGGAACTAGAATGGGGAATGTAAACTAACTGGAAAGTCATCAATCTAGTTTCTGATGAACTAGTTCTGCACAGAAAGCTGAACTCTGGTAGAATGTAGCAAACATTCTCTCAGGAATAATATTGTAGTTTCTGTAGAAGCTCTTATCCAATTGTGGATTCAGTGGTTTCCCGCAATTGATTAGACTCAAACAAAAATGCTGTTAAACTGAAGTCTAGTGGAACAATGTATTAAACATGCACCCATGCAATCGTATTGACTGTGAAGCTGCACACAGATCTGTTACACCGGCGCTGTGTCGTTTTCCTGCAGCCAGTTCTTGCGTGGAGGCCTGGCGCCATCTACTGGGAGACGTGAGAATAGAAGGGTGAGGTTTGTCATTCATTTCAATGAGAGAGAGATTATTCAATCTCTGGTATCTGGAAAGGTAATAATCGCATTTAAATGAGTGTATTGGCTCATATGTTTGTATTATACAGGACAGTGATACAAGGTATTATTAGCCATGTGTAACTTTATAAATGAACCTGATATTCTATAAATGAACCAACATTTCCTTGTCATTTTATTAACTGGCTGATCAGCTGGTAACTTTTATCAATTTTTTGATTTTATTAGTAAAACTATTATCTGTGTGCTTGATTTATATACATGCATTAATACCCTGTTTTCATACATCACCGCATATATTATTATTATTATTATTATTATATTATTAAAAATTTAATTATTAATAAATTTAACGGTACTCGAGTATAAAAATGCTCCTGTTTTCTTGATTATACGGTAAACTTCCACAGCGCTCATCCCCTATTGGTTAGGAGAGCCCCAGCGCGTCCAATCACCGGAGGACTCCTCTTTTCAGGATGTCCCCAATGGCAGGCGAGAGAGGGGGTGGGTTTGTTTTCGCTTCGGTCTCACAATGTTTTTACCTGAAGGAGAGAGAGGAGGGCTGGAGAGGCTGAATTAACGAGTAAGTTTTTTTTTAAATCTAAATTAATTTTATTGCATTTGTTAACCGGTACAGACACTTACATTTGATCAGTTGTACTGCAAATTATTTGTTTCGTGTAATAATATTTTCAGAAAGACGGTCCTTTTTTCCCGTGGTCATAAATAAATAAAAAAATAATAATAATAATAATAATAATAATAATAATAACAATAAGGGCCCCACCGCCCTGGGGAAAAAAAAAACAAACAAATGAAAAAATCAATCTATCGTGTTAAATTAATACCGAACGTTTCTATTTGTTTAAAACAATAACCGCTCGAGCTCTCACCTCAGCGCTGAATGGGGCAGTTTGCGTGCGCGCGCGCCGCCGCCACCAAACAAACAAACAAACAAAACAAAATACTTTTTTTTGGGGTCAATAGCAGCGGTACCGCTGACATGGGCCTCCACAGAATTAATTCTACAGGGGTGGAGGGAAGGTGTTTTATTATTATTCGGGTATTATTTTGTATTCCATCATAATTCTTCTAAGACGCCATTTACATTAACAACTGAAGCTAAACCCCGATGAAAATCAACATGTAAATGTTACTCCATTAGGGCTGCCCCATTTTTAAATATAGATGCTCAGAAATCGTATCCCGTGGAAGAGTAACTTACAAAGTAAAATAAAAACCCGTTTGCCCAGCGGAGCTTTGAGACAGTCTCTCATACCCGCACGGTAACGAACAGCGGTACCGCCGGCCTCCATATCGACTCTGATTGTGAAATTCAGCGCTAACCCTGCAAACTTATATCCCGCCAGCGACAAAAAACAAAACGTTCCTGCACAAGAATCTCTGGACAGCCAGCTTGGTATCCTTTTGATCGGCTTAGTGGCTTTCCTGTAGTTTTTAATAAACATGATATCGTCTCCCGAATAGATGACTCCCCTGTAGTCCTGCTTACCGCTGACTGAGAGAATTAAATTTAAATTAAATAAGGTTGAAAGGTTTGTTAAAAGGGATCCAAGTGGAGGGGAATTAAATTTCATTACAAGATCAATCTATTTTTTTTTTTTAAAAGAAAACACATCTTAATTATTGTTTATTAAATTTTACATTTTTTAAAAAAAAAAAAATATGTACGGAAATGTATTTTTAAAAAAATATGCAAATGTAAGTAAATAGTAAGGCTGAATTCATCGATGTGGAATCGGATTTTCCTAGAACAAAATGCATGAAGCTGCGTTTGAGGAGAAACAAAACATGTGTTAGTCTTCGTGATTCAATTCAAAACAAATGCGTCCGTAAAGCGATTAAACTACCAATCGAATCAGAAATGCTGATGACGTCTTTCAGGTCTAGCCTCTGGAAGCTTCATTTCTCAGGACAGCCGTTACGAAGGCAGCCGTGGCCGGCAGTCGTGTGCAAAATTATACAACGGAGCAAAAACTTTATTCCATGGAGTGTATAAAAGATTGTCAAGCTGTGGAGGAGGGCAGAAAGGATTCCACAGCGATTCTGCAGAGCACAGCTGCACGGGATCCACTTGTGAACAGATTCAACGCTGCCTTCCCTGTGGAAGAGGATGGAAGCAGAGACGCTGGAGAGTCCCACTGGAATTATGTTATTATTATTATAATTAATAATATGTATAAAACAGGCCTGCGTTCATTTGAATAATTTAAATAAGCATGAAACTGGTTTTATTGTAAACGTTTTGACACTTTCTCCCCAGAAGATTTCAAATCATTTTCTCTCACTTTTGGTTAGGAATAGTTCAGTTTCATAAAGTTGTCAATACATTTTGGGATGTTTCACGTTTGTTCCAGTTAATACGACACCACAAGTCTTTAGTCGACAGAAATTGCTGGACTAACTCAGTAAGGTTTTTTTTTTAGTATTCTCTAGACAGCAACAGCAGTTTTTTGAGGTTCGTTTTAATTGAGACACGTTTTAATCCTCAGCTGGGGACTATCTGGAGCTGCTTATTTCGTTGCAATTGGTATTACCTTGCATACCAGTTTAGTACCGTCCTCCGTACGAACCACGGGCTCATCCCCAGTCAGGACGCTGCTTTCACTTCACTGCAATTGATCCTCACTCTTCAGTCCTGATTCAGCTTCAACGCTCTGTGTTTGATTGAGTGTTTCTGGTCGTATCAGTTTATTTAATACTGAACACAAGTCTGATCTAAGCTATAGAGATTGAGAATCACAATAGTGATGTGGAGTGATCTGTATTTCTGTCGTTGCATGTAGAGACCTTTCAGATTCATGCTGTAGTTTCAAGGAGCTCTACGTGATGCTGACAGGCAGAACTGTTTAAACAAATCTAATGTGGGGGTTTACATGGGAATGGAAGTTTACACACTTTATATTCATGTTTATTGCATCTCTTGCCTGGTTAGTTCTGTGGGTGCTTACAAGCACCAATAAGTATACATGCAAATCTTTCACAGCACTAAAAAATAAACTTCATTATCAAGTCTGTCAAACTTTTCAACAGTACCCTTTGTCTTGTGTGAAAGAAATGCTGTCATTTTCTAAGCAGTATTCCTGAGGATCTTCTGCTGGAGTGGTTACATGTGTGGGAGCTTTTTATACATGTTTGAATATTTCTCTGTTTAGAACTGTCTTTGTTTCTGTGATTTTTGGTTCCATCTCTCCTTCCTCCTTGTTATAGAAAATCTCCTTCATCTCACTCAGTGCAGCTCATTTGTGAGCATGGTAATGAATGGAGTCTGGAGTTGGTAAGGCAAGTTCATAGTATCTAAGAATTTTTCCATTTTTTCAGGAAATTTTTTTCAGAAGATAAAACTGGATTATCCTTGAAGATGGAGTCTGTCCATATTAAAGAGGAGAGTCCTGTACTAGAATCAGTCCATATTAAAGAGGAGAGTCATGTACTGGAATTAGTCTATGTTGAAGAGGAGTCTCGTCATTCTAACTGTCATGAATGCGGGGCAGATTTCAGACGCCACAGCACCGTGAAACACCACCTGCGAGTTCTGAAGGTACAGCTGGGTTATCCTTGTGAAACGCAGGATGCAGAGATGGAGCCTCCTGAACTAGACCCTGTCCATGTTGAAGAGGAGGGTAACCATTTTAAAACAAGCAGCTTGCAGGGCTCTCTGTCCTGTACAGAATGTGGAAAGAGTTTCAGTCACTTACAAAAACTGAAACTTCACCAGCGAATCCACACTGGAGAGAAACCATATGTCTGTGCTGACTGTGGGAAGAGTTTCAGATATTCAGAAAGCCTGAAACTTCACCAACGAATCCACACTGGAGAGAAACCGTATGTGTGTGCTGACTGTGGGAAGAGTTTCAATCAATTACAAAACCTGAAACTTCACCAGAGAACCCACACTGGAGAGAAACCACATGTCTGTGCTGACTGTGGGAAGAGTTTCAGATGTTCACAAAGACTGAAACTTCACCAGCGAATCCACACTGGAGAGAAACCATATGTCTGTGCTGAGTGTGGGAAGAGTTTCAGACAGTCAGGCAACTTGAAAACACACCAGCGAATCCACACTGGAGAGAAACAACATGTCTGTGCTGACTGTGGGAAGAGTTTCAATCAGTTACAAAACCTGAAAATTCATCAGATAATCCACACTGGAGAGAAACCATATGTCTGTGCTGACTGTGGGAAGAGATTCAGTCAGTCAGGCAACTTGAAAACACACCAGCGAATTCACACTGGAGAGAAACAACATGTCTGTGCTGACTGTGGGAAGAGTTTCAGATTGTCACAAAGCCTGAAACGTCACCAGCGAATCCACACAGGAGAGAAACCATATGTCTGTGCTGACTGTGGGAATGATTTCAGAACGTTAGACAGCTTGAAAACACACCAGCGAATCCACACTGGAGAGAAACCACATGTCTGTGCTGACTGTGGGAAGAGCTTCAGACAGTCAGGCAACTTGAAAACACACCAGCGAATCCACACAGGAGAGAAACAACATGTCTGTGCTGACTGTGGGAAGAGTTTCAGTCATTTACAATACCTGAAACTTCACCAGCGAATCCACACTGGAGAGAAACCATATGTCTGTGCTGACTGTGGGAAGAGTTTCAGACAGTCAGGCAAATTGAAAACACACCAGCGAATCCACACTGGAGAGAAACCATATGTCTGTGCTGACTGTGGGAAGAGTTTCAATCATTTACAATACCTGAAACTTCACCAGCGAATCCACACTGGAGAAAAACCGCATGTCTGTGCTGACTGTGGAAAGAGTTTCAGTCAGTTACAAAACCTGAAACGTCACCAGAGAATCCACACTGGAGAGAAACCGCATCCGTTTAGTAAATGTGAAAAAAGTTTAACCCGCGCTTAGAAATTCCAGTCGTTTTAAACAGCAGCGTAATATAGAATCTGTGAGATCTCTGGTGAATGTCTACAGATGATACAGATTTATCAATATTAAACACAGTGCTCTGAAGCTGGTACATTATAAAGTACATTCTTAGTTTGCAATCCATCGAATATACAGACGCCTCGGAGCGTTGTGTGATACGAGGTGAAGCCGAGTGCCTCCAACCCCTGAGAAGTCTGTATATTCAACGTATACGCCGTGGGAGAAATTCATAGTTGTAATTGAATGTACTTTGTAAAAATGACATTTCAAATCTTAAACTATGAGGCTTAAGATGCTGTGATGTTAATTAAGTGTGTCTTCCCCCAACCTTCTCCCATAACATTCGAGATCTGCTTCAAAGGACTGGATATTAGTAACAGAGGGTCGTAAAGATTTAAATTGGTTTCAGTTCAGATTACCTGCCAGTCTGGTCTAAACAAACAGAGCTGATTCTTATCTGTTAATTAAGAAAGTCTGTCTGAAAGCCAGGATACAACTTCCTTCCGGTAAAGGGTTAAGAATTGCGACACCTGGTGGATAGGAGGTGCCATGACTTTCAGCCCATGAAATGAATTGTTATCCTGAAACACAAGTGAATGAAACTGACATTTTTATCCTTTTGTGATCAATATAACTATATTTTGTTCTATAGATGTTTTGAATCCTGTTCTCTTTCTCTCTCTTTTTCTCTCTCTCTCTCCATGGAGGAGGGTCACTCCCTGTGTTAATGGCGCCATTCAAACTTTGTAAGCCAATGAAAGGACTGAAATACCACAATACAGCACTTTTGCAAAAGTAAAGCTGGCCAAAACATTACACGGAACACCTGCCATACACACAACCATTGAGCATGCAAATACCATTCAGTACAGCACTGTCCTGAAAAGAGCTGGCCAAAACATTGTTACAAAGAACACCTGCATTCAACACACACATCATGCAAATACACACAATTTGAGAGTAAAATACTGTGCAAAAAATCTAGCTGGCCAAAAAAAACATTAACTCTGGAACACCTGCCATACACACAGCATGCAAATACACACAATACAGCACTGTGCAAAAGAGCTGGCCAAAACATTAGGAACACCTGCCATACACACACACAGCATGCAAATACACATGAATACAGCACTGTGCAAAAAATGGCTGGCCAAAACATTAGTCACTGTGTGAACACCTGCCATAAACACACAAGACAGTCCTAATCAGTTTTTATTCCTGCTGTATAATTTCCTTCTTGGTGTCTGTGTTTAATAAATGTTTATTTTTATGTGTTGAGTTTCTTTTTGCCTGTTATGAGTACATTCTGAAAAGTGTGTTAGTTTAACATTCAATAAATACCATAAAGTAATTTAAGCAATGTTCTGCCTGCCTGGAACTAGAATGGGGAATGTAAACTAACTGGAAAGTCATCAATCTAGTTTCTGATGAACTAGTTCTGCACAGAAAGCTGAACTCTGGTAGAATGTAGCAAACATTCACTCAGGAATAATATTGTAGTTTCTGTAGAAGCTCTTATCCAATTGTAGATTCAGTGGTTTCCCACGATTGATTAGACTCAAACAAAAATACTGTTAAACTGAAGTCTAGTGGAACAATGTATTAAACATGCACCCATGCAATCGTATTGACTGTGAAGCTGCACACAGATCTGTTACACCGGCGCGGTGTCGTTTTCCTGCAGCCAGTACTTGCGTGGAGGCCTGGCGCCATCTACTGGGAGATGTGAGAATAGCAGGGGGAGGTTTGTAATTCATTTCAAAGTGAGAGATTATTTAGTCTCTGGTATCTGGAAAGTTAATCCTCGCATTTAAATGAGTGTATTAGCTCATGTGTTTGTATTATACATGACAGTGATACAAGGTATTATTAGCCGTATGTAACTTTATAAATGAACCTGCTATTCTATAAATGAACCAACATTTCCTTGTCATTTTATTAACTGGATGATCAGCTGGTAACTTTTAATCATTTTTTATATAATTAATAAAACTATAATCTGTGTGCTTGTTTTAAATACATAAATTAATCCCCTGTTTTCATACATCACCGCATATATTATTATTATTATTATTATTATTATTAAATTTAATTAATAAACTCAGTATCGAATAAACTCCTGTTTTCTTGATTATATGGTAAACTTCCACAAAGCTCATCCCTTATTGGTTTGGAGAGCCCCAGCGCGTCCAATCAGTGGAGGACTCCTCGGGTCAGAATTTCCCCGCAGCCAATAGCAGGCGAGAGAGGGGGCGGGTTTGTTTTCGCTTCGGTTCCTCACAATATTTTTCCCTGAAGGAGAGAGAGAGGAGGCCGGAGAGGCTGAATTAACGAGTAAGATTTTAAATATAAATTCATTTTATTACATTTGTTAACCGGTACAGACACTTACATTTGATTAGGTCTACTGAAAACAGTTTGTTTCGTGTAATAATATTTTCAGAAAGCGGGTCGTTTTGTTCGTCGTGGATGATGATAATAATTGTATCTCACACACACGCAGGCCCACCGAGAGGGCTGCCGCTGGAAAAACTAAAAAAAACAAAACAACAAAACTTAAAAAATCAATTCCGGTCAATTAATATCAAACATTTAAACATTTTTAAAAACGCGTAACCGCTCGAGCCCTCCGCGCTGCGCGGGAGCGTTTGCGTTCGCGCGCGCCGCCGCCGCCACGTAAACCAACAAGCCGTCCTTTTGATTTCCGGTGTGAGGTTGCGCTCCGCTCCGCTGCAGACTCTACAGACCTGTAGTATTATTATTATTATTATTATTATTATTATTATTATTATTATTATTATGTATCTCTTAGCAGACGCCATTATCCAGAGCGACTTACAAGTGTTACATGATATCACATTATTTTTACATACAATTCCCCATTTATACAGTTGGGTTTTTACTGGAGCAATCTAGGTAAAGTACCTTGCTCAAGGGTACAGCAGCAGTGTCCCCCACCTGGGATTGAACCCACGACCCTCCGGTCAAGAGTCCAGAGCCCTAACCACTACTCCACACCGCTGCCTTAAAAAAAAAAATTGGTGAAGCGGTTTTCTCCCACTGCTAATTAAAAATAAAAAACAGCCACCTAGCTATTATTATTATTATTATTATTATTATTATTTTTTTATTAGCTGACGCCCTTATCCAGGGCGACTTACAATTGTTACAATATAATATATTATTATTATTATTTTTTACATACAATTACATTATTTTTAACACATTATTTTTAGATACAATTAAATTATTTTTAACACATTATTTTTACATACAATTCTCCATTTATATAGCGGGGTTTTTACTGGAGCAATCTAGGTAAAGTACCTTGCTCAAGGGTACAGCAGCAGTGTCCCCCACCTGGGATTGAACCCACGACCCTCCGGTCAAGAGTCCAGAGCCCAAACCACTACTCCACACTGCTGCCCTAAAAAACAATTTTGCTGAAGCGGTTTTCTCCCACTGCTAATTAAAAATAAAAAAGCCACCTAGCTAACAATTTCATCCCGAGGGCTGCAGTGAAACGTACTGTCTTGAAATTGGGACTTTAGTGAAGACTGTGTGTGTACGCGAGTACGTTAATTACTGTAGATAGTAATTCATAGCCAGACAATAGCAACACATGAAACGTACAATAAAATCAACATTTTATTTGTGTCGTCGCTGTCAGTTTGAGGCGGAGCTTCACGGTCGTCATGGTGACACGGCTGAGAGAATGTTTTCCTCTGTCGCCCCGTCTGGTGCTGTCAGTGTCAGACTCTCAGCACACAGTACAGCGAGTCGCTCAGTGACGAGGTGCAAACAGGTGATTGATCGATCTGTGTGAGTGATTATGAAGGTGCTGCTGAGACAACTTCTTAGAATTTAACACAGGGATTGTAACAGATTGTATTGTGTGTGTGTTTTTGTTGTTTTTTAGGAAATTTGTTGAGAAGACAAAACTGGATTATCCTTGTGAAACAGAAGATTCAACGATGGAGCCTGTCCATATTAAACAGGAGAGACCTGTACTAGACTCAGTCCATATTAAAGAGGAGATTCCTGTCCTAGAATCAATCCATATTAAAGAGGAGATTCCTGTACTAGAATCAGTCCTTATTAAAGAGGAGGGTCCTGTACTAGACTCAATCCATATTAAAGAGGAGAGTCCTGTACTAGACTCAGTCCATATTAAAGAGGAGAGTCTTGAACTAGAATCAATCCATATTAAAGAGGAGAGTCCTGTACTGGAATCAGCCCATATTAAAGAGAGGACTAGAATCATCATTTAAAGAGGTAATTCTGTCATGAATGCGGGGCGGATTTCAGGCACCACAGCACCGTGAAACACCACCTCACGAGTTCTGAAGGTACAGCTGGGTTATCCTTGTGAAAGGCAGGATGCAGAGATGGAGCCTGTCTAGACCCTGTCCATGTTGAAGAGGAGGGTCCATTTTAAAACAAGACCCTGTCCATGTTGAATGTGGAAAGGGATTCATTTTTAAAAAAGAAACTTCACCAGGGCTCCACTGTCCTGAAACCACATGTCTGCATGACTGTGGAAAGAGTTTCAGTCAGGACTGAAATATTCACCAGCGAATCCACAGTGGAGAGAAACCACATGTCTGCACTGACTGTGGAAAGAGTTTCAGATGGTCACAAGGACTGAAATATCACCAGCGAATCCACACAAGAGAGAAACCATATGTCTGTGCTGACTGTGGGAAGAGTTTTAGTCGGTCAGGCAACTTGAAAACACACCAGCGAATCCACACTGGAGAGAAACCATATGTTTGTGCTGACTGTGGCAAGAGTTTCAGACTGTCAGGCGACTTGAAAAAACACCAGAAAATCCACACTGGAGAGAAACCATATGTCTGTGCTGACTGTGGGAAGAGTTTCAATCAATTACAAAACCTGAAACTTCACCAGCGAACCCACACTGGAGAGAAACTATATGTCTGTGCTGACTGTGGGAAGAGTTTCAGATATTCACAAAGCCTGAAATATCACCAGAGAATCCACACTGGAGAGAAACCGCATGTCTGTGCTGACTGTGGGAAGAGATTCAGTCACTCGGGCACCTTGAAAACACACCAGAGAATCCACACCGGAGAGAAACAATATGTCTGTGCTGACTGTGGGAAGAGTTTCAGTCAGTTACAAAACCTGAAACGTCACCAGCGAATCCACACTGGAGAGAAACCATATGTCTGTGCTGACTGTGGGAAGAGTTTCAGACAGTCAGGCAACTTGAAAACGCACCAGCGAATCCACACAGGACAAAAACCATATGTCTGTGCTGACTGTGGGAAGAGTTTCAGTCAGTTACAAAACCTGAAACTTCACCAGCATATCCACACTGGAGAGAAACCATATCTGTGTAGTAAATGTGGGAAACGTTTCACTCGGTTACCTAACCTTAAAACCCACCTGTTAATTCACGCAGGAGAGAAACCACATGTCTGTGCTGACTGTGGGAGGAGTTTCAGATGTTCAGAAAACCTGAAACTTCATCAAAGAATTCACACTAGAGAGGAACTGCATCCGTTTAGTAAATATGAACAAAAATTTCACCCGCGCTCAGAAATTCCAGTCGTTTTAAACAGCAGCGTAATATAGAATCTGTGAGATCTCTGGTGAATGTCTACAGATGATACAGATTCATTGATATTAAACACAGTGCTCTGAAGCCGTTACATTATAAAGTACATTCTTAGTTTGCAATCCGTTGAATATACAGACGCCTCGCAGCGTTGTGTGATACGAGGTGAAGCCGAGTGCCTCCAACCCCTGAGAAGTCTGTATATTCAACGTATACGGTGTGGGAGAAATTCATAGTTGTAATTGAATGTACTTTGTAAAAATGACATTTCAAAACTTAAACTATGAGGCTTCAGATGCTGTGATGTTAATTAAGTGTGTCTTCCCCCAGCCTTCTCCCATAACATTCGAGATCTGCTTCAAAGGACTGGATATTAGTAACAGAGGGTCGTAAAGATTTAAATTGGTTTCAGTTTAGATTACCTGCCAGTCTGGTCTAAACAAACAGAGCTGATTCTTATCTGTTAATTAAGAAAGTCTGTCTGAAAGCCAGGATACAACTTCCTTCCGGTAAAGGGTTAAGAATTGCGACACCTGGTGGATACGAGGTGCCATGACTTTCAACCCATGAAATGAATTGTTATCCTGAAACATAAGTGAATGAAACTGACATATTTATCCTTCTGTGATCAATATAACTAGCTAGCACAAAATGAAGTTTTGTTCTATACATGTTTCGAATCCTGTTCTCTCTCTCTCTCTCTCTCTCTCTCTCTCTCCATGGACGAGGGTCGCTCCCTGTGTTAATGGGTCGCTCCCTGTGTTAATGGCATTGCTTGCTTGTGTAAAAGGAAGCGTCATTCAAACTTTGTAAGCCAATGAAAGGACTGATTTCGGTCAGGGATTAGCTTCCTGTTTTACCCAGAAGTGATTGGATCACCAAAGTAAACTCCTCTTTGGGCGCTATATTTAAATCGCAACATGCATGAACTCGTTCTCTTGGATTCAGACTCATCTCGCCATGAAGTAACCATTGAGCCTTCGCTTGCAATGGGGACCCATTCAAGCATCGTACGTATCTTCATCCTGAAGAAGACTCCTCGCCGCTACATCCTGCAACTCTACATGTTACAAAGAAGACAACTGCATTCCAACAAGGACCACGTCTCCAGAATAAGTGTTACGAATCAAAGACTTTGAGAGTAAAATACTGTGTTTGTGTAGAAAATTCAACATGCAAACCAGAAGTAAAAACATTGAACTCAGAGTAACACTTTGTGAGATTAAAAACACAAGCGATTCTACTCTGAACAATTGAAACCAGATAAGACTTTCACTGCACGTCAGAACCATTGAAACATTGATTGAGTTTATCTACAAGTTCTGAAGTAACTCTAGATTACAGCTTCATACTAAATACAATTGAAGCTGCTTTCCAACTGAACTTGTTGAAAACAAAAATGGCGTCTTCATTCGAACCCACACAACAGACGCTGCTTCACCCCGTCACTGTGTGTAATGTGCGTGAATCCTGCGTATGCGTGTACGGAAACACACTGAAGACAGCGTGCTCGTGAAAATATGTGTTTCAGTGTTTGATTCCTGCTATACTTATAATTCTGATACCTTGATTTCTAACTTCTGTATTCTTATTAGTTTTGTGAGTCTTAATAAATGTAATCATTTTCATGTGTTGAGTTTCTTTTTGCCTGTTATGAGTACTTGTTCTGGGTGTCTGTGTTAGTTTACTACATTCTGAAAAGAGTTTAGAATACAATAAAGCCAGTAATTTAAGCAATGTTCTGCCAGCCTGGAACTAGAATGGGGAATGTAAACTAACTGGAAAGTCATCAATCTAGTTTCTGATGAACTAGTTCTGCACAGAAAGCTGAACACTGGTAGAATGAAGCAAACATTCACTCAGGAATAATATTGTTGTTTCTGTAGAAGCTCTTATCCAATTGTGGATTCAGTGGTTTCCCACGATTGATTAGACTGAAGCAAAATACTGTTAAACTGAAGTCTAGTGGAACAATGTATTAAACATGCACCCATGCAATCGTATTGACTGTGAAACTGCACACAGATTTGTTACTCCGGCGCTGTGTCGTTTTCCTGCAGCCAGTACTTGCGTGGAGGCCTGGCGCCATCTACTGGGAGACGTGAGAATAGCAGGGAGAGGTTTGTCATTCATTTCAATGGGAGAGAGATTATTCAGTCTCCAAACGGTATCTGTAAAGATAATACTCCGGTTTAAATGTGTCTGTATTATACAAGACAGTGATACACATACATAAGGTATTATTAGCCATTTGTAGCGTTATAAATTAATCGGCTATGAACCAACAATAACTTCTCATTTTTTAACTGACAGATCAGCTGCTAACCTTTATTAATGTTTTATATAATTAATACAACTATAATCTGTGTGCTTGTTTTAAATAAATAAAATAATCTCATGTTTTCATGCATCACCACCGATATTATTATTATTATTATTATTATTATTATTATTATTATTATTATTATTAATAAACACTGAAAGGTAATCGAGTATATAAATGCGTCTGTTTTCTTGATTATACGGTAAAATTCCACAAAGCTCATCCCTTATTGGTTAGGAGAGCCCCAGCCCGTCCAATCACCGGAGGACTCCTCGGTTCACAATGACTCCGCAGCCAATGGCAGGCGAGAGAGGGGGCGGGTTTGTTTTCGGTTCGGTCCCTCACAATATTTTTCCCTGAAGGAGAGAGAAGAGGCCGGAGAGGCTGAATTAACGAGTAAGATTTTAAATATAAATTCATTTTATTACATTTGTTAACCGGTACAGACACTTACATTTGATTAGTTCTACTGAACACAGTTTGTTTCGTGTAATAATATTTTCAGAAAGCGGGTCGTTTTGTTTCCGTGGATGATGATAATAATTGTATCTCACACACACGCAGGCCCACCGAGAGGGCTGCCGCTGGAAAAAAACAAAAAAAAATAAAACTTAAAAAATCAATTCCGGTCAATTAATATCAAACATTTAAACATTTTTAAAAACACGTAACCGCTCGAGCCCTCCGCGCCGCGCGGGAGCGTTTGCGTTCGCGCGCGCCGCCGCCACGTAAACAAACAAGCCGTCCTTCTTGTTTCCGGTGTGAGGTTGCGCTCCGCTCCGCTGCAGACTCTACAGTCCTGAACACTGAACCGATGCGCTTCTGTGCGAGGCTAATGTACGCGCTGTGCAAATACCAGCCATGCATTAGAAATATACAGAGAGAAACGCTGCCTGTGTGTTTATGACTCGCACTGTCAGTATACGCCTCAGTCCTGCTCTGTGAAAGCATTTTTCACTCGTTTTTATTTGGAAGTGTGGATTTGTTGAATAAGTTGCTCTGTCGGTTTTCATGTTATTTCTCAGCTCTGTACTGTAGTGAAGCTTGGACCCTGGAAAGGAGGGGGAGCGCTGTGTATTATTGTGACTTATTTGGGTTGAATTGAAGCACGTCCTGTTTTTACTGAACAGGTATCCCAGCTACAGTACCGCTTGACAGCGCTCGGTGGAGCTGCGTGATGACGTCATCACCAACGTGCTTTCACAGGTTAAGGGTTATACAGTGCTTGAAAATTTAACGGTTAAAACTAAGTTTGCCTACATGAATACAAGTTGACTTGTTTATAACACGGTGTATCTTGCACAAGGGATGGTGGTTTGTGGAGAAAACATTCATGAATCGGGTTACATGCAGCTGATGCTTCTAGGTTATAAAATTCACACGTCTCGTTTCCTTGTGCACGTAAAACACTTTTGGTCAAATAAGCTTCACAGCCTGTTTTGCTTTTGTTTCCTGTTTATTCTTCAAAATTAATTTATTTAAATGAAAATTCCAAATCAGGGCTGTTTACTCTTTGGAGCCAGTAGCTCCTCTGCTAAATCCAATTGCTGGAGCCCCTTCAGGAGCAAGTTGGTTGCTATCATATTCAACTGTTTAAAATACAGCAACTTGCTCAGACACTAAAGTCCTGATCTGACAGCATGCTGCAGCTCCCATGCTCAGTGTTAGTGGAGTCCTGATCTGACAGCATGCTGCAGCTCCCATGCTCAGTGTTAGTGGAGTCCTGATCTGACAGCATGCTGCAGCTCCCGTGCTCAGTGTTAGTGAAGTCCTGATCTGACAGCATGCTGCAGCTCCCATGCTCAGTGTTAGTGGAGTCCTGATCTGACAGCATGCTGCAGCTCCCATGCTCAGTGTTAGTGGAGTCCTGATCTGACAGCATGCTGCAGCTCCCATGCTCGGTGTTAGTGGAGTCCTGATCTGACAGCATGCTGCAGCTCCCATGCTCAGTGTTAGTGAAGTCCTGATCTGACAGCATGCTGCAGCTCCCATGCTCGGTGTTAGTGAAGTCCTGATCTGACAGCATGCTGCAGCTCCCATGCTCAGTGTTAGTGAAGTCCTGATCTGACAGCATGCTGCAGCTCCCATGCTCAGTGTTAGTGGAGTCCTGATCTGACAGCATGCTGCAGCTCCCATGCTCGGTGTTAGTGGAGTCCTGATCTGACAGCATGCTGCAGCTCCCATGCTCGGTGTTAGTGGAGTCCTGATCTGACAGCATGCTGCAGCTCCCATGCTCAGTGTTAGTGAAGTCCTGATCTGACAGCATGCTGCAGCTCCCATGCTCAGTGTTAGTGAAGTCCTGATCTGACAGCATGCTGCAGCTCCCATGCTCAGTGTTAGTGAAGTCCTGATCTGACAGCATGCTGCAGCTCCCATGCTCAGTGTTAGTGAAGTCCTGATCTGACAGCATGCTGCAGCTCCCATGCTCAGTGTTAGTGGAGTCCTGATCTGACATTTGTCATATTTTCATTAGCACAATCTGAGAGCTGCATTTAGTGAATGTCAGTTTTCTTTTACTGCAATCAGGTAAGTAGTTTTTTTTCTCTTGAGGAACACTAAGCGGTCTCCATGTCCTGGTTTGAGTGCACTTCTCTGTGCTGTCCCCACATCTCCAGCAGTGAAGAACACTCTGTCAGCAGAGTCTGCTCTCTGGGATGCACAGGTAACCCTTTGCTAGCGCGAACTCCACATAGTTCTGAATGAATTCGTGTTTCTCGCGCAGGCTGTGCATATTGAGTTATCATATCTTCATGTGCTGACCGATCTGATGCTGTCGTTTCATAAGAACATAAGAAAGTTTCCAAACGAGAGGAGGCCATTTGGCCCATCTTGCTGGTTTGGTTGTTAGTAGCTTATTGATCCCAGAATCTCATCAAGCAGCTTCTTGAATGATCCCAGGGTGTCAGCTTCAACAACGTTACTGGGGAGTTGGTTCCACCTCACAATTCTCTGTGTAAAAAAGTGCCTCCTATTTTCTGTTCTGAATGCCCCTTTATCTAATCTCCATTTGTGAACCCTGGTCCTTGTTTCTTTTTTCAGGTTAAAGAAGTCCCCTGGGTCGACATTGTCAATACCTTTTAGGATTTTGAATGTTTGAATCAGATCGCCGCGTAGTCGTCTTTGTTCAAGACTGAACAGATTCAATTCTTTTAGCCTGTCTGCATACGACATGCCTTTTAAACCCGGGATAATTCTGGTCGCTCTTCTTTGCACTCTTTCTAGAGCAGCAATATCCTTTTTGTAACGAGGTGACCAGAACTGAACACAATATTCTAGGTGATGTCTTACTAATGCATTGTAAAGTTTTAACATTACTTCCCTTGATTTAAATTCAACACTTCTCACAATATATGGACTCTTTCAAATGAACTCTCAGATTGGTTGTGTTCTCTGAATATTTGCTTCGAGCCTCTTACACACAGCGTGACTCTTCTCAAGAGACCACACTGGATTTTCTAAACCGTCTGGATCAGGTTCGATTGCAGCATCGCCCTCCTTTATAAATGGATGAGATTGTCAGCATTAATGACCTCCGCTCAGCTGCTGGTTCAGAAGAATCTAGTGTCTCACGGCCCCACGTGTTGCTACAGCTGTTTAAATAACGTACCTGTTAGTTTTCATTGTTAAAATCCTGACAGCATTTTACACATGGAACTTTTAAAGTCTGTTTCAAAGCTCTTTTCAAACTGTCTGCTCTAGTGCACTGATAGTTTAAGGGCTATTGTCGAACAGGAAACACAGTGATAACAATCCTTGATGTGGTACGGATCAGAAAAGCCAGATCACTTGTTATGTGTGTTTTTTTCTTTTTAAATTACTCTTCCTTCAGTGATTTAGAGAACAGCTCTCGAACCCCAGTGCACTGGAGCAGACATTTTGAAAAGAGCTTTGTGGTTTACTGAGTGGTTAAACGTGTGGGTGCTTTTTATACATGTTTGAATATTTCTCTGTTTAGAACTGTCTTTGTTTCTGTGATTTTTGGTCCATCTCTCCTTCCTCCTTGTTATAGAAAATCTCCTTCATCTCACTCAGTACAGCACATTTGTGAGCATGGTAATGAATGGAGTCTGGAGTTGGTAAGGCAAGTTCATAGAATTTAACAAAGAGATTTTTTCTTTTCAGGAAATTTGTTCAGAAGACAAAACTGGATTATCCTTGTGAAAGAGAAGATTCAACGATGGAGTCTGTCCATATTAAACAAGAGAGTCCTGTACTAGAATCAGTCCATATTAAGCAGGAGAGTCCTGTCCTAGAATCAGTCCATATTAAAGAGGAGAGTCCTGTACTAGAATCAGTCCATATTAAAGAGGAGAGTCCTGTGCTAGAATCAGTCCATATTATAGAGGAGAGTCCTGTACTAGAATCAGTCCACATTAAAGAGGAGAGTCCTGTTCTAGACCCTGTCCATGTTGAAAAGGAGGGTAACCATTTTAAAACAAGCAGCTTGCAGGTCTCCCTGACCTGTACAGAATGTGGAAAGAGTTTCAGTCAGTTACAAAACCTGAAACTTCACCAGCGAGTCCACACTGGAGAGAAACCACATGTCTGTCCTGACTGTGGGAAGAGTTTTAGTCAGGCAAGCAACTTACAAACACACCAGCGAATCCACACAGGAGTGAAACCACATGTCTGTGCTGACTGTGGGAAGAGTTTCAGTCAGTTACAAAACCTGAAACGTCACCAGGGAATCCACACTGGAGAGAAACCTTATGACTGTGCGGACTGTGGGAAGAGTTTCAAACATTTACAAAACCTGAAACTTCACCAGCAAATCCACACTGGAGAGAAGCAACATGTCTGTGCTGACTGTGGGAAGAGTTTCAGTCAGTTACAAAGCCTGAAACGTCATCAGAGATCTCACACAGGGGAGAGACCACATGTCTGTGCTGACTGTGGAAAGAGTTTCAGTAATTCAAGCTATTTGAAGAGACACCAGCGAATTCACACAGGAGAGAAACCGTATTTGTGTATTAAGTGTGGGAGAAGTTTCAATCAGTTAGTAAACCTTAAAAAACACCAGACAATCCACACTGGAGAGAAGCCATATCACTGTGCTGAGTGTGGGAAGAGTTTCAGTCTGTTACAAAACCTGAAACTTCATCAGAGAACCCACACAGGAGAGAAACCGTATGTCTGTGCTGACTGTGGGAAGAGTTTCAATCAATTACAAAGCCTGAAACTTCACCAGCGAATCCACACAGGAGAGAAACCGTATGTCTGTGCTGACTGTGGGAAGAGTTTCAATCAATTACAAAGCCTGAAACTTCACCAGCGAATCCACACTGGAGAGAAGCCATATGTCTGTGCTGACTGTGGGAAGAGTTTCAGTCAGTCACGCAACTTGAAAATGCACCAGCAAATCCACACAGCAGAGAATCCTTATCACTGCCCTCACTGTGGGAAGTATTTTACTGCTTCCAGTTCTCTTAAAAGACACAAATGCAAGTTGTGAAAGTTTTGTCAGAATGTGAGTGTGAGTTCATTCACCCGCACTCAGAAATTCCAGTCTTTTCAAACAGCAGCTCAATATAAGAACTTATAATGTTAGTTTATTGACTTCATGAGCTAGGATATCGAGGTATTAATGATAAATATTATATCTTCATAAATACGCACAACAACAGGCACCCTGAAGGGACATATTGCATTTATAATCCAGGTCAAACTGTGGAGTTGAAAGAAAAAAACAGAAATATTTTCTGGGGCAAAAAAGATTTTTGTTTTTTATTAAACAAAAAAATGTTTATTGTTTTTTATTAAATATCCTTCCACCAATAAAAGGACCAAAAAGTAGTCCCGTTTATAACTTTGAACTAAACACTAAGCAAAGCTGAGTAAATGTATCTAATTGAAACACGCACAAATAAGCACTTATTTATTTTTGTTCTGTTGAATTGTACAAAGTCTCCACCAGGCGGCGCTGTTGATCAATTGTTTAATTAGCCCTTTGTACTTGTTTTCAGTTCCGAAACAGCTGCAGTCCTTATTCTGAAATGTTCTGGCTAACTTGAAATCTGCATTTCTTTAAGAGCTGACAAGTAAAAAGGTCTGCTTATGCAACTAGCAATTCAATTCAAGGTCTGGTTGAGTAATCGAGAGCTCTGTTGGAATGAAAACCAGCTGACACAGCAGAGGGGGCTCAGGACCGGGGTTGAGAGAACCCCTGTGCTAGAAGGTGTTTGGTTTTTTTTTTTGCTGTAGTCCAGTGATAGTCAAATCTGGCCTTCAAGATCCATTCATTCTAGTCCAGGTTTTGACCCCCCCAAGTAGGTTCTAAAATAGTTAATTTATCTTGTTAATTAATTAATTAATTAATTAATTAATTAATTAATTAATTAATTAATTCAGGACATTAATGTTCTGCTATTTTTTTAATTCTATCCCGCTCGTTTTCTTGACAGAGAACAAACTTATTCAAATATTTTATCATATCAACAGGGCAGCAGTGTGGAGTAGTGGTTAGGGCTCTGGACTCTTGACCAGAGGGACGTGGGTTCAATCCCAGGTGGGGGACACTGCTGCTGTACCCTTGCGCAAGGTACTTTACCTAGATTGCTCCAGTAAAAACCCAACTGTATAAATGGGGAATTGTATGTAAAATAATGTGATATCTGTATAATGTGAAATAATGTATAATGTGATATCTTGTAACAATTGTAAGTCGCCCTGGATAAGGGCGTCTGCTAAGAAATAAATAAATAATAATCAAACGCTAGTCCTTTGAGGGTAAAGACTGCCCCGCGCCACATGGGAAAGAGAATTTTATTACAGGATAACACATACAAGCCACATGTTGATTTTTCTGTTGTTTACTGTCGTAACTTCTCATTAAAGCCTCTGGGATTTGGCTTTTGAAATGCATTTTTATTTACTGTGTAGCTTTTATAAAAAGTGAATGCTTTAGGTCTTGCAGTGTATGCCTTGTCATTATTATTATTATTATTATTATTATTATTATTATTATTATTTCTTAGCAGACGCCCTTATCCAGGGCGACTTACAGTCGTAAACAAAAATACATTCCAAGAATCACAGTACAAGTAATAATACAATTAAGAGCAAGATAAAATACAATGACTTCGGTTCTAGCAAGTACAAGTGTGACAAAATACGATTCAATAACGGAGCAGGTAACAGTGTCAGTGAGAGTTACATCAGGATATAATTGAATACAAAATACTACAGATTGAATAACACTTGTTGAGCATGCAGTGTTCTATACATGGCACAGGTTTCCTTCAGTGTTGTGATGGGACGGTCACATGCAGACCCCTCGTGGAGCCTGTCCTGTCCTCATCCCTCATATCTATCTATCTAGCTCTTTGAGGATCTCAATCATAAATGCTTTCTTTAGTACTCAGAACAGGCACTAAATAAACTCAACACATACAAATGATTACGTTTATTAAGTAGAGCAGGAATAAAACATTTTCACGAGCACGTGGTCTTCCGTGTGTTTCCTTACACAAGTTACCAGCTGATCAGCCAGTTAATAAAATGACAAGGAAATGTTGGTTCATTTATAGAATAGCCGGTTCATTTATGAAGTTACACATGGCTAATAACACCTTCTATCACGGTCATGTATAATACACATGAGCTAATACACTCATTTAAATTCGAGTATTACCTTTCCAGATACCAAAGACTGAATAATCTCTCTCCCATTGAAATGAATGACAAACCTCTCCCTGCTATTCTCACGTCTCCCAGTAGATGGCGCCAGGCCTCCACGCAAGTACTGGCTGCAGGAAAACTACACAGCGCCGGTGTAACAGATCTGTGTGCAGTTTCACAGTCAATACGATTGCATGGCTGCATGTTTAATACATTGTTCCACTAGACTTCAGGTTAACAGTATTTTTGCTTCAGTCTAATAAATCGTGGGAAACCACTGAATCTACAATTGGATAAGAGCTTCTACAGAAACTACAATATTATTCCCGAGTGAATGTTTGCTACATTGTACCAGAGTTCAGCTTTCTGTGCAGAACTAGTTCATCAGAAACTAGATTGATGACTTTCCAGTTAGTTTACATTCCCCATTCTAGTTCCAGGCAAGCAGAACATTGCTTAAATTACTGGCTTTATTGTATTCTAAACTCTGGAAGAATGTAGCAAACTAACACAGACACCAAGAAGAAGTACTCATAACAGGCAAAAAGAAACTCAACACATGAAAATGATTACATTTATTAAGACTCACAAAACTAATAAGAATACAGAAGTTAGAAATCAAGGTATCAGAATTATAAGTATAGCAGGAATAAAACATTGAAACACATGTTTTCATGAGCACGCTGTCTTCAGTGTGTTTCCGTACACGCACACGCAGGATTCCCGCACATTACACACAGTGACGGGGTGAAGCAGCGTCTGTTGTGTGGGTTCGAATGAAGAAGCCATTTTTGTTTCAGCATGTTCAGTTGGGAAGCAGCTTCAATTGCATTTAGTATGAAGTTGCACGGCTGCCAGGAAGGGTCCGTTTGGACCTTGGAAGGTTCGGAACACGTTGCCATGGGACTCCTTAGCGGTGATGTCACCATAGCGACTTGATTAGATCCGACTGAGAATCCTACAGGTAACCCACCTAGAAACAGAATAAAACATTCCAGACGTTACACAGAACAGCAAGCATGTTTTTATCATTTAAATTCAAACAGAAAGTGCCACGTTTATTATTATTAATAATATTATTATTATTATTATTATTATTATTTTATTATTATTATTATTATTATTATTATTTATTTATTTCTTTTTTAGCAGACCCCCTTATCCAGTGCGACTTACAATTGTTACATCACATTATTTTTTACATACAATTACCCATTTATACAGTTGGGTTTTTTACTGGAGCAATCCAGGTAAAGTACCTTGCTCAAGGGTACAGCAGCAGTGTCCCCCACCTGGGATTGAACCCACGACCCTCCGGTCAAGAGTCCAGTCCTAACCGTTTTCGAAATTCAAATTATTAGCATTGGCGTGTATTTTGTGTGTTTCAAACATTTTCTACCGCAGCACTTCTCTCGCGCTGTCTTGTCCACGGGGTATTCAGTACATATTTCACTGAAGCATTGTGAGCGCTACATGGAGCCCCCAGTGCTTTGGGTGCTGTACCCTGTTCCATACACAGCAGCGGTGCCATGCAGAGTTGATACGTAGAACGCTTTGGTCGTGGATTTTAATACAACCACTTGTGTTTATGTAACATGCATTATACAAATCAAAAGATCCAGTTTTGCACGCGAGTGTGATTTCACACATTCAAACGGGGTTCTGTTATTATTATTATTATTATTATTATTTGTTTATTTTAGCAGACGCCTTTATCCAAGGCGACTTACAGAGACTCGGGTGTGTGAACTATGCATCAGCTGCAGAGTCACTTACAACTACATCTCACCCGAAAGACGGAGCACAAGGAGGTGAAGTGTCAGTCCCTGACCACATTCCGGCGCCTCCTTAAGACTCACCTCATCAGACAGCACCTGTAGAACTCCTCTGTCTTTATCCTGGGACACTATTATCCTTCCTTAAATGTGCTTTACTTGCCCCCTATTTTACTGCATTTAATCCTGTACTTCAGAGTACTGTAATCTGCCAAGTGTTTAATCTGTAGTATTTTGTATTTAATCATATCCTGATGTAACTATCACTGTTATCTGCTGTATTATTGAATTGTATTTTGTCACACTTGTACTCTGCTTGAACAAAAGTCATTGTATTTATCTTGCTCTTATTGTATTACTTGTATTGTAACACTTAATGTATTTGCTTACGATTGTAAGTCGCTCTGGATAAGGGCGTCTGCTAAGAAATAAATAATAATAATAATAACAATAATAATAAGTGACTTGCTCAGGGTCACACAATGAGTCAGTGGCTGAGGTGGGATTTGAACCAGGGACCTCCTGGTTACAAGCCCTTTTCTTTAACCACTGGACCACACAGCCTCTGTTAACAGAAAAACTTACAGTGAGTGAACCATCTCTGCTGTGTGGAATCGCTGGTGCCTCAAGCAGGGTTTCCCCTGGGTTCTAGATTTTTGTAGTCACTAGTGACTAATCCTTTCTAAAAACATTAGTCACTCCAGATATTCAGGAGTCACTACTGGCGCACAGCTCAAGTTTTCAAGGGTGTTATGAGTCCTGTTTTTATTTTATACCTTAAATCACTGTATTGACCAAAACAATTATTTAATTAAACCATTTTAATAATGCTCTACACTTTAAATAAATTGGTAATTTACAGCTGTAAAGTTTTAGAACATTAAAACTCAAGAACCAGATTTATTTGCCCTGAAAAGCAACATACAGACACAGAATGCATTATGAATTACTTATACCAAGTATGTCTTTTTACAATAAAAAGAAGAAAAAAAACAGTGTTAGAATATTACATACAACCCATGGAAACAGAGTTTTGCAATAAGGCTGAAACTTTGCTGCTTGTTTTCTTTTTCTGTTATCTGATGCTTGTGAGCTTAGTTTGTTCTTTTTTGTCTGGTGTTCCGAATCCAAGTCTTCATCTTCTACAACGTGTTGTTCTGGTTGTTCTGTTTGTCATTGAAACAAATAAATATCGACTTGCAGGCATGAACGCACACAGGAAATAAAATAAGTTAAAGACTAGGCGTTTAGTTTTTAAAATGTCTTTTTTGTATCCCAGACAGACTGCAGTAACCGCCCAACTGTTTATATTACATTTAAACAACAGGGCTTATTTAAAATGTGCATATTTACTATGTAAATTAGCCGTGTGTGCACTGAACGCTGTCACAGCTCGTCAGTCTGGTGTTAGCGATTAAATGTTGATTACGTGACAAAAGTTTGCAATATATTGGCAAGCGGTACTGAATAAAATGCGTTGTCTGCCATTTCAGAATTTTTCTCGAGTACCCCAGTTTGAAAACTGCTAGAAGAAACCACATTACCAACAGGTACAGTTTAATAGTGGTAGTATTTAAATGCCGTTGTCCTGACTGGTAAATTCTTCCAGCTTCCCCTATTATTTTGACAATTTCCATATAAAAAATGACATTTTTATCTTGACATTTTTCATTCTTAGCCACCAAGTAAATATTTTGGACAGTTTTCAAAACAATTGTTGCTTTATTTTTACACGTTGGTGTTGTTGATAATAGGATAAACGAGTATATCTGCTTCAGGTTACACAGAACACTGCAAATAAAATGTCAAATATACACTATGTATTTCGTTGGTTTTGTGGATTTGCTATGTTTTTAACTTATTCTAATACTGCACATAATGATATGGTTTTGAAAATGATACTTACCAAAACCATGCTGCACGTGAACTGTATTACATAATAATTTCCTTTATTCCGATTCTAGTGGTGTTATCTCAATGCAAGATGTATTGTAGGCATATATACAGTGCCGTATAAAACCACATACACTGTATACATGGCAGCAGTGTGGAGTAGTGGTTAGGGCTCTGGGCTCTGGACTCTTGACCGGAGGGTCGTGGGTTCAATCCCAGGTGAGGGGACACTGCTGCTGTACCCTTGAGCAAGGTACTTCACCTAGATTGCTCCAGTAAAAATCCCAACTGTATAAATGGGTAACTGTATGTAAAAAAATACTGTGATATCTTGTAACAATTGTAAGTCACCCTTGGATAAGGGTGTCTGCTAAGAATTGAATTAAATTAAATAATATACATATAATTTTATCATGCTCGTTATAGGCCTACTGGCGAAATGGTCAAAAGACAGTTGGTGCTTAACACATATGGAATAATTTTGGCCCTGAATTTTAGCATTTTTGGTCATAGAAAAGACACATTTCACATATTTTATAACGTTACTGTAGGCTTTTTTTCTTTTTTTTAGTCAATAATGCGGTTTTTGTTTCACAAATCTTCTGCACGCAGTATTTTTAAGCACAACTATAATAACCTACATTTCAACAGTCACTGCCGAAGCTGATTACTTATTCTTCCAGAAGTAATGGTCGGGTGTAACAGGGATACGAGGTTATATTTGCGCAATATGAAACTGAGGCGCTGATTGGCTGACTGCATTTACGTCGCCTACCACGGGATGAGAACGTTGCAGAGTCAATGAATTGATGAGGCCGAGGCATTGATCTGATCAGCAGCAGTGACTCTATGGTTTAGCGATCTCTTCTTTTCAAGAAAGAGACGTTGTGTGCGACTTTAACAAAAGGGTTTTTTATAGTACAAACAGAAACGATCGTCACTAGTGACGATTCCACTTTTTTTTTTGTCGTCACTTTCAAAAAACATTCGCAAATTACGAGAGTGACGAGCGACAGCGAAACCCCTGCTCTCAATCTGTATATCCATCTGAAACACTTACCACAGTCAGCAGAGACATTTCACAGTGATGTGGAATTGTGGGTTCTCTCCTGCGAGAGACATGTGGTTCGTCTCCACTGTGGATTCGCTGGTGTATTTTCAAGTCACCTGACTGTCTGAAACTCTTCCCACAGTCATGACAGCGATGTGGCTTCTCTCCTGTGTGAATTAACTGGTGGGTATTAAGGTTAGCTAACTGATTGAAACTCTTCCCACATTTACTACACAGATAAGGTTTATCTCCTGTGTGAATCCGCTGGTGTCTCTTCACATAGCTTGACTTACTGAATCTCTTCCCACAGTCAGTACAGACATGCGGTTTCTCTCCAGTGTGGATTCGCTGGTGAAGTTTCAGACCTTGTAAATCTCTGAAACTCTTCCCACAGTCAGCACAGACATACGGTTTCTCTCCAGTGTGGATTCGCTGGTGAAGTTTCAGGTTTTGTAAATGTCTGAAATTCTTCCCACAGTCAGCACAGAAATACGGTTTCTCTCCTGTGTGGATTCGCTGGTGAAGTTTTAGGCTTTGTGAACATCTGAAACTCTTCCCACAGTCAGCACAGACATGCGGTTTCTCTCCAGTGTGGATTAGCTAGTGAAGTTTCAGATGTTGTAAACGTATGAAACTCTTCCCACAGTCAGCACAAACATGTGGTTTCTCTCCAGTGTGGATTAGCAGGTGAAGTTTCAGGTTTTGTGACTGTCTGAAACTCTTTCCACATTCTGTACAGGACAGAGAGCCCTGCAAGCTGCTTGTTTTAAAATGGTTACCCTCCTCTTCAACATGGACGGGGTCTAGTTCAGAAAGCTCCTCTTTAATATGGACTGATTCCAGTACAGGACTCTCCTCTTTAATATGGACTGATTCTAGTACAGGACTCTCCTGTTTAATATGGGCTGATTCTAGTACAGGACTCTCCTGTTTAATATGGACTGATTCTAGTACAGGTCTCTCCTCTTTAATATGAACTGATTCTAGTTCAGAAAGCTCCTCTTTAATATGGACTGATTCAAGTACAGGTCTCTCCTCTTTAATATGAAAAGGCTCCATCGTTGAATCTTCTCTTTCACAAGGATAATCCAGTTTTGTTTTCTGAAAAAAAATACAATCTGTTACAATCAATTTCTTAAATTCTATGAACTTGCCTACCAACTTCAGACTCCATTCATTACCATGCTCACAAAGGAGGCTGTGTGGTCCAGTGGTTAAAGAAAAGGGCTTGTAACCAGGAGGTCCCCGGTTCAAATCCCACCTCAGCCACTGACTCATTGTGTGACCCTGAGCAAGTCACTTAACCTCCTTGTGCTCCGTCTTTCGGGTGAGACATAGTTGTAAGTGACTCTGCAGCTGATGCATAGTTCACACACCCTAGTCTCTGTAAGTCGCCTTGGATAAAGGTGTCTGCTAAATAAATAAATGTGCTGCACTGAGTGAGATGAAGGTGATTTTCTATAACAAGGAGGAAGGAGACACAGACCAAAATCACAGAAACAAAGACAGTTCTAAACAGATAAATATTCAAAAATGTGCGAGTCATAAACACACAGGCAGCGTTTCTCTCTGTATATTTCTAATGCATGGCTGGTATTTGCACAGCGCGTACATTATCCTCGCACAGAAGCGCATCGGTTCAGTGTTCAGGACTGTCGAGTCTGCAGCGGAGCGGAGCGCAATCTCACACCGGAAATCAAAAGGACGGCTTGTTTGTTTACGTGGTGGCGGCGCGCGCGAACGCAAACGCTCCCGCGGAGGGCTCGAGCGGTTACGCGTTTTTAAAAATGTTTAAATGTTTGATATTAATTGACCGGAATTGATTTTTTAAGTTTTGTTGTTTTGTTTTTTTAGTTTTTCCAGCGGCAGCCCTCTCGGTGGGCCTGCGTGTGTGTGAGATACAATTATTATCATCATCCACGGGAACAAAACGACCCGCTTTCTGAAAATATTATTACACGAAACAAACTGTGTTCAGTAGAACTGATCAAATGTAAGTGTCTGTACCGGTTAACAAATGTAATAAAAATGAATTTATATTTAAAATCTTACTCGTTAATTCAGCCTCTCCGGCCTCCTCTCTCTCCTTCAGGGAAGAATATTGTGAGGGACCGAAGCGAAAACAAACCCGCCCCCTCTCTCGCCTCCCATTGGCTGCGGGGTCATTCTGAACCGAGGAGTCCTCCAGTGATTGGACGCGCTGGGGCTCTCCTAACCAATAGGGGATCAGCTCTGTGGCAGTTTACCGTATAATCAAGAAGACAGGCGCATTTTTATACTCGAGTACCGTTAAGAATAATAATAATAATAATAATAATAATAATAATAATAATAATAATGCGGTGATATATGAAAACAGGAGATTAATGTATTCATTCAAAACAAACACACAAGTAATAGTTTTATTAATTATATTAAAAATGTATAAAAGTTACCAGCTGATCAGCTAGTTAAAAAAATGACAAGAAAATGTTGGTTCATTTATAGAATAGCCGATTCATTTATAAAGTTACAATTGGCAAATAGTATCTTGTATCACTGTCATGTATAATACAAACACATGAGCTAATACACTCATTTAAATTCGAGGATTACCTTTCCAGATACCAGAGACTGAATAATCTCTCTCCCATTGAAATGAATGACAAACCTCTCCCTGCTATTCTCACGTCTCCCAGTAGATGGCGCCAGGACTCAACGCAAGTACTGTCTGCAGGAAAACGACACAGCGCCGGTGAAACAGATCTGCGTGTAGTTTCACAGTCAATACGATTCCATGGGTGCATGTTTAATACATTGTTCCACTAGACTTCAGTTTAACAGTATTTTTGTTTCAGTCTAATCAATTGTGGGAAACCACTGAATCTACAATTGCATAAGAGCTTCTACAGAAACTACAATATTATTCCTGAGTGAATGTTTGCTACATTCTACCAGAGTTCAGCTTTCTGTGCAGAACTAGTTCATCAGAAACTAGACTGATGACTTTCCAGTTAGTTTACATTCTCCATTCTAGTTCCAGGCAGGCAGAACATTGCTTAAATTACTGGCTTTATTGTATTCTAAACTCTTTTCAGAATGTAGTAAACTAACACAGACACCCAGAACAAGTACTCATAACAGGCACAAAGAAACTCAACACATGAAAATGATTACATTTATTAAGACTCACAAAACTAAAAAGAATACAGAACTTGGAAATCAAGGTATCAGAATTATAAGTATAGCAGGAATAAAACACTGAAACACATATTTTCATGAGCACACTGTCTTCAGTGTGTTTCCGTACACGCACACGCAGGATTCACGCACATTACACACAGTGACGGGGTGAAGCAGCGTCTGTTGTGTGGGTTCGAATGAAGATGCCATTTTTGTTTCAACAAGTTCAGTTGGGAAGCAGCTTCAGTTGCATTTAGTATTAGAGAGAGAGAGAGAGAGAGAGAGAGAGAACAGGATTCGAAACATGTATAGAACAAAACTTCATTTTGTGCTCGCTAGTTATATTGATCACAGAAGGATAAACATGTCAGTTTCATTCACTTATGTTTCAAGATAACAATTCATTTCATGGTTGAAAGTCATGGCACCTCGTATCCACCAGGTGTCGCAATTCTTAACCCTTTACCGGAAGGAAGTTGTATCCTGGCTTTCAGACAGACTTTCTTAATTAACAGATAAGAATCAGCTCTGTTTGTTTAGACCACACTGGCAGGTAATCTGAACTGAAACCAATTTAAATCTTTACGACCCACTGTTACTAATATCCAGTCCATTGAAGCAGATCTCGAATGTTATGGGAGAAGGTTGGGGGAAGACACACTTAATTAACATCACAGCATCTGAAGCCTCAAAGTTTAAGATTTGAAATGTCATTTTTACAAAGTACATTCAATTACAACTATGAATTTCTCCCACACCGTATACGTTGAATATACAGACTTCTCAGGGGTTGGAGGCACTCGGCTTCGCCTCGTATCACACAACGCTCCGAGGCGTCTGTATATTCAATGGATTGCAAACTAAGAATGTACTTTATAATGTAACGGCTTCAGATCACTGTGTTTAATATTGATAAATCTGTATCATCTGTAGACATTCACCAGAGATCTCACAGATTCTATATTACGCTGCTGTTTAAAACGACTGGAATTTCTAAGCGCGGGTTAAACTTTTTTCACATTTACTAAACGGATGTGGTTTCTCTCCAGTGTGGATTCGCTGGTGACGTTTCAGGTTTTGTAACTGACTGAAACTCTTTCCACACTCAGCAGACATGTTGTTTCTCTCCAGTGTGGATTCGCTGGTGTTTTTTCAAGTTGCCTGACAGTCTGAAACTCTTTCCACACTCAGCACAGACATGTTGTTTCTCTCCAGTGTGGATTCGCTGGTGTTTTTTCAAGTTGCCTGACAGTCTGAAACTCTTCCCACAGTCAGCACAGACATATGGTTTCTCGCCAGTGTGGATTCGCTGGTGAAGTTTCAGGCTTTGTAACTCATTGAATCTCTTCCCACAGTCAGCACAGACATACGGTTTCTCTCCAGTGTGGATTCGCTGGTGTGTTTTCAAGTGGCCTGACTGACTGAAACTCTTCCCACAGTCAGCACAGACGTACGGTTTCTCTCCAGTGTGCATTCGCTGGTGATATTTCAGGCTTTTTGAATCTCTTAATCTCTTCCCACAGTCAGCACAGTGATATGGTTTCTCTCCAGTGTGGAGTTGCTGGTGATATTTCAGGCTTTGTGAATCTCTGAATCTCTTCCCACAGTCAGCACAGACATACGGTTTCTCTCCAGTGTGGATTTGCTGGTGATATTTCAGGGTTTGTGAATAACTGAAACTCTTCCCACAGTCAGCACAGACATACGGTTTCTCTCCAGTGTGGATTCGCTGGTGATATTTCAGGCTTTTTGAATCTCTGAATCTCTTCCCACAGTCAGCACAGTGATATGGTTTCTCTCCAGTGTGGAGTTGCTGGTGATATTTCAGGCTTTGTGAATCTCTGAATCTCTTCCCACAGTCAGGACAGTGATATGGTTTCTCTCCAGTGTGGAGTTGCTGGTGATATTTCAGGCTTTGTGAATCTCTGAATCTCTTCCCACAGTCAGCACAGACATATGGTTTCTCTCCAGTGTGGATTTGCTTGTGAAGTTTCAGGTTTTGTAAACGTCTGAAACTCTTCCCACAGTCAGCACAGATATGTGGTTTCTCTCCAGTGTGGATTCGCTGGTGACGTTTCAGGCTTTGTGTATCTCTGAAACTCTTCCCACAGTCAGCACAGACATATGGATTCTCTCCAGTGTGGATTCGCTGGTGAAGTTTCACGCTTTGTGAATCTCTGAAACTCTTCCCACAGTCAGCACAGACATATGGTTTCTCTCCAGTGTGGATTCGCTGGTGATATTTCAGGTGTTGTAACTGACTGAAACTCTTCCCACAGTCAGCACAGACATATGGTTTCTCTCCAGTGTGGATTCGCTGGTGACGTTTCAGGTTTTGTGACCGACTGAAACACTTTCCACATTCTGTACAGGACAGAGAGCCCTGCAAGTTGCTTGTTTTAAAATGGTGACCCTCCTCTTCAACCTGGACTGGGTCTAGTTTAGGAAGCTCCTCTTTAATGTGGACAGGCTCCATCTCTGAATCCTGCCTTTCACAAGGATAACCCAGCTGTACCTTCAGAACTCGCAGGTGGTGTTTCACGGTGCTGTGGCGTCTGAAATCCGCCCCGCATTCATGACAGTTAGAATGATGAGACTCCTGTTTAATATGGACTGATTCTAGGACAGGACTCTCCTCTTTAATATGGACAGGCTCCATTGCTGAATCTTCAAGGATAATCCAGTTTTATCTTTTGAACAAATTTCCTGAAAAGAAAAAAAAATCTCTGTTAAATTCAATGAACTTGCCTTACCAACTCCAGACTCCATTCATTACCATGTTCAGAAATGTAATGCACTGAGTGAGATGAAGGAGGTTTTCTATAACAAGGAGGAAGGAGAGATGGACCAAAATCACAGAAACAAAGACAGTTCTAAACAGAGAAATATTCAAACATGTATAAAAAGGACCCACACATGTAACCACTCAAGCATAAGATCCTGAGGAATACTGCTTAGAAAATGACAGCATTTCTTTCACACAAGACAAAGGTTACTGTTGAAAAGTTTGACAGATTTTATAATGAAGTTTCTTTTTAGTACTATGAAAGATTTGCATGTATACTTATTGGTGCTTGTAAGCACCCACAGAACTAACCAGGCAAGAGATGCAATAAACATGAATATAAAGTGTGTAAACTTCCATTCCCATGTAAACCCCCACATTAGATTTGTTTAAACAGTTCTGCCTGCCAGCATCATGTAGAGCTCCTTGAAACTAAAGCATGCATCTGAAAGGTCTCTACATGCAACGACAGAAATAAATCTCTCTAAATCTGACCTCCTTTTCTTTCCCTCCTCCTCTGATCTCTCTATCTCTGTTCCTCTGGAATCTACCACACTCTCCCCTCTTCCTCCGCTAAGAACCTTGAGTCACCCTGACCCCTGCCTCTTCCCAGCACATTCCAATAAACCCGATTCTTCCTGAAACATCCAAGAATCAAACCCAGAGCGGTGACTGAATCAGGACTGGTCCAGGCCCTGGTGCCTAGACTACTGCAACTCCTGACTGGCTGGCCTCCCTCGCCGCCACCCGTCCGGTCCAGCTCATCCAGAACTCTGCTGCCTGGTGTTCTCTCTGCCTCGCTTCCACGCTACCCACTACTCCGCTCACTCCACTGGCTCCCGATCACCGCCGCATCCAGTTCAAGACTCTTGTACTAGCCTCACAGTTGCCTTGACCAGACTGCACCCAGCTAAAGACCTTCATCTCTCCCTACACCCCCACTCGACCTCTCCGCTCCGCCTGCACTAGAAGACTAGCTCTACTCCGAGATAGTCCCTGCCTCCAGAGCCCGCTCCTTCTCCACCCTTGTTCCGTAGTGGTGGAATGACCTTCCCTACAGATGTCAGGACTGCCCAGTCCCTGACCACATTTCCTCCTTAAGACTCACCTCTTCAAAGAGCACC
Source organism: Huso huso (assembly GCA_036884735.1). Classification (NCBI taxonomy): domain Eukaryota; kingdom Metazoa; phylum Chordata; class Actinopteri; order Acipenseriformes; family Acipenseridae; genus Huso; species Huso huso. The sequence goes on along the minus strand of CM072714.1, from coordinate 3,732,715 downwards.
TGTAGAACTCCTGTTTGTATCCTGGGACAATCACCTTCATGTAAATGTGCTTTATTTTGCTCTTATCAGCCCCCTATTTTACTGCATTTAATCCTGTACTTAGAATACTGTAATCTGCCAAGTGTTTAACCTGTAGTACTTTGTATTTAATCACATCCTGATGTAACTATCACTATTTAATCATATCCTGATGTAACTATCACTATTATCTGCTGTATTATTGAATTGTGGTTTGTCACACTTGTACTTTGCTTGAACAAAAGTTATTGTATTTCTTGCTCTTATTGTATTACTTGTATTGTAACACTTGAAATGTATTTGCTTACGATTGTAAGTCGCCCTGGATAAGGGCGTCTGCTAAGAAATAAATAATAATAATAAAATAGAGATCACTCCACACCACTATTGTGATTCTCAATCTCTATAGCTTAGATCAGACTTGTGTTCAGTATTAAATAAACTTTGACCAGAAACACTGCCGAAGCTGAATCAGGACTGAAGAGTGAGGATCAATTGCAGTGAAGTGAAAGCAGAGTCCTGACTGGGGATGAGCCCGTGGTTCAGCATTTCGGAGGACGGGACTAAACTGGTATGCAAGGTAATACCAATTGCAACGAACTAAGCAGCTCCAGATAGTCCCCAGCTGAGGATTAAAACGTGTCTCAATTAAAACGAACCCCAAAAATCTGCTGCTGCTGTCTAGAGGATACTAAAAAAAAAACCTTACTGAGTTAGTCCAGCAATTTCTGTCGACTAAAGACTTGTGGTGTCGTATTAACTGGAACAAACGTGAAACATCCCAAAATGTATTGACAACTTTATAAAACTGAACTATTCCTAACCAAAAGTGAGAGAAAATGATTTGAAATCTTCTTGGGGAGAAAGTGTCAAAACGTTTGCAATAACACCCAGTTTCATGCTTATTTAAATTATTCAAATGAACGCAGGCCTGTTTTATACATACATATTATTATTATTATTATTATTATTATTAATTCCAGTCCTACTCTCCAGCGTCTCTGCTTCCATCCTCTTCCACAGGGAAGGTAGCGTTGAATCTGTTCACAAGTGGATCCCGTGCAGCTGTGCTCTGCAGAATCGCTGTGGAATCCTTTCTGTCCTCCTCCACAGCTTCACTACAATCTTTTATACACTCCATGAAAAAGTTTTTGCTCCGTTGTATAATTTTGCACACGACTGCCGGCCACGGCTGCCTTCGTACGGCTGTCCTGAGAAATGAAGCTTCCATAGGCTAGACCTGAAAGACGTCATCAGCATTTCTGATTCGATGGATAGTTTAATCGCTTTACGGACGCATTTGTTTTGAATTGAATCACGAGGACTAACACATGTTTTGTTTCTCCTCAAACGCAGCTTCATGCATTTTGTTCTAGGAAAATCCGATTCCACATCGAGTGAATTCAGCCTTACTATTTACTTCCGCGCCTAAATACATTTCGGTACATATTTTTTTTTTAAAAATGTAAAATTTAATAAACAATAATTATGTTAGTTTTCTTAAAAAAAAAAAAAAGATTGATCTTCTAATGAAATTTAATTCCCCTCCACTTAGATCCCTTTTAACAAACCTTTCAACCTTATTTAATTTAAATTTAATTCTCTCCGTCAGCAGTAAGCAGGACTACAGGGGGGTCATCTATTCGGGAGACGATATCATGTTTTTAAAAACTACAGGAAAGCCACTAAGCCGATCAAAAGGATACCAAGCTGGCTGTCCAGAGATTCTTGTGCAGGAACGTCTTGTTTTTTGTCGCTGGCGGGATATAAGTTGGCAGGGTTAGCGCTGAATTACACAATCAGAGTCGATATGGAGGCCGGCGGTACCGCTGTTCGTTACCGTGCGGGTATGAGAGACTGTCTCAAAGCTCCGCTGGGCAAACGGTTTTTTATTTCACTTTGTAAGTTACTCTTCCACGGGATACGATTTCTGAGCATCTATATTTAAACAGACCCCCCCCTCCCCCTCCCGGGCAGCCCTAATGGAGGCACATTTACAGCGTTGATTTTCATCGGGGTTTAGCTTCAGTTGTTAATGTAAATGAGGCTTAGAAGAATTATGATGGAATACAAAACCGCGTTACCCGAATACTTTGAAACACCTTCCCCTCCACACCCCCTAGAATTAATTCTGTGGAGGCCCATGTCACCGGTACCGCTGCTATTGACCCTAAAAAGTATTTTGTTTGTTTGTTTGTTTGTTTGTGTGGCGGCGGTGCGCGCGCACGCAAACGGCCCCATTCAGCGCTGAGGTGAGAGCTCGAGCGGTTATTGTTTGTAAACAAATAGAAACGCTCGGTATTAATTTAACACGATAGATTTTGTTTTCATTTGTTTGGTTTTTTCTCCCCAGGGGCGGTGGGTCTGTGTGTGTGTTATTATTATTATTATTATTATTATTATTATTTATTTTTTTATGTATTTATTTTTGACCACGGAAAAAAGGACCGTCTTTCTTGCAATATTGTTACACGAAGCAAATAATTTGCAGTACAACTGATCAAATGTAAGTGTCTGTACCGCTTAACAAATGCAATACAGTTAATTTAGATTTTAAAAAAACAAAACTTACTCGTTAATTCAGCCACTCCAGCCTCCTCTCTCTCCTTCAGGTAAAAACATTGTGAGACCGAAGCGAAAACAAACCCACCTCCTCTCTCACCTGCGGGGACATCCTGAAAAGAGGAGTCCTGCGGTGATTGGACGCCCTGGGGCTCTCCTAACCAATAGGGGATGAGCTCTGTGGAAGTTTACCGTATAATCAAGAAAACAGGAGCATTTTTATACTCGAGTACCGTTAAATTTATTAATAATGCTAATAATTTCAGTGTATAATAATAATAATAATAATAATAATAGTAATATATGCGGTGATGTATGAAAACATGAGATTAATTTATGTATTTAAAACAAGCACACAGATTATAGTTTTATTAATTATATCAAAAAATGGATAAAGTTACCAGCTGATCAGCCAGTTAATAAAATGACAAGGAAATGTTGGTTCATTTATAGAATAGCCGATTCATTTATAAAGTGACAATCGGCAAATAGTACCTTGTATCACTGTCATGTATAATACAAACACATGAGCTAATACACTCATTTAAATGCGATTATTAACTTTCCAGATACCAGAGATTATTCAATCTCTCTCTCATTGAAATGAATGAGAAACCTCACCCTTCTATTCTGACGTCTCCCAGTAGATGGCGCCAGGCCTCCACGCAAGAACTGGCTGCAGGAAAACGACACAGTGCCGGGGTAACAGATCTGTGTGCAGTTTCACAGTCAATACGATTGCATGGGTGCATGTTTAATACATTGTTCCACTAGACTTCAGTTTAACAGCATTTGTGTTTCAGTCTAATCAATTGTGGGAAACCACTGAATCCACAATTGGATAAGAGCTTCTACAGAAACTACAATATTATTCCTGAGAGAATGTTTGCTACATTCTACCAGAGTTCAGCTTTCTGTGCAGAACTAGTTCATCAGAAACTAGACTGATGTCTTTCCAGTTAGTTTACATTCCCCATTCTAGTTCCAGGCAGGCAGAACATTGCTTAAATTACTGGCTTTATTGTATTCTAAACTCTTTTCAGAATGTAGTAAACCAACACAGACACCAAGAAGAAGGGATTATATTGTAGCGTCAAACTGAACAGGACTGTGTGTATTGCAGGTGTTCCTAATGTTTTGGCCAGCTCTTTTGCACAGTGCTGTATTGTGTGTATTTGCATGCTGTGTGTGTATGGCAGGTGTTCCTAATGTTTTGGCCAGCTCTTTTGCACAGTGCTGTATTGTGTGTATTTGCATGCTGTGTGTGTATGGCAGGTGTTCCTAATGTTTTGGCCAGCTCTTTTGCACAGTGCTGTATTGTGTGTATTTGCATGCTGTGTGTGTATGGCAGGTGTTCCTAATGTTTTGGCCAGCTCTTTTGCACAGTGTTGTACTGTGTGTATGGCAGGTGTATCGCCCTGTCTCTTTACACTACAGGTTAACTCTGCAGCCTGTAAGGTTTGTGGATTCAGGTAAACATGGCATTAAATACTTTGTTGCTCTATAAGGATGAGACCAGACCATGTTTCAAATCTGAACAACGTTTACCATTTATTAGTTTCAAATCCCCACATTCCGTTCTGCATTGAACTCTATTGTTCAGATGCTTTCCTGTTCTTTGATGCAGATGTGATGCATTGATATTTACTGAAGCAACTCCTCCTTTCATATTCTGGGTTTATGTGTCACTGGAAGTTAAATACAACCTTTAAAAACTCAAGCATAATGTTACAATAGAACTAAAAAGAAACGTATTAATAAAACGAGGCCCACGTCCCACACAAAACACACTGGCAGAGTCTTCTGGTCTCTTCAGACACTTCATGAAATGAATTCAGTGTCACACAGATCGGGTTTACTCAGATTATTTCTCTCACTCTTGGAGTTCATCTGAACACGGTTAACACACAGCTTGCTAATCATGCTAACAGAAACCCTTCTTACTGAGTAAAACAGCTTGATCTCTTCATTCCAAAGCAGTTCATGATGTTAGGAAGAGTTACACAGATATCAGTTGGAAAGACAACAGGCTGTGATTCAAAACGAGTTAACAGGGATATTTTAAAAGATAATTTTTCTGCCATTTCATGCATGTTTTGATTTAAATACAGCGCCCAAAGAGGAGTTTACTGTGGTGATCCACTCACTTCCAGGTAAAACAGGAAGCTAATCCTTGACCGAAATCAGTCCTTTCATTGGCTTACAAATTTTGAATGACGCTTCCTTTTACACAAGCAATGTGCGTCATTAACACAGGGAGCGACCCTCCTCCATGGAGAGAGAGAGAGAGAGAACAGGATTCAAAACATGTATAGAACAAAATATAGTTATATTGATCACAAAAGGATAAAAATGTCAGTTTCATTCACTTATGTTTCAGGATAACAATTCATTTCATGGGTTGAAAGTCATGGCACCTCCTATCCACCAGGTGTCGCAATTCTTAACCCTTCATAGGAAGGAAGTTGTATCCTGGCTTTCAGACAGACTTTCTTAATTAACAGATAAGAATCAGCTCTGTTTGTTTAGACCACACTGGCAGGTAATCTGAACTGAAACTGAATTTCTCCCACGGCGTATGCGTTGAATATACAGACTTCTCAGGGGTTGGAGGCACTCGGCTTCACCTCGTATCACACAACGCTCCGAGGCGTCTGTATATTCAACGGATTGCAAACTAAGAATGTACTTTATAATGTAACGGCTTCAGAGCACTGTGTTTAATATTGATAAATCTGTATCATCTGTAGACATTCACCAGAGATCTCACAGATTCTATATTACGCTGCTGTTTAAAACGACTGGAATTTCTAAGCGCAGGTTAAACTTTTTTCACATTTACTAAATGGATGTGGTTTCTCTCCAGTGTGGATTCGCTGGTGTGTTTTCAAGTTGCCTGACTGACTGAAACTCTTCCCACAGTCAGCACAGACATGTGGTTTCTCTCCAGTGTGGATTCGCTGGTGAAGTTTCAGGTTTTGTAACTCATTGAAACTCTTCCCACAGTCAGCACAGACATGTGGGTTCTCTCCAGTGTGGATTCGCTGGTGTGTTTTCAAGTTGCCTGACTGACTGAATCTCTTCCCACAGTCAGCACAGACATATGGTTTCTCTCCAGTGTGGATTCTCTGATGAATTTTCAGGTTTTGTAACTGACTGAATCTCTTCCCACAGTCAGCACAGACATGTGGGTTCTCTCAGTGTGGATTCGCCAGGTGATGTAAATGATTGAAACTCTTCCCACAGTCAGCACAGACATGGTTTCTCTCCTGTGTGGATTCGCTGGTGTGCTTTCAAACCCTTGCTGACATGAAACTTTGTGTTTCAGGTGAACTTCCCAGTCAGCACAGACATGTTCTCTCCTGTGTGGATGATTGAAACTGAAACTTCCCACAGTCAGCACAGACATATGGTTTCTCTCCTGTGTGGGTGATTTCAGGTTTTGTGATGAAACCCTTTTCAGCACAGACATTTGCCTCTCCACTGTGGATTGAAACTCTTCCTTCCCACAGTCAGCACAGACATGTTGTTTCTCTCCAGTGTGGATTCGCTGGTGATTTTCAGGCTTTGTGACCATCTGAAACTCTTCCCACAGTCAGCACAGACATTTTTCAGGTGGATTTTGGTGTGTTTTCTTGCCTGACTGTCTGAAACTCTTCCCACAGTCAGCACAGACATATGGTTTCTCTCCAGTGTGGATTCTCTGATATTTCAGGCTTTGTGACCATTGAAACTCTTCCCACAGTCAGCACAGACATTTGTCTCCAGTGATTGAAACTTTCAGGCTTTGTCATCCACAGTCAGCACAGACATATGGTTTTCTCTCCAGTGTGGATTCTCTGGTGTGTTTCAGGTTTTGCCTAACTGTCTGAAACTCTTCCCACAGTCAGCACAGACATATGGGTTCTCTCCAGTGTGGATTCGCTGGTGATAAACCTTTCAGGCTTTGTGACCATTGAAACTCTTCCCACAGTCAGCACAGACATATGGTTTCTCTTTCTCTCACCATGAAACTCTTTCCACATTCTGGATTGGTTTTAAAATGGTTACCTCCTCTTCAACATGGAGAGGGTTTTTTCTGGTGTGTTTTCAAGTTGCCTGACTGTCTGAAACCTCCTCCCACAGTCCCACAGTCAGCACAGACATTCTGGTTTCTCTTTAATGTGGATTCGCAGGACAGTGTGGTTTTAAAATGGTTCCCTCCTCTTCAACATGGAGAGGGTCTAGTTCAGTTTCAGGCCTGCCTTTCACAGGATAACCATCCTTCAGAAATCCAGTTTTTTCTTCGGAAAATGTGGCGAAACTCTTTCCCATCAGTCAGCACATACCATGTTCACAAATGAGCTGGTTTGATTCTAGTACAGGACTCTCCTGTGTGGATTCTCAGAAATAAAGACTGTTCTAAACAGGCTTTCAAACTTTAATATGGACAGACCCATCTGAAACTCTTCCCAGAAAAAATTTCAGCACAGACATGACAAAGGTTGTTTCATTACCTGTTCAGTGTGGAAAGATTTTCTGGGAAGGAGAGATGGAACCAAAATTTGCAACAAAAATATTAAACATGTTGCCCATGAAACCTCACATTAGATCCTGAAACTCTTCCCACAGACAAGACAAGGTTACTGTTGAAACAGACATTTGAAATGAAAGTTTCTTTTATGCTCGACAGAAATGGATACTTATTGGTGAAGTTTCAGGCAAGAGATGCAATAGACTTGAATATAAAGAAAACTCTTCCCACAGTCAGCACACACATAAACCCAGAGCATCATGGTTTCTCTCCAGTGTGGAAATAGCATCCTGACTGGTGATGATTCTCAATTCAGGCTTTGTGACCATCTGAAACTCTTCCCAGAGTCAGCACAGACATTATTCCAATCAAACCCAGGCGTGAAGCTTAGAATCAGACTGAAGAGTGAGGATCATGGTTTGTTCGTGCAGGAGGACGGGACTAAACTGGTAAACAATAGTCCCCATCTGAGGATTAAAACGTGTCTCAATTAAAACAACCCCCCCAAAAAAACATTCCTACAGAGGTCAGGACCGCCCAGTCCCTGACCACATACCCGCGCCTCCTCAAGACACACCTCTTCAGAAAGCACCTGTAGAACTCCTCTGCTTTTCCCCTGGGACACTATCACCTTTCCTTAAATGCACTTACTTGCTCTTATCTGCCCCCTATTTTACTGCATTTAATCTTGTATTTCAGAGTACTGTAATCTGTCACAAGTGTTATTTAATCTGTAGTATTTTGTATTTAATTGTTATCTGCTGTATTATTGAATTGTATTTTTTCACACTTGTACTTGCTTGAACCAAAGTCATTGTATTTATCTTGCTCTTAATTGTATTAATACTTGTGCTGTGATTCTTCAAATGTATTTTTGTTTAGGACTGTAAGTCACCCTGGATAAGGGTGTCTGCTAAGAAATAATTAATAATAATAATAATAATAATAATAATAATAATAATAATAATAAAAACTGCTGTTGTTCTCTAGAGGATACTAAAAAACAAATGAAGAAAAAAAAATAGCAAATATATTAAATGATTACTTTTCACAGGTTTTTACAAAGGAGGACACGGACAACATGCCCCAGATGTCGACCTGTTCCTATCCAATTTTAAATAACTTTAGCATAACAGAGGCAGAAGTGTTAAAGGGACTAGGAGCTCTTAAAATAAACAAATCCCCTGGGCCGGATGAGATCCTCCCAGTAGTACTCAAAGAAATGAAAGAAGTCATTTACAAACCGCTAACCAAGATCATGCAACAGTCTCTTGACACAGGGGTTGTACCGACAGACTGGAAAATAGCAAACGTAATACCGATCCATAAAAGGGAGACAAAACCGAACCAGGTAACTACAGACCAGTAAGCCTGACTTCTATTATATGGAAACTATAATAAGATCCAAAATGGAAAATTACCTATATGGTAACAATATCCTGGGAGACAGCCAGCATGGTTTTAGGAAAGGGAGATCATGTCTAACTAACCTACTTGACTTTTTTGAGGATGCAACATTGAAAATGGATAACTGCAAAGCATATGACATGGTCTATTTAGATTTCCAGAAAGCTTTTGACAAAGTCCTGCATAAAAGATTAATTCTCAAACTGAACGCAGTAGGGATTCAAGGAAATGCATGCACATGGATTAGGGAGTGGTTAACAGGTAGAAAACAGAAAGTACTGATTAGAGGAGAAACCTCAAAATGGAGTGAGGTAACCAGTGGAGTACCACAGGGATCAGTATTAGGTCCTCTGCTATTCCTAATCTACATTAATGATTTAGATTCTGGTATAGTAAGCAAACATGTTAAATTTGCAGATGACACAAAAATAGGAGGAGTGGCAAACACTGTTGCAACAGCAAAGGTCATTCAAAATGATCTAGACAGCATTCAGAACTGGGCAGACACATGGCAAATGAAATTTAATAGAGAAAAGTGTAAGGTACTGCACGCAGGCAATAAAAAATGTGCATTATAAATATCATATGGGACACACTGAAATTGAAGGAATCTATGAAAAAGACCTAGGAGTTTATGTTGACTCAGAAATGTCTTCATCTAGACAATGTGGGGAAGCTTTAAAAAAAAGGCTAATAAGATGCTCGGATATATTGTGAGAAGTGTTGAATTTAAATCAAGGGAAGTCATGTTAAAACTCTACAATGCATTAGTAAGACCTCACCTAAAATATTGTGTTCAGTTCTGGTCACCTCGTTACAAAAAGGATATTGCTGCTCTAGAAAGAGTGCAAAGAAGAGCAACCAGAATTATCCCGGGTTTAAAAGGCATGTCGTATGCAGACAGGCTAAAAGAATTGAATCTGTTTAGTCTTGAACAAAGAAGACTACGCGGTGATCTGATTCAAACATTCAAAATCCTGAAAGGTATAGACAATGTCAACCCGGGGCACTTCTTTGACTTGAAAAAAGAAACAAGGACCAGGGGTCATAAATGGAGATGAGATAAAGGGGCATTCAGAACAGAAAATAGGAAGCACTTTTTTACACAGAGAATTGTGAGGGTCTGGAACCAACTCCCCAGTAATGTTGTTGAAGCTGACACCCTGGGATCCTTCAAGAAGCTGCTTGATGAGATTCTGGGATCAATAAGCTACTAACAACCAAACGAGCAAGATGGGCTGAATGTGGCCTCCTCTCGTTTGTAAACTTTCTTATGTTCTTAAAACAAACCTTACTGAGTTAGTCCAGCAATTTCTGTCATCTAAAGACTTGTGGTATCGTATTAACTGGAACAAACGTGAAACATCCCAAAATGTATTGACAACTTTATGAAACTGAACTATTCCTAACCAAAAGTGAGAGAAAATGATTTGAAATCTTCTTGGGGAGAAAGTGTCAAAACGTTTGCAATAACACCCAGTTTCATGCTTATTTAAATTATTCAAATGAACGCAGGCCTGTTTTATACATATTATTATTATTATTATTATTATTATTATTATTATTATTAATTCCAGTCCGACTCTCCAGCGTCTCTGCTTCCATCCTCTTCCACAGGGAAGGCAGCGTTGAATCTGTTCACAAGTGGATCCCGTGCAGCTGTGCTCTGCAGAATCGCTGTGGAATCCTTTCTGTCCTCCTCCACAGCTTCACTACAATCTTTTATACACTCCATGGAATAAAGTTTTTGCTCCGTTGTATAATTTTGCACACGACTGCCGGCCACGGCTGCCTTCGTACGGCTGTCCTGAGAAATGAAGCTTTCATAGGCTAGACCTGAAAGACGTCATCAGCATTTCTGATTCGATGGATAGTTTAATCGCTTTACGGACGCATTTGTTTTGAATTGAATCACTAACACATGTTTTGTTTCTGCTCAAACGCAGCTTCATGCATTTTGTTCTAGGAAAATCCGATTCCACATCGAGTGAATTCAGCCTTACTATTTACTTCTGCAAAGTCAATACATTTCCGTACATATTTTTTTTTAAAAATGTAAAATTTAAGAAACAATAATTATTAAGATGTTAGTTTTCTTTTAAAAAAAAAAGATTGATCTTGTAATGAAATTTAATTCCCCTCCACTTAGATCCCTTTTAACAAAGTCCCTGGAGTGTTTAAATTGAGTTATGATGTTGCTACAAGGTTGTGTGTTAACGGATCTCAATGACCGCATGAAGCATGTAAGGCTAGTGATCTAATATAAGCGCCGGGTCTGCTGGCAAACATACACACAGGAGGCGTTTAATCGAAGTTTTACGGTACCTCTCATTTTCACCGCGAGACTTTCTCTCTGTCCTGCGAGGTGGGGACGAGTTACACGCATGCGCGTTGGGGCCTCCGGCTTTCAGCGTTCTCGTCTCTCCTTTACAAATTAATTTCACAATTAACAGTTTCGCTCTTTTAATTCAGAAACCAAAACCTATTAAAACAGGACTCAGGGTCGTTTTAAAAGGGGAGTTGCAGTTAAACACGACGAACAGTGGTGAGTTAGCAGACTTGGGAGAAGAATATTATGATAATTTACTTCTCTCCATCAGCGGTAAGCAGGACTACAGGGGAGTCATCTATTCGGGAGACGATATCATGTTTTTAAAAACTACAGGAAAGCCACTAAGCCGATCAAAAGGATAACAAGCTGGCTGTCCAGAGATTCTTGTGCAGGAACGTCTTGTATTTTTGTCGCTGGCGGGATATAAGTTTGCAGGGTTAGCGCTGAATTTCACAATCAGAGTCGATATGGAGGCCGGCGGTACCGCTGTTCATTACCGTGCGGGTATGAGAGACTGTCTCAAAGCTCCGCTGGGCAAACGGTTTTTTATTTTACTTTGTAAGTTACTCTTCCACGGGATACGATTTCTGAGCATCTATATTTAAACAGACCCCCCCCCTCCCGGGCAGCCCTAATGGAGGCACATTTACAGCGTTGATTTTCATCGGGGTTTAGCTTCAGTTGTTAATGTAAATGAGGCTTAGGAGAATTATGATGGAATACAAAACCGCGTTACCCGAATACTTTGAAACACCTTCCCCTCCAGCCCCCTAGAATTAATTCTGTGGAGGCCCATGTCACCGGTACCGCTGCTATTGACCCCAAAAAGTATTTTGTTTGTTTGTTTGTTTGTTTGTTTGTTTGTGTGGCGGCGGTGCGCGCGCACGCAAACGGCCCCATTCAGCGCTGAGGTGAGAGCTCGAGCGGTTATTGTTTGTAAACAAATAGAAACGCTCGGTATTAATTTAACACGATAGATTTTGTTTTCATTTGTTTGGTTTTCTCTCCCCAGGGGCGGTGGGCCTGTGTGTGTTATTATTATTATTATTATATATTTTTTTATTTATTTATTTTTGACCACGGAAAAAAGGACCGTCTTTCTTGCAATATTATTACACGAAGCAAATAATTTGGAGTACAACTGATCAAATGTAAGTGTCTGTACCGCTTAACAAATGCAATACAATTAATTTAGATTAAAAAAACAAAACTTACTCGTTAATTCAGCCGCTCCAGCCTCCTCTCTCTCCTTCAGGTAAAAACATTGTGAGACCGAAGCGAAAACAAACCCGCCCCCTCTCTCAGCTGCGGGGACATCCTGAAAAGAGGAGTCCTCCGGTGATTGGACGCCCTGGGACTCTCCTAACCAATAGGGGATGAGCTCTGTGGAAGTTTACCGTATAATCAAGAAAACAGGCGCATTTGTATACTCGGTTACCGTTCAGAATAATAATAATAATAATAATAATAATAATAATAATAATAATAATATATGCGGTGATGTATGAAAACATGAGATTAATTTATGTATTTAAAACAAGCACACAGATTATAGTTTTATTAATAATATCAAAAAATGGATAAAAGTTACCAGCTGATCAGCCAGTTAATAAAATGACAAGGAAATGTTGGTTCATTTATAGAATAGCCGATTCATTTATAAAGTGACAATCGGCAAATAGTACCTTGTATCACTGTCATGTATAATACAAACACATGAGCTAATACACTCATTTAAATTCGAGGATTACCTTTCCAGATACCAGAGACTGAATAATCTCTCTCCCATTGAAATGAATGACAAACCTCTCCCTGCTCTTCTCACGTCTCCCAGCAGATGGCGCCAGGCCTCCACGCAAGTACTGGCTGCAGGAAAACTACACAGCGCCGGTGTAACACATCTGTGTGCAGTTTAACAGTCAATACGATTGCATGGCTGCATGTTTAATACATTGTTCCACTAGACTTCAGTTTAACAGTATTTTTGCTTCAGTCTAATCAATCGCGGTAAACCACTGAATCTACAATTGGATAAGAGCTTCTACAGAAACTACAATATTATTCCTGTGTGAATGTCTGCTACATTCTACCAGAGTTCAGCTTTCTGTGTAGAACTAGTTCATCAGAAACTAGATTGATGACTTTCCAGGTAGTTTACATTCTCCATTCTAGTTCCAGGCAGGCAGAACATTGCTTAAATTACTGGCTTTATTGTATTCTAAACACTTTTCAGAATGTAGTAAACTAACACAGACACCAAGAAGGGATTATATTGTAGCGTCAAACTGATTAGGACTGTGTGTATGGCAGGTGTTCCTAATGTTTTGGCCAGCTCTTTTGCACAGTGCTGTATTGTGTGTATTTGCATGCTGTGTGTGCATGGGAGGTGTTCCTAATGTTTTGGCCAGCTCTTTTGCACAGTGCTGTATTGTGTGTATTTGCATGCTGTGTGTGTATGGCAGGTGTTCCTAATGTTTTGGCCAGCTCTTTTGCACAGTGCTGTATTGTGTGTATTTGCATGCTGTGTGTGTATGGCAGGTGTTCCTAATGTTTTGGCCAGCTCTTTTGCACAGTGCTGTATTGTGTGTATGGCAGGTGTACTGCCTTGTCTCTTTACACTACAGGTTAACTCTGCAGCCTGTAAGGTTTGTGGATTCAGGTAAACATGGAATTAACTGCTTTGTTGCTCTATAAGGATGAGACCAGACCATGTTTCAAATCTGAACAACGTTTACCATGTATTAGTTTCAAATCCCCACATTCCGTTCTGTATTGAACTCTATTGTTCAGATGCTTTCCTGTTCTTTGACACAGATGTGATGCACTGATATTTACTGAAGCAACTCCTTCTCTTTCATATTCTGGGTTTAATGTGTCACTGGAAGTTAAATACAACTTTTAAAAACTCAAGCATAATGTTACAATAGAACTAAAAAGAAACGTAATAATGAAACGAGGCCCACGTCCCACACAAAACACACTGGCAGAGTCTTCTGGTCTATTCAGACACTTCATGAAATGAATTCAGTGTCACACAGATCAGGTTTACTCAGATTATTTCTCTCAATCTTGAAGCTCATCTAAACTCAATTAACACACAGCTTACTAATCATGCTAACAGAAACCCTTCTTACTGATTAAAACAGCTTGATATTCTCATTCCAATGCAGTTCATGATGTTAGGAAGAGTTACACAGATAGCAGCTGGAGAGTCAACAGGCTGTGATTCAAAATGGATTCAAAGGGATATTTTAAAAGAGAATTTTTCTACCATTTCATGAGTGTTGCGATTTAAATACAGCGCCCAAAGAGGAGTTTACTTTGGTGATCCAATCACTTCCGGGTAAAACAGGAAGATAATCCCTGACTGAAATCAGTCCTTTCATTGGCTTACAAAGTTTGAATGACGCTTCCTTTTACACAAGCAATGTGCGTCATTAACACAGGGAGCGACCCTCCTCCATGGAGAGAGAGAGAGAGAGAGAGAGAGAGAGAGAGGGAGAGGAGAGGGGAGAGGAGAGGGAGGAGAGAGGGGAGAGAGAGAGAACAGGATTCAAAACATGCATAGAACAAAATATAGTTTTATTGATCACAAAAGGATAAAAATGTCAGTTTCATTCACTTATGTTTCAGGATAACAATCCATTTCATGGCTTGAAAGTCATGGCACGTCCTATCCACCAGGTGTCGCAATTCTTAAACCTTTACTGGAAGGAAGTTGTATCCTGGCTTTCAGACAGACTTCCTTAATTAACAGATAAGAATCAGCTCTGTTTGTTTAGACCAGACTGGCAGGTAATCTGAACTGAAACCAATTTAAATCCTTACGACACTCTGTTACTAATATCCAGTCCTTTGAAGCAGATCTCGAATGTTATGGGAGAAGGCTGGGGGAAGACACACTTAATTAACATCACAGCATCTTAAGCCTCACAGTTTCAGATTTGAAATGTCATTTTTACAAAGTACATTCAATTACAACTATGAATTTCTCCCACACCGTATACGTTGAATATACAGACTTCTCAGGGGTTGGAGGCACTCGGCTTCACCTCGTATCACACAACGCTCCGAGGCGTCTGTATATTCAATGGATTGCAAACTAAGAATGTACTTGATAACGTAACTGCTTCAGAGCACTGTGTTTAATATTGATAAATCTATCATCTGTAGACATTCACCAGAGATCTCGCAGATTCTATATTACGCTGCTGTTTAAAACGACTGGAATTTCTGAGCACGGGTGAAACTTTTTTCACATTTACTAAACGGATGTGGCTTCTCTCCAGTGTGGATTCGCTGGTGATATTTCAGGTATTGTAAATGATTGAAACTCTTCCCACAGTCAGCACAGACATATGGTTTTTGTCCTGTGTGGATACGCTGGTGTGTTTTCAAGTTGCCTGACTGTCTGAAACTCTTCCCACAGTCAGCACAGACATATGGTTTCTCTCCTGTGTGGATTCGCTGGTGTGTTTTCAAGTTGCCTGACTGTGTGAAGCTCTTCCCACAGTCAGCACAGACATATGGTTTCTCTCTTGTGTGGATTCGCTGGTGTGTTTTCAAGCTGTCTAATGTTCTGAATCTGTTCCCACAGTCAGCACAGACATATGGTTTCTCTCCTGTGTGGATTCGCTGGTGAAGTTTCAGGCTTTGTAATTGATTGAAACTCTTCCCACAGTCAGCAGAGACATGTTGTTTCTCTCCAGTGTGGATTCGCTGGTGATATTTCAGGCTTTGTGAGTGCATGAAACTCTTCCCACAGTCAGCACAGACATGAGGCTTCTCTCCAGTGTGGATTCGCTGGTGAAGACGCAGGTTTTGTAACTGACTGAAACTCTTCCCACAGTCAGCACAGACATGTTGTTTCTCTTCAGTGTGGATTCGCTGGTGTGTTTTCAAGTTGCCTGACTGTCTGAAACCCTTCCCACAGTCAGGACAGACATATGGTTTCTCTCCTGTGTGGATTCGCTGGTGAAGTTTCAGGCTTTGTAGTTGATTGAAACTCTTCCCACAGTCAGCACAGACATACGGTTTCTCTCCAGTATGGATTCGCTGGTGAAGTTTCAGGCTTTGTTTATCTCTGAATCTCTTCCGACACTCAGGACAGACATATGGTTTCTCTCCAGTGTGGATTCGCTGGTGTTTTTTCAAGATGCCTGATTGATTGAAACTCTTCCCACAGTCAGCACAGACATATGGTTTCTCTTCAGTGTGGATTCGTTGGTGAAGTTTCAGGCTTTCTGAATATCTGAAACTCTTGCCACAGTCAGCACAGACATATGGTTTCTCTCCAGTGTGGATTCGCTGGTGTGTTTTCAAGTTGCCTGACTGTCTGAAACTCTTCCCACAATCAGCACAGACATGTTGTTTCTCTCCAGTGTGGATTCTCTGGTGAAGTTTCATGTGTTGTAACTGACTGAAACTCTTCCCACAGTCAGCACAGACATATGGTTTCTCTCCAGTGTGGATTCGCTGGTGTTTTTTCAAGATGCCTGACTGATTGAAACTCTTCCCACAGACAGCACACACATATGGTTTTTCTCCAGTGTGGATTCGTTGGTGAAGTTTCAGGCTTTCTGAATATCTGAAACTCTTGCCACAGTCAGCACAGACATGTTGTTTCTCTCCAGTGTGGATTTGCTGGTGACGTTTCAGGTTTTTTAACTGACTGAAACTCTTTCCACATTCTGTACAGGACATAGAGCCCTGCAACCTGCTTGTTTTAAAATGGTTACCCTCCTCTTCAACATGGACAGGGTCTAGATCAGGAAGCTCCATCTCTGAATCCTGCCTTTCACAAGGATAACCCAGCTGTACCTTCAGAACTCGCAGGTGGTGTTTCACGGTGCTGTGGCGTCTGAAATCCGCCCCGCATTCATGACAGTTAGAATGATGAGACTCCTCTTTAACACAGACTGATTCTAGTACAGTACTCTCCTCTTTAATATGGACAGGCTCCATCGTTGAATCTTCAAGGTTAACCCAGTTTTATCTTTTGAACAAAATTTCCTGAAAAGAAAAAAAAAATTGCTTTCTTAGATTCTATGAACTTGCCTTATCAACTCCAGACTCCATTCATTACCATGTTCACAAATGTGCTGTACTGAGTGAGATGAAGGAGATTTTCTATAACAAGGAGGAAGGAGAGATTGACAAAAATCACAGAAACAAAGACAGTTCTAAACAGAGAAATATTCAAACATGTATAAAAAGCACCCACACATGTAACCACTCAAGCATAAGATCCTCAGGAATACTGCTTAGAAAATGACAGCATTTCTTTCACACAAGACAAAGGTTACTGTTGAAAAGTTTGACAGATTTGATAATGAAGTTTCTTTTTAGTGCTGTGAAAGATTTGCATGTATTCTTATTGGTGGTTGTAAGCACCCACAGAACTAACCAGGCAAGAGATGCAATAAACATGAATATAAAGTGTGTAAACTTCCATTCCCATGTAAACCCCCACATTAGATTTGTTTAAACAGTTCTGCCTGCCAGCATCATGTAGAGCTCCTTGAAACTACAGCATGAATCTGAAAGGTCTCTACATGCAACGACAGAAATAGAGATCACTCCACACCACTATTGTGATTCTCAATCTCTATAGCTTAGATCAGACTTGTGTTCAGTATTAAATAAACCGATACGACCAGAAACACACAATCAAACCCAGAGCGGTGAAGCTGAATCAGGACTGAAGAGTGACGATCAATTGCAGTGAAGTGAAAGCAGCGTCCTGACTGGGGATGAGCCCGTGGTTCGTACGGAGGACGGGACTAAACTGGTATGCAAGGTAATTCCAATTGCAACAAACTAAGCAGCTCCAGATAGTCCCCAGCTGAGGATTAAAACGTGTCTCAATTAAAACGAACCCCAAAAAACTGCTGTTGCTGTCTAGAGGATACTAAAAAAAAAAACCTTACTGAGTTAGTCCAGCAATTTCTGTCGACTAAAGACTTGTGGTATCGTATTAACTGGAACAAACGTGAAACATCCCAAAATGTATTGACAACTTTATAAAACTGAACTATTCCTAACCAAAAGTGAGAGAAAATGATTTGAAATCTGCTGGGGGAGAAAGTGTCAAAACGTGTACAATAAAACCAGTTTCATGCTTATTTAAATTATTCAAATGAACACAGACCTGTTTTATACATATAATAATAATAACAATAATAATAATACATAATTCCAGTCTGACTCTCCAGTGTCTCTGCTTCCAGCCTCTTCCACAGGGAAGGCAGCGTTGAATCTGTTCACAAGTGGATCCCGTGCAGCTGTGCTCTGCAGAATCGCTGTGGAATCCTTTCTGCCCTCCTCCACAGCTTCACTACAATCTTTTATACACTCCATGAAATAAAGTTTTTGCTCCGTTGTATAATTTTGCACACGATCTGCGGCCACGGCTGCCTTCGTACGGCTGTCCTGAGAAATGAAGCTTTCATAGGCTAGACCTGAAAGACGTCATCAGCATTTCTGATTCGATGGATAGTTTAATCGCGTTACGGACGCATTTGTTTTGAATTGAATCACCAACACAAGTTTTGTTTCTCCTCAAACGCAGCTTCATGCATTTTGTTCTAGGAAAATCCGATTCCACATCGAGTGAATTCAGCCTTACTATTTACTTCTGCGCGTCAATACATTTCCGTACATAATTTTTTTAAAAAATGTAAAATTTAAGAAACAATAATTATTAAGTTGATAGGTTTCTTAAAAAAAAGATGGATCTTGTAATGAAATTTAATTCCCCCTACTTAGACCCCGTGACACACAACCTTTTAACAAAGTCCCTGGAGTGTTTAACTTGAGTTACGATGTTGCTACAAGGTTGTGTGTTAGCGGATCTCAATGACCACATGAAGCATGTAAGGCTGGTGATCTAATATAAGTGCCGGGTCTGCTGGCAAACAAACACAGGAGGCGTTTAATCGAAGTTTTACGGTACCTCTCACTTTCACCGCGAGGTGGAGACGAGTTACACGCACGTTGGGGCTTCTGGCGTTCTCGTCTCTCCGTTACGAATTAATTTCACAATTAACAGTTTCTCTCTTTTAATTCAGAACCCAAAACATATTAAAACAGGGCTCAGGGTCGTTTTAAAAGGGGAGTTGCAGTTAAACACGACGAGCACACGGATGGTGGCGAGTTAGCGGACTCCGGATTCGAATATTATGCTAATTTAATTCTCTCCATCAGCGGTAAGCAGGACTACAGGGGAGTCATCTATTCGGGAGACGATATCATGTTTTTAAAAACTACAGGAAAGCCACTAAGCCGATCAAAAGGATAACAAGCTGGCTGTCTAGAGATTCTTGTGCAGGTACGTCTTGTTTTTTGTCGCTGGCGGGATATAAGTTTGCAGGGTTAGCGCTGAATTTCACAATCAGAGTCGATATGGAGGCCGGCGGTACCGCTGTTCATTACCGTGCGGGTATGAGAGACTGTCTCAAAGCTCCGCTGGGCAAACGGGTTTTTATTTTACTTTGTAAGTTACTCTTTCACGGGATACGATTTCTGAGCATCTATATTTAAACAGACCCCCCCCCTCCCGGGTAGCCCTAATGGAGGCACATTTACAGCATTGATTTTCATCGGGGTTTAGCTTCAGTTGTTAATGTAAATGAGTCTTAGAAGAATTATGATGGAATACAAAACCGCGCTACCCGAATACTTTGAAACACCTTCCCCTCCACCCCCCTGGAATTAATTCTGTGGAGGCCCATGTCACCGGTACCGCTGCTATTGACCCCAAAAAGTATTTTGTTTGTTTGTTTGTTTGTTTGTGAGGTGGCGGTGCGCGCGCACGCAAACGGCCCCATTCAGCGCTGAGGTGAGAGCTCGAGCGGTTATTGTTTGTAAACAAATAGAAACGCTCGGTATTAATTTAACACGATAGATTTTGTTTTCATTTGTTTGGTTTTTTCTCCCCAGGGCCGGTGGGTCTGTGTGTGTTATTATTATTATTATTATTATTATTATTATTTATTTATGACCACGGAAAAAAGGACCGTCTTTCTTGCAATATTATTACACGAAGCAAATAATTTGCAGTACAACTGATCAAATGTAAGTGTCTGTACCGCTTAACAAATGCAATACAATTAATTTAGATTAAAAAAAACAAAACTTACTCGTTAATTCAGACACTCCAGCCTCCTCTCTCTCCTTCAGGTAAAAACATTGTGAGACCGAAGCGAAAACAAACCCACCTCCTCTCTCACCCGCGGGGACATCCTGATAAGAGGAGTCCTCCGGTGATTGGACGCGCTGGGGCTCTCCTAACCAATAGGGGATGAGCGCTGTGGAAGTTTACCGTATAATCAAGAAAACAGGAGCATTTTTATACGCGGTTACCGTTAAGAATAATAATTATAATAATAATAATAATAATAATATATAATGTGATGTATGAAAACATTAATTTATGTATATAAAACAAGCACACAGATTATAGTTTTATTAATTATATCAAAAAAATGTGGATAAAAGTTACCAGCTTTAGTTAATAAAATGACAAAAATGTTGGTTCATTTATAGAATAGCCGATTCATTTATAATGTGACAAATGGCTAATAGTACCTTGTATCACTGTCATGTATAATACAAACACATGAGTTAATACACTCATTTAAATGCGATTATTAACTTTCCAGATACCAGAGACTGAATAATCTCTCCCATTGAAATGAATGACAAACCTCTCCCTGCTATTCTCACGTCTCCCAGTAGATGGCGCCAGGCCTCCACGCAAGAACTGGCTGCAGGAAAACGACACAGCGCCGGAGTAACACATCTGTGTGCAGCTTCACAGTCAATACGATTGCGTGAGTGCATGTTTAATACATTGTTCCACTAGACTTCAGTTTAACAGTATTTTTGTTTCAGTCTAATCAATCGCGGGAAACCACTGAATCTACAATTGGATAAGAGCTTCTACAGAAACTACAATATTATTCCTGAGTGAATGTTTGCTACATTCTACCAGAGTTCAGCTTTCTGTGCAGAACTAGTTCATCAGAAACTAGATTGATGACTTTCCAGTTAGTTTACATTCCCCATTCTAGTTCCAGGCAAGCAGAACATTGCTTAAATTACTGGCTTTATTGTATTCTAAACTCTGGAAAAATGTAGCAAACTAACACAGACACCCAGAAGAAATGATTATATTGTAGTATCAAACTGAACAGGACTGTGTGTATGGCAGGTGTTCCTAATGATTTGGCCAGCTCTTTGCACAGTGCTGTATTGTGTGTATTTGCACGCTGTGTGTGTATGGCAGGTGTTCCTAATGTTTTGGCCAGCTCTTTTGCACAGTGCTTGTGTGTATTGCATGTGTGTGTATGGCAGGTGTTCCTCCCAGCTAATGTTTTGTATCTTTTGCACAGTGCTGTATTTGTGTATTTGTGTGTGTATCGCCTTGTCTCTTTAAACTGCAGTCTAACGCTGCAGCCTGTAAGGTTTGTGGATTCAGGTAAACATGGAATTAACTGCTGTGTTGTTCTATAAGGATGAGACCAGACCATGTTTCAAATCTGAACAGCGTTTACCATTTATTAGTTTCAAATCCCCACATTCCGTTCTGCATTGAACTCTATTATTGTTTAGATGCTTTCCTGTTCTTTGACACAGATGTGATGCATTGATATTTACTGAAGCAACTCCTTCTCTTTCATATACTGAGTTTGCGTGTCACGGGAAGTTAAATACAATCTTTAAAAACTCAAGCATAATGTTACAATAGAACGAAAAAACATGCAATAAAATGTTAGGCAGAGTTAAACAGAAAACACACTGGCAGAGTCTCTTCAGGCTTCATGATTCAAAACAATTCAAGGGATATTTTAAAGAGAATTTTTCACCATTTCATGCATGTTTTATT
Source organism: Huso huso (assembly GCA_036884735.1). Taxonomy (NCBI): domain Eukaryota; kingdom Metazoa; phylum Chordata; class Actinopteri; order Acipenseriformes; family Acipenseridae; genus Huso; species Huso huso. The sequence continues at coordinate 3,710,995 of CM072714.1, read as the reverse complement.
ATTATTAGTGGTTATTATCTTACTCTTGAGAGCTCAGGGTTGTGGGTTCAATCCCAGTGGGGGACATCTGAACTCACCCTTAATCACAGCTTGCTAATCATGCTAACAGAAACCCTTCTTACTGATTAACCTAGATTGCTCCAACAGCTTGATCTCTTCATTCCAATGCAGTTCATGATGTTAGGAAGATTATGTGATATCAGTTGGAAAGTCAACAGGCTGTGATTCAAAATGGTTAAAGGGATATTTTAAAAATATAATTTTTCTGCCATTTCATGCATGTTTTGATTTAAATATAGTGCCCAAAGAGGAGTTTACTTTGGTGATCCAATAACTTCCGGGTAAAACAGGAAGCTAATCCCTGACCAAAATCAGTCCTTTCATTGGCTTACAAAGTTTGAATAACGCTTCCTTTTACATAAGCAATGTGTGTCATTAACACAGGGAGACCCCCTCCAGGGAGAGAGAGAGAGAGAGAGAGAGAGAGAGAGAGAGAGAGAACAAGATTCGAAACATGTATAGAACAAAATATAGTTTTATTGATCACAAAAGGATAAAAATGTTAGTTTCATTCACTTATGTTTCAGGATAACAATTCATTTCATGGGTTGAAAGTCATGGCGCCTCGTATCCACCAGGTGTCGCAATTCTTAACCCTTCATAGGAAGTTGTATCCTGGCTTTCAGACAGACTTTCTTAATTAACCGATAAGAATCAGCTCTGTTTGTTTAGACCAGACTGGCAGGTAATCTGAACTGAATCCAATTTAAATCTTTATGACCCTCTGTTACTAATATCCAGTCATTTGAAGCAGATCTCGAGTGTTATGGGAGAAGGCTATAAAGACACACAGATCACAGCATCTTAAGCCTCATAGTTTAAGATTTGAAATGTCATTTTAAAAAGACAATTACAACTATGAATTTCTCCCATGGCAGTATCGTTGAATATACAACTTCTCAGGGGTTGGAGGCACTCCCATTCAACAACGATTGCAAATGGATTGCAAACTAAGAATGTATTTTATAATGTAACGGCTTCAGAGCACTGTGTTTAATATTGATGAATCTGTATCATCTGTAGACATTCACCAGAGATCTCTCAGATTCTATATTACGCTGCTGTTTAAAACGACTGGAATTTCTGAGCGCAGGTTAAACTTTTTTTTCACATTTATGACACGGATGTGGTTTCTCTCCAGTGTGGATTCTTATTTTCATTTTCAGGTTTTGTAAATGTCCACAGTGAAACTCTTCCCACACTCATTGACAGACATTTTGTTTCTGACTCCTGTTGCCATTCAGCTGGTGTGTTTTCAATTACGTTGCCTGACTGTTTTGAACTCATTGAAACTCTTCCCACAGTCAGCACAGACATGTTTTTCTCTCCTGTGTGGATTCGCTGGTGTGTTTTCAAGTTGCCTGACCATGTGAATCTCTTCCCACAGTCAGCACAGACATATGGTTTCTCTCCTGTGTGGATTCGCTGGTGAAGTTTCAGGCTTTGTGAGTGCATGAAACTCTTCCCACAGTCAGCACAGACATGAGACTCTCTCCAGTGTGGATTCCACTCTTCCCACAGTCAGCACAGACATGTTGTTTCTCTTCAGTGTGGATTCGCTGGTGTGTTTTCAAGTTGCCTGACTGTCTGAAACCCTTCCCACAGTCAGGACAGACATATGGTTTCTCTCCAGTGTGGATTCGCTGGTGAAGTTTCAGGCTTTGTAACTTGATTGAAACCACAGTCAGCACAGACATGTTGTTTCTCTCCAGTGTGGATTCTCTGGTGAAGTTTCAGGCTTTGTTTATCTCTTGAAACTCTTCCACAGTCAGGACAGACATATTGTTTCTCTCCAGTGTGGATTCGCTGGTGATTTTTCAAGGCTGCCTGATTGATCTGAAACTCTTCCCACAGTCAGCACAGACATATGGTTTCTCTTCAGTGTGGATTCGTTGGTGTGGAATATCTGAAACTCTTGCCACAGTCAGCACAGACATTTTTCTCTCCAGTGTGGATTGGTGAAATTGCCTGACTGTCTGAAACTCTTCCCACAATCAGCACAGACATATGGTTTCTCTCCAGTGTGGATTCGCTGGTGAAGTTGCATGTTTTGTAACATCTGAAACTCTTCCCACAGTCAGCACAGACATATGGTTTCTCTCCAGTGTGGATTCGCTGGTGTTTTTTCAAGATGCCTGACTGATTGAAACTCTTCCCACAGACAGCACAGACATATGGTTTTTCTTCTGTGTGGATTCGTTGGTGAAGTTTCCCTTTCTGAATATCTGAAACTCTTGTTTTAAACATGTTGTTTCTCTCCAGTGTGGATTTGCTGGTGACATTTTAACCATCTGAAACTCTTTCCACATTCTGTACAGACATATGGCCCTGCAACTGGTTGTTTTCAAAATGTCTGTTACCTCCTCTTCAACATGGACAGGGTTTCTCTCAGTGACCCATCTTTTCAAGATCCTGCCTGATTGAGAACCCACCCAGCTGGTGTTTCTTCAGTGTGGATTCGGTGAAGTGCTGTGGCGCCTGAAACTCCGCCCACATTCATGACAGTTAGAATGATGAGACTCCTCTTCAACATGGACAGACTAGTACTGTAATCCTCCTTTCACAAGGATAACCCACAGGACTCTCCTCTTTAATATGGACTGAGTCTAGGACAGGAATCTCCTCTTTAATATGGACTGATTCTAGTACAGGACTCTCCTCTTTAATATGGACAGGCTCCATCTTCAGGGATAATCCAGTTTTATCTTCAGAAACAATTTCCTGAAAAGAAAAGAAAATCTCTTAGATTCTATGAACTTGCCTTATCAACTCCAGACTCCATTCATTACCATGTTCACAAATGAACTGCACTGAGTGAGATGAAGGAGATTTTCTATAACAAGGAGGAAGGAGAGATGGAACCAAAAATCACAGAAACAAAGACAGTTCTAAACAGAGAAATATTCAAACATGTATAAAAAGCACCCACACATGTAAACACTCAAGCAGAAGATCCTCAGGGATACTGCTTAGAAAATGACAGCATTTCTTTCAGACAAGACAAAGGTTACTGTTGAAAAGTTTGACAGATTTGATCATGCAGTTTCTTTTTAGTACTATGACAGATTTGTATGTATTCTTATTGTTGCTTGTAAGCACCCACAGAACTAACCAGGCAAGAGATGCAATGAACATGAATATAAAGTGTGTAAACTTCCATTCCCATGTAAACCCCCACATTAGATTTGTTTAAACAGTTCTGCCTGCCAGCATCATGTAGAGCTCCTTGAAACTAAAGCATGAATCTGAAAGGTCTCCACATGCAACGACAGAAATAGAGATCACTCCACACCACTATTGTGATTCTCAATCTCTATAACTCAGATCAGACTTGTGTTCAGTATTAAAGAAACCGATACGACCAGAAACACACAATCAAAGACAGAGCAGTGAAGCTGAATCAGGACTGAAGAGTGAGGATCAATTGCAGTGAAGTGAAAGCAGCGTCCTGACTGGGGATAATCCCGTAGTTCGTACAGAGGACGGGACTAAACTGGTATGCAAGGTAATACCAATTGCAACGAACTAAGCAGCTCCAGATAGTCCCCAGCTGAGGATTAAAACGTGTCTCAATTAAAACGAACCCCAAAAATCTGCTGTTGCTGTCTAGAGGATACTAAAAAAAAAAAAACCTGAGTTAGTCCAGCAATTTCTGTCGACTAAAGACTTGTGGTATCGTATTAACTGGAACAAATGTGAAACATCCCAAAATGTATTGACAACTTTATAAAACTGAACTATTCCTAACCAAAAGTGATATAAAATGATTTGAAATCTGTTGGGGGAGAAAGCGTCAACATGTTTGCAATAAAACATGTTTCATGCTTATTTAAATAATTCAAATGAACGCAGGCCTGTTTTATACATATTATTATTATTATTATTATTAATTAATAATAATAATAATAATAATTATTAATTCCAGTCCGACTCTCCAGTGTCTCTGCTTCCATCCTCTTCCACAGGGGAAGGCAGCGTTGAATCTGTTCACAAGTGGATCCCGTGCAGCTGTGCTCTGCAGAATCGCTGTGGAATCCTTTCTGCCCTCCTCCACAGCTTCACTACAATCTTTTATACACTCCATGGAATAAAGTTTTTGCTCCGTTGTATAATTTTGCACACTGCCGGCCACGGCTGCCTTCGTCACGGTTGTCCTGAGAAATGAAGCTTCCATAGGCTAGACCTGAAAGACGTCATCAGCATTTCTGATTCGATGGATAGTTTAATCGCTTTACGGACGCATTTGTTTTGAATTGAATCACGAGGAATAACACATGTTTTGTTTCTCCTCAAACGCAACTTCATACATTTTGTTCAAGGAAAATTCTTTTCCACATCGAGTGAATTCAGCCTTACTATTTACTTCCGCGCCTAAATACATTTCCGTACATAATTTTTTTTTAAATGTAAAATTTAATAAACAATAATTAAGATGTTAGTTTTCTTAAAAAAAAAAAAGATTGATCTTGTAATGAAATTTAATTCCCCTCCACTTAGATCCCTTTTAACAAACCTTTCAACCTTTTAACAAAGTCCCTGGAGTGTTTAAATTGAGTTACGATGTTGCTACAAGGTTGTGTGTTAGCGGATCTCAATGACCGCATGAAGCACGCAGGGCTAATGATCTAATATAAGCGCCGAGTCTCCAATACGCGCCGGGTCTGCTGGCAAACATAAACACAGGAGGCGTTTAATCGAAGTTTTACGGTACCTCTCATTTTCACCGCGAGACTGGAGACTGTCCTACGAGGTGGGGGGCGTCTTGTTTTCTCGCTCCGTTGGGGCCTCCGCTTTTCAGCGTTCTCGTCTCTCCTTTCAAATTAATTTCAGAACCCAAAACATATTAAAACAGGGCTCAGGGTCACAAAAGGGAGTTGCAGTTAAACACGACGAGCACACGGATGGTGTCGAGTTAGCGGACTCCGGAGAAGAATATTATGCTAATTTAATTCTCCTCGTCAGCGGTAAGCAGGACTACAGGGGGTCATCTATTCGGGAGACGATATCATGTTTTTAAAAACTACAGGAAAGCCACTAAGCCGATCAAAAGGATAACAAGCTGGCTGTCCAGAGATTCTTGTGCAGGAACGTCTTGTTTTTGTCGCTGGCGGATATAAGTTGGCAGGGTTAGCGCTGAATTTCACAATCAGAGTCGATATGGAGGCCGGCGGTACCGCTGTTCATTACCGTGCGGGTATGAGAGACTGTCTCAAAGCTCCGCTGGGCAAACGGTTTTTATTTTACTTTGTAAGTTACTCTTCCACGGATACGATTTCTGAGCATCTATATTTAAACAGACCCCCCTCCCCCTCCCAAACAGCCCTAATGGAGGCACATTTACAGCGTTGATTTTCATCGGGGTTTAGCTTCAGTTGTTAATGTAAATGAGGCTTAGAAGAATTATGATGGAATACAAACCGCGTTACCCGAATACTTTGAAACACCTTCCCTCCACCCCCTAGAATTAATTCTGTGGAGGCCCATGTCACCGGTACCGCTGCTATTGACCCAAAAAGTATTTTGTTTGTTTGTTTGTTTGTTTGTTTGTTTGTTTGTTTGGCAAACGGCGGTTCAGCGCAGGTGAACGGAGCCCCATTGTTTGTAAACAAATAGAAACGAGCGGTTATTAATTTAACACGATAGATTTTGATTTCATTTGTTTGTATTTTTTTAACATGCAATACAATTAATTTAGATTAAAAACAAAATTTTATTATTTAATTCAGCCACGGAAAAAAGCCTCCTTCTCTCTCCTTCAGGGAAAAATATTGTGAGACCAACTGAAAACAAACCCGCCCCGGTTCTCAAATGCAATACATCCTGAAAAAAAGGAGTCCTCCGGTGATTGGACGCCCTGGGGCTCTCCTAACCAATAGGGGATGAGCTCTGTGGAAGTTTACCGTATAATCAAGAAACAGGCGCATTTTTATACAGTACCGTTAAATTTATTAATAATAATTCAGAATAATAATAATAATAATAATAATAATAATAATATATGCGGTGATGTATGAAAACATGAGATTAATTTATGTATATAAAAAAAAGCACACAGATTATAGTTTTATTAATTATATCAAAAAAAATGGATAAAAGTTACCAATGATCAGCCAGTTAATAAAATGACAAGGAAATGTTGGTTCATTTATAGAATAGCCGATTAATTTATAATGTGACAAATGGCTAATAGTACCTTGTATCACTGTCATGTATAATACAAACACATGAGTTAATACACTCATTTAAATGCGATTATTACCTTTCCAGATACCAGAGACTGAATAATCTCTCCCATTCAAATGAATGACACACCTCTCCCTGCTATTCTCACGTCTCCCAGTAGATGGCGCCAGGCCTCCACGCAAGTACTGTCTGCAGGAAAACGACACAGCGCCGGTGTAACACACCTGTGTGCAGCTTCACAGTCAATACGATTGCATGGGTGCATGTTTAATACATTGTTCCACTAGACTTCAGGTTAACAGTGTTTTTGCGTCAGTCTAATCAATCGCGGGAAACCACTGAATCTACAATTGGATAAGAGCTTGTACAGAAACTACAATATTATTCCTCAGTGAATGTTTGCTACATTCTACCAGAGCTCAGCTTTCTGTGCAGAACTAGTTCATCAGAAACTAGATTGATGACTTTCCAGTTAGTTTACATTCTCCATTCTAGTTCCAGGCAAGCAGAACATTGCTTAAATTACTGGCTTTATTGTATTCTAAACTCTTTTCAGAATGTAGTAAACAAACACAGACACCAAGAAGAAGTACTCATAACAGGCAAAAAGAAACTCAACACATGAAAATGATTACATTTATTAAGACTCACAAAACTAATAAGAATACAGAAGTTAGAAATCAAGGTATCAGAATTATAAGTATAGCAGGATCAAACACTGAAACACATATTTTCATGAGCACGCTGTCTTCCGTGTGTTTCCGTACACGCACACGCAGGATTCACGCACATTACACACAGTGACGGGGTGAAGCAGCGTCTGTTGTGTGGGTTTGTAACGGTTGGCTATCTGGGGTGCCAGGCAAATGCATAATCTACCAAATTTAATTGTCACCAAACCGCTACTAGGACATAGTAATCCACTTTTCCTTATGTGACACCACTACACCCTATATATACCCAGGAAATAATAACTGTGTAATTGAAAATAAATAATTAACAAACAGGACAGAAGAGGTAAACAGCTAGGAGAAGAAGCACTGAGGAACCATGCAATCCTCAAGCATTTATTACGCTCTACAAGTAACAAGCAGACCTCTTGGTTACTGACTGTGAACTAACAAAGGAAAAATATACTAGTTAATTACATAAATTAACCAATCACACTTAATTGGTTATACAGACACCAACCATAAACATATTGCACAGCATTGTTAGATAATGCACTCAAATAAGCTACATATATATATTTGAACACTTAAACTAGTTACACATATTGCACATAAGTAGCTAATAAATATATTGCACGTAATTTTAAATAGTTAGCACATAATCACACTATTAATTGGTTATACTGAGCCCAACAGGTAATTATATTGCACATCACTATATATTGCGCAACCAGTTATAGTGTACTCAAATAAGAACATAAGAAAGTTTCCAAACGAGAGGAGGCCCCATTCAGCCCATCTTGCTCATTTGGTTGTTAGTAGCTTATTGATCCCAGAATCTCATCAAGCAGCTTCTTGAAGGATCCCAGGGTGTCAGCTTCAACAACATTACTGGGGGGTTGGTTCCAGACCCTCACAATTCTCTGTGTAAAAAAGTGCCTCCTATTTTCTGTTCTGAATGCCCCTTTATCTAATCTCCATTTGTGACCCCTGGTCCTTTTTTTCTTTTTTCAAGTCAAAGAAGTCCCCCGGGTTGACATTGTCTATACCTTTTAGGATTCTGAATGCTTGAATCAGATCGCCACGTAGTCTTCTTTTGTTCAAGACTGAATAGATTCAATTCTTTTAGCCTGTCTGCATACGACATGCCTTTTAAACCCGGGATAATTCTGGTCGCTCTTCTTTGCACTCTTTCTAGAGCAACAATATCCTTTTTGTAACGAGGTGACCAGAACTGAACACAATATTCAAGGTGAGGTCTTACTAGTGCATATATATATATATATATATATATATATATATATATATATATATATATTATTGGGGTCAATAAATAAGTTATTGACCCCAATAAGTTATATATATATATATATATATATGCACCCTTAATAAACTTGTTACACACATTGCATGTAACTAATTAATAAATATACTGCACATAACATTTTAATTAAATAGTTAGCATATAATAAATTAGTTAATCATCAATTAAATAGTTGTCTATTGATTTGTCTCAAACCACCAATTTAAAATCACAAGTAACATTTAAATTTCAAAATTTAAAGTGATCAATTAATCATGATTTAGAAAAGACCGTCCATCATGCTATATTGTTTATAATTTCTCCTTAACTGACACTATTCCTAACTTCCAATAGTGGATAAAAACTAGAGTCAATGGCCCACTTATGCTATGCAAATATAGAGATGATATAACTATATAGCATAACTAATAAGGTTGCAATACAGGAAAACAATTTACAATTATATAGCATGTGATCCAGCAAACAATATATTAATGAAATGTTGCACAAGAGTTCCAGCACGTTTATCCAAAGAAGCAGGAGAAATGAAAGAAACAGAAATAAACTGCATCTGTGTTTAAGAAGAAGTCGCAGTAAATTTCCATTAGTTTAAGAGCAATAAAACTAGTGGCACGCTCTCCTTTTCCACTGTAATAAAGAATCAGCATGAAATAGTCAAGACAGTTCGATGAAAATGCAATTGTCCATATCAGGAAAAACTATAAACAAAAGTTTATTTTCTCAAACCCGATGTAGATTCGGCAGCAACACGTCTCCCCAGGTTCCACACACACTCCAGCCCCAGCTCTCACCGCAACACTGCAACACAGCTCACTCGAATAGTTTGTTGTTTTTCTTTATTCTGTAAACATCCAACAGCTATACTTGCAAAACAAACAAACACAGCTGAACTTGTTGTCTTCAGTAACGTGCCGCCATGTTTTCAAAACTTTCTTCTTTCACTGTCTCTCTCTCTTGCTCAGCTCAACCATATCTCCCGCAACACACCTTGCGCACAACGTCCTTTTCTTTCCCGTCCTGCAACAGTGCTAGCTTTATACCCCTGCAATCCCAATGTTACGTAATCATTAAATTTTTAAAAGGAAGCAAGTAATATATAGACAAGCACCGACACATTTACCTATCGTCACAGGTTTGAATGAAGACGCCATTTTTGTTTCAACAAGTTCAGTTGGGAAGCAGCTTCAATTGCATTTAGTATGAAGTTGTAATCTAGAGTTACTTCAGAACTTGTAGATAAACTCAATCAATGTTTCAATGGTTCTGACGTGCAGTGAAAGTCTTATCTGGTTTCAATTGTTCAGAGTAGAATCGCTTGTGTTTTTAATCTCACAAAGTGTTACTCTGAGTTCAATGTTTTTACTTCTGGTTTGCATGTTGATTTTTCTACACAAACACAGTATTTTTCCTCTCAAAGTCTTTGAATCGTAACACTTATTCTGGAGACGTGGTCCTTGTTGGAATGCAGTTGTCTTCTTTGTAACATGTGGAGTTGCAGGATGTAGCGGCGAGGAGTCTTCTTCAGGATGAAGGCACGTACGATGCTTGGATGGGTCCCCATTGCAAGCGAAGGCTCAATGGTTACTTCATGGCGAGATGAGTCTGAATCGAGTTCATGCATGTTTTGATTTAAATATAGCGCCCAAAGAGGAGTTTACTTTGGTGATCCAATCACTTCCGGGTAAAACAGGAAGCTAATCCCTGACCGAAATCAGTCCTTTTATTGGCTTACAAAGTTTGAATGACGCTTCCTTTTATACAAGCAATGTGCGTCATTAACACAGGGAGCGACCCTCCTCCATGGAGAGAGAGAGAGAGAGAGCAGGATTCTAAACATGTATAGAACAAAACTTAATTTTGTGCTCGCTAGTTATATTGATCACAGAAGGATAAACATGTCAGTTTCATTCACTTGTGTTTCAGGATAATTCATTTCATGGTTGAAAGTCAAGGCACCTCCTATCCACCAGGTGTCGCAATTCTTAACCCTTTATAGGAAGGAAGTTGTATCCTGGCTTTCAGACAGACTTTCATAATTAACAGATAAGAATTAGCTCTATTTGTTTAGACCAGACTGGCAGGTAATCTGAACTGAAACCAATTCAAATCCTTACGACCCTCTGTTACTAATATCCAGTCCTTTGAAGCAGATCTCGAGTGTTATGGGAGAAGGTTGGGGGAAGACACACTTAATTAACATCACAGCACCTTAAGCCTCATAGTTTAAGATTTGAAATGTCATTTTACAAAGTACATTCAATTACAACTATGAATTTCTCCCACGGCGTATACATTGAACATACAGACTTCTCAGGGGTTGGAGGCACTCGGCTTCGCCTCGTATCACACAACGCCCCGAGGCGTCTGTATATTCAATGGATTGCAAACTAAGAATGTACTTTATAATGTAACGGCTTCAGAGCACTGTGTTTAATATTGATGAATCTGTATCATCTGTAGACATTCACCAGAGATCTCACAGATTCTATATTACGCTGCTGTTTAAAACGACTGGAATTTCTGACCGCGGGTTAAACTTTTTTCACATTTATGAAATGGATGCGGTTTCTCTTCCAGTGTGGATTCGCTGGTGATATTTCAGGTTTTGTAAACGTCTGAAACTCTTCCCACAGTCAGCACAGACATGTTGTTTCTCTCCACTGTGGATTCGCTGGTGTGTTTTCAAGTTGCATGACAGACTGAATCTCTTCCCACAGTCAGCACAGACATGTTGTTTCTCTCCACTGTGGATTTGCTGGTGTCTTTTCAAGTTGCCTGACTGACTGAAACTCTTCCCACAGTCAGCACAGACATGTTGTTTCTCTCCAGTGTGGATTCGCTGGTGATATTTCAGGCCTTGTGACAATCTGAAAATCTTCCCACAGTCAGCACAGACATGTGGTTTCTCTCCAGTGTGGATTTGCTGGTGTGTTTTCAAGTCAGCTGACAGTCTGAATCTCTTCCCACAGTCAGCACACACATATGGTTTCTCTCCTGTGTGGATTTGCTGGTGAAGTTTCAGGCTTTGTTTATCTCTGAAACTCTTCCCACAGTCAGCACACACATATGGTTTCTCTCCAGTATGGATTCGCTGGTGTAGTTTCAGGCTTTGTTTATCTCTGAAACTCTTCCCACAGTCAGCACACACATATGGTTTCTCTCCAGTGTGGATTCGCTGGTGAAGTTTCAGGTTTTGTAACTGTCTGAAACTCCTCCCACAGTCAGCACAGACATACGGTTTCTCTCCAGTGTGGATTCGCTGGTGAAGTGAAGTTTCAATTCTTCCACAGTCAGCACAGTGATCTCTCTCCACTGTGGATTCTCTGGTTTTGTAACTGTCTGAAACTCCTCCCACAGTCAGCACAGACATACGGTTTCTCTCCAGTGTGGATTTGCTGGTGACGTTTCAGGTTTTGTAACTGACTGAAACTCTTTCCACATTCTGTACAGGACAGAGAGCCCTGCAAGCTGCTTGTTATAAAATGGTTACCCTCCTCTTCAACATGGACAGGGTCTAGTTCAGGAAGCCCCTCTTCAACATGGACAGGGTCTAGTTCAGGAAGCTCCTCTTTAATGTGGACAGGGTCTAGTTCAGGAAGCTCTTCTTCAACATGGACAGGGTCTAGTTCAGGAAGCTCCTCTTTAATGTGGACAGGCTCCATCTCTGAATCCTGCCTTTCAGAATGATAACCCAGCTGTACCTTCAGAACTCGCAGGTGGTGTTTCACGGTGCTGTGGGGTCTGAAATCCGTCCCGCATTCATGACAGTTAGAATGATGAGACTGCTCTTTAACATAGACTGATTCTAGTACTGCACTCTCCTCTTTAATATGGACTGATTCTAGGACAGGACTCTCCTCTTTAATATGGACTGATTCTAGTTCAGGACTCTCCTCTTTAATATGGACTGATTCTAGGACAGGACTCTCCTCTTTAATAAAGACTGATTCTAGGACAGGACTCTCCTCTTTAATAAGGACTGATTCTAAGACAGGACTCTCCTCTTTAATATGAACTGATTCTAAGACAGAACTCTCCTCTTTAATATAGACTGAGTCTAG